>LR812530.1:9886800-9997855 GCA_903798195.1 Danio kyathit | reverse complement strand
CATTTTCTTCAGCTCATGTCTTTGGACTGTGGGGGAAACCGGAGCACCCAGAGGAAACCAACGGCAACACGGGTAGAACATGCAAACTCCACACAGAAATGCCAACTGACCCAGGCGGGACTCAAACCAACAACCTTTTTGCAGTGACGCGACAGTGCTAACCACTGAGCCACTGTGTCGCCCCTCATTCATTCATTCATTCATTTTTCATTCATTCATTCATTCATTCATTCATTCACTCATTCATTAATTTTTTTCTTTTTTATTCATTGATTTTTTCATACATCTATTCATTCATTGATTTTTTATTCATTCATTCATTCATTCGTTCATTCATTTTTTCATTCATTCATTTTTTCTTTTATGCATTCATTTTTTTCATTATTTTTTAATTCATTTATTCATTTTTTCATTCATTCATTCATTCATTCATTCGTTCATTCATTCTTTCATTCATTCATTTTTTCTTTTATGTATTCATTTTTTCATTATTTTTTAAATTCATTTTTTCATTCATTCATTCATTCATTTTTTCATTCATTCATTTTTTCTTTTATGCATTCATTTTTTCCATTATTTTTTAAATTCATTTATTCATTTTTTCATCCATTCATTCATTCATTTTTTTCATTCATTCATTCAATTTTTTATTCATACATCCATTCATCCATCCATCCATCATCTATCCATCCATCCATCCATCCATCCATCCATTCATTCATTCATTCATTTATTCAATTGTTCGTTCGTTCATTCATTCATTCATTAAACCTAAAATAAAACCTCAAACTACTTTAATGCATTTCAGTGAATCTAATTCTAATTATATGATGACCCTACTTAATTATTCAAACAACAAAGAGCACCCTATTTGTGAAAAATAATAAAAATGTCACATGAGGGCTAACAGTTTTGACTTTATGCTACATTTACAATAAAGTGATCTGATAAATAAAAATAATTAAGCACAACTTGTGTATTGTGTACTGCGTAAGACTTGTGTACTGCTGTCCTGAAAACACAATGCAAGGAATCAAATGAAATTTCAAATCAAAGCCTTTCAATTAAACACAAACTATCCCACCATAAAAATGGAGCACCGGGTAAATTCGAACCCCTTGGCATCCAGTTTGTCCCATGAGAGCCGGCTCGCCAGAAGCACAGATGGACGAATGCCCGCACATGACATGCCAGATCTGCTCTGCAGGGAATCTGATAACCAGAGAGCAGCGCCAGGCTCTCTCTCTGGTCCCGCCTTCTGCTTAACAAAGCATTTAGTCCCGCCCTCTCTGTGCCAGCGCTAAATTTGCATATCTCTGTGCAAATCTGAATCAGCAAGTTCCTGTCGGCAGGATGGCTGTATAGTGGGTTAACCTGTAGGCCGGTGTGGGCCCGATGGGACAGGAGCGCCTGACAACCGCCGTTTGTCTTATAGGCAAACCTTTGCCCAGGAATTGATGCGCTCCATTGGCCAGCGATGAAATTTGCATAATTTTGTATTCATTTCCATATTGATATAAATAATACATTTCTAATGTCACACTGGGAATAATAAGCAGGACATGGGGTCAGTGCTTGACTTCCTCTTTAAGACATTACTTTGTTTAAAGGGAATTAATTATGGTCAGCGAAGATGAATAGTAAATATAGAGCACTTAAAGGAACAGTTCACCTAAAAATGAAAGAGTTTTGAAGAGTTTCTATATATGACCAATAACAGTGTTTAAATGTAGTTTTTGGGGGGATTTGTGTTGGCTAATATGGCTTAAAGGAACATATTATTAAAAAAAAAGTTTTAAATAACAACTCTTAATTTATTTAATCTCCACTAGCTCCAAATCTCTTTTTAAGCAACACAAAATTAAGTATTTTGATTATTAAGCAAGTTGCCATTGACTTTCATATTTGTTTCCCAAGACATTAATGGCTACCAGTTAAAAGTTGTGTTCATATCAGGGTTTTTTCACCGAATGTTGATGAACTGTTCTGAATTTAAAACATTGGTCCCATGTATTAAATTTTTTTATATAAACATTTCTTAAAACATGTTTGTTTTTTTTATGCAAAAAAAAAAAAACTCTAGAAGATTTTCCCCCCTCAAACACATTACTTTAACTCGTAAATCAAGAGAAACTGAGATTCTTCAAGTGTTGTCTTAATTTTACCATGCACTAAAACTAAATATTCATTGGAATTACAAAATTTTTTAAGCGGTTGCAAACAATTATATTGAGCTGAATTCAAACAAACAAATTAAGTTGAACATTACTAAGTTTAATATGTTTGTTTAAATTCAGCCCATATAAATTGTTTGCAACCACTTACCTTAAAAAATTTTGTAAATCCAATGAATCATTTTTTTTCAGTGCAGTTGCCATTAACTTTGACAGTATTTGTTTCCCAAGACATTAAATTAATAATTAACTGGTTAAAAGAGTGCAAAAATAAAAATTAAAAATAAAACTTAATGAAGGTTTGGAACAACTATCCAAAATATCTCACATTAATTGAGTTCTTAAGGTTAAAAAAACTTTAAAAAGGTCATTATTTTAAATGCATGAACAAATGTCAAAATCAACAAATATCATTGGTTATTCTTGTTTCCCTACATTTGGTTAAATTATGCTGATTTCGAAGATTTAAACAATTGAAATATATTTTAAATATTAAATATTTGTTTGTAAAAACATCTGACATACCAATTCATTCTTAATCATTTCATTTCTCGAATTAATTATTTTCCTTCATTATTCAATTTAATATGACCATCATATCACTCTTTGACTTTTAAATACAAAAAAATTTATTAATTATTTAATTAATTAATTTATTTATTTTTAATATTTTATACTAATATCTTTACACACACAAACATATTATTTATTTATTTATCCATCCATCCATCCATCCATCCATCCATCCATCCATCCATCCATCCATCCATTATTAATATTTTATACTATTACCTTTACACACACACATACATATTTATATATTTACTCATCTATCTATCTATCTATCTATCTATCTATCTATCTATCTATCTATCTATCTATCTATCTATCTATCTATCTATCTATCTATCTATCTATCTATCTATCTATCTATCTATCTATCTATCTATCTATCTATCTTATTTTATTTATTTTATTTTATTTTATTTATTTTAATTAATTACTTTTTTTTATTATTGACAACCACCAAAAAAGTCATCTACATCTTAGATGCCCTAAGGATGAATAAACAACATCTTCTGGATGAGCTATGTACCTTTATGAAGTGAAATAGAAGAAGTGAAATTGCAGAGTGCAGTAAGCTTATATCTTTCATTAATCTCAACAATAAAGGGTAAAGTTCCAGGAAGTAGTAATTAAACAACTCAAAGAACCATTGTTCGCTGTTCACTAGATGACTCTGGAAAAAAAAAAAAAAACAAGCTCACAAAAACACACGCTGCACAGTGGTTTATTAAAGAGATTCATCTGAATGCACATTTTCTAATCTAGACTTAAAACTTCCACAAAGGCCATTGAAAAGCATACGTCATTAATCTAATAATGTCAACAGACCATCAGAAACCTGCAGGGCAGTTCAACAGATGAAGTCCTTGTTTGCTTTGAGGGTCACAAACTTACAGTCAAACAATCTATAACACCACTGAATTGTAAGCAGCAGTTTGTTTCCCTCTGCAAGGCTTCATGCTCTGCAGTGCTTCACAATACACAATCTGGTCCTCTGGAATGTAAGAAACTGTGAGGAAATTATAAATGTTTAAAGCACTGAACAAAAGTAAGATAACTGAGAGACTACTGGCGTTTAGGACATGCAAAAATGTAGTTATAATATACTTACAGAATTTGAAAGCTAAGTCAAATACACTGAAGTGGATAAGAATTTGATTTTGAAGTCAAGTCTTAGATTTCAGTGTATTAATAAATCATTAAAAATGTAAATACAGTGTAGAAAGCGATACTTTAGCAACTTTACCTTATAAAAAGTGAGTAAACTGGCTGTAACATGGAACTGTTAAATTGTCTTAATTTAAATGTTATAATTATGCACAGTTCATTTACTTAATCACTTCAAGGCAGTGTGTTTACATTTAGTCAACTAATTGCTTTTTTACACTAAGGCAAAATATTAATTTAAAAAAATTATTGTTTGTGTCACAATCACCAGCGATGTAGATCGCTGGAGAACTACAAATCTGTCACAAAACTGGACTTCAAATCCCATCACACACCTCACACACACACCAGTTCCAGTTCTCTCCCTGATTGCACACACACACACAGCTGGAAACGCACTATGACTATATATTCATCTCTCACACACACACGCATGCACACACACACACACACACACACACACACACACACACACACACACACACACACACACACACACACACACACACACACACACACACACACACACACACACACACACACACACACACACACACACACATAGCTGAGTCTTGTTTGTTAAACTGTACCATTGTGAAGCGTTTTCTTTGTCTAGTCTTACTGTGCCTTTAGATCCTTGCATTGTTTCTTTGTTTATCCTGTTTGCCGACTGCACTGACCTCTGCCTGTGACCACGACTACGCTATTGGATTACCCTCATCATGATTCCGTTTGCTCCTGCTTGACAATTGCCTGCCCGAGTAAGCTGTTAATAAACTACATTTGGACCCTCAACTCTGTTGTACCCCAAGTCCAGTGTTACAGTTTGCCATTTATTTATTTATGTATCTATTTATCCATTTATTTATTTACTGTAAATGCAGAATGTTCTTGAAAACAACAGTTTGTCTGTTCAAAAGCGTAAACTCAGATGGCCATTTCACTCAAACGCATATTAATAAAAAATCCAGAGAAATAATAATAACGTTAAAGTGGTCTCTTATTTTTTTCTAAAGCTGTATCTGTACATGTCCTATGCAAAATATACATATTATGCATATAAATACTTAAAAAATGGAATAGATTAAGGAAACTACACTACCACAATGCCACACAGATATTCAACAATGGGATTAGCCCATTCTAGTGGCCACACCCTATAAAGAATTACGAGTAGTATCTTAACTTTTTCCAAAGCTGTGTATGTGCCTTTGCCATATAATATATTCATATTATGCATATAAATACTCTAAAAAATTGAATAGTTTAAGAAAACTACACTACCCACAATGCCACACAGACATTCACCAATCAGAGTAGTCCATTCTAGTAGACACACCCTATAAAGCAATATAAGTATTCTCCTAACTATTTTTAAAGCTGTATCAGTAAATGTCTCATTTAAAATATACATATTATGCATATAAATACTTTAAAATAGAATAGTTTAGGCAAACTACACTACTCACAATGCCACACAGATATCCACCAATCAGAGTAGTCCATTCTAGTGGCCACACCCAATAAAGAAATACAAGTAATTTCCTAAGTATTTTCAAAGCTGTATCTGTACCTGTTCCATTTAAAATATACATATTATGCATATAAATACTTTAAAATAGAATAGTTTACGAAAACTACACTACCCACAATTCCACACAGACATTCACCAATCAGAGTAGTCCATTCTAGTAGACACACCCTAAAAAGCAATATAAGTATTCTCCTAACTATTTTCAAAGCTGTATCTGTACCTGTTCCATTTAAAATTTACATATTATGCATATAAATACTTCAAAAAACCAAATAGTTTAGAGAAAATTACACTACCCACAATGCCACACAAATACCCACCAATCAGAGTAGTCCATTCTAGTGGCCACACCCAATAAAGAAATACAAGTAATTTCTTATCTATTCCAAAGCTGTATCTGTACCGGTCCCATGCAAAATATCCATATTATGCATATAAATACTTAAAACATTGAATAGTTTAGAGAAAATACACTACCCATAATGCCACATAGATACCCACCAATCAGAGTAGTCCATTCTAGTGGCCACACCCAATAAAGAAATACAAGTATTCTCTTAACTATTTTAAAAGCTGTATCTGTACGTGTCCCATTTAAAATATACATATTATGCATGTAAATACTTAAAAATGGAATAGTTTAGGATAACTACAATACCCACAATGCCACATATATATCCACCAATCAGAGTAGTCCATTCTAGTGGCCACACCCAATAAAGAAATACAAGTCACACAACTTAAATCAAACTCTACAACTAAATTCAATATATTTCCTTTTTATAGTCACAAATCAATACTAATTGGTATCATTGTTTACAATTGTTGGTTACATTTGATCATAGGCATTGATTCATAAAATATAGCATATTTTTCTGACTTAAAATGAAAACATTGGTTGGTTTGATTCTTGAGTCGAGACTGCTGAAGAAACTCAGTGTTTATATCGCTACCCTGCTGAATAATGATGTGCTACAAGGCAGTGTTGCTAAATGAAATTATCCCTAGGGGAAAAATGGAGGCAGCATATGGACTTTCCCTCTGTTATAGTGAATAAAAAAACAGGCAGGCACTTGTAAACACATTCATTTTTACACTCATCTTCAGCTTGTTATTGTTAGCGGGTGCTATCATGAATAGCTAAGTGTTTTAACCGTAGCCCTCTGTGTTCTGACCAGCAATTTCAATGTAACACCAAATAACTTTGTACCTAAAGTCAGTTAGTGGTCTAAAGAGCCAGATAGATTCTAAGCACAGCATGCTAAATTAAATGGAGTCTCATAAGTGACCAGTTTGGATCAATTCACGCAGACAGAACCAAATGAATAGCGCTCCTTGGAAGTTAGCATGTGGCTACGCTAACACTGGGCAGCAGGGATTATGTATTTTGGCAAAAACTAGAAATTAGTTAACATTTAATACTTTTATTTCCAGTTCCAGGGTTTCTTGGTTAAATGTATGATTGTTTTGTGTTTTTATATAGCTTTATTTACATATCTTGACAAATTTTACTGTTAACAAGCACATCTAAGTACCATTGAGGTATAATAGCTACAGATACTTAGCATCATTAGGATGAATAGGTAAACTTGTTGCTTATTCATTTTGCAACCCCTTACAAAATTTATTACAAATAAAATAATAAAAACTGTATAAACATAGCCGGTTATATTAATTTAAATAACGCTAATCATAAAACAAAGTTGTTGATTTTTTCATTAATTATTTGTTTGACTGCTTTTAACATAAAGAATAACAAATAACTATTGTTCATTTATTTCCCAGTGATGGGTTGCGGCTGGAAGGGCATCTGCTGCGTAAAAACGTGCTGCATAAGTTGGCGGTTCATTCCACTGTGGCGACCCCGAATTAATAAAGGGACTAAGCTGAAATAAAATGAATGAATGAATGAATATTGTTCATTCATTCATTTTCTTTTCAGCTTAGTCCCTTTATTAATCAGGGGTCACCACAGCGGAATGAACCGCCAACTTAACCAGCATATGTTTATCATCACTGGGAAATACCTATACACACTCATTCACACACACACACACACACACACACACACACACACACACACACACACACACACACACACACACACACACACACACACACACACACACACACACACACACACACACACACACACTAAGGGCAATTTAGCTTACCCAATTCACCTATAGCGCATGTCTTTAGACTTGTGGGGGAAACCGGAGCACCGGAGAACATGCAAACTCCACACAGAAATGCCAACTGACCCAGCTGAGGTTTGAACCAGCGACCTTCTTGCTGTGAGATGACAGCGCTACCCACTGCGCCACCATGTCACCCTATTGTGCTCATTAAAGTTATTATTGTTTTAATAATTAATTATAGGTTCCATAATTTCTTTATTTATTTATTGCTTATTTGATTGACTTTATTTTGTTGAACATATAAAGAATGTTAAAGACCTAGTGTATGTATTAGTGTTATTATTGTTTTAATAATTGAATATCTTATTTTAATGTTTTATTTATTTATTAGGTTATTTAGTGAATGATTATTTTTGTTAAAAGTAAAGGTTCCATAATTTATTTATTTTTTGCTTATGTGTTTTATTTTATTTTGTTTAACATATAAATAATATCAAAGAACTATTGTGCTTATTTAGTGCATTATTGTTTTAATAATTAAATATTGTATTTTAACATTTTATTTATTTAGGTTATTTAGTGAAGATTATTTTTGTTAAAAGTAAAGGTTCCATAATTTATTTATTTTTTGCTTATGTGTTTTATTGTATTTTGTTTAACATATAAATAATATCAAAGAACTATTGTGCTTATTTAGTGCATTATTGTTTTAATAATTAAATATTATATTTTAACATTTTATTTATTTAGGTTATTTAGTGAAGATTATTTTTGTTAAAAGTAAAGGTTCCATAATTTATTTATTTTTTGCGTATTTGTTTGACTTTATTTTGTTTAACATATAAATAATATCAAATAACTATTGTGCTTATTAACGTTATTATTGTTTTAATAACTGAATATCTTACTTTTAAATTAAACATATTTAGCAGGTTATTTACAAAATATTATTTTAAATTAAGCTAAAAGTATAAGTTTCATAAGTTACATAAAATAAATAAAAATACATAAAATAATTTATAAAGCAAATTATATGTTAATAATAAGATATTATTTATTTATTTATTTATTTATTTATTTAATAGAATAAAACAAACTTTTCAGTTTTTCTGTTCAGTTTTTGTTTGTGTACTTGATGTTAAGTGTTTATTGTGTTAAGTGTGTCATTCTTCTTATGTGAATTGCCCCAAGGGGATTAATAAAGCTTTGAACTAAACTAATAATAATAATAATAATAATAATAATAATAATAATAATAATAATAATAATAATAACAATAATACATTGACCTTTCGCTCAAAACCCAAAGTGTGTATGTGATTTGTTTAACCACTAATAAGAACACATTATTCTAATAAGCTTTAACATGCAAACCCATTTACTAAAAAGTACAAAAGTATGCCAGTGAAAAATGAGAATAGCATGCAAATCAAACAAAAACCTCCCATCAACGCTATTCAATTCCGACCACAGGCTGTTTTTTTTTTCATTCTTCTCCTTCACAAGAGCTTTTTTGTGTTGTAATTATTCCTCACATGCTTACCAATGACCTTGTTGAAACAGCATGTTCACCCCTCACGTTTACATCCTTGGAATGATGTATGATTTGCCCAGCGATTCTGTGCTCCAAATGGCAAGGGAGGCGCAATGCGCTAACTAATTGTTTAAGCATAGCGGAGGGCTATTAAAGAAGCTCTTCACAATGGTACTCCATTATTTCTGCATGAATGCTACTGCGCTATGCAAACCCAACCGGGGCCCGAGCCATTTGCTCCAGCAATGTTAACACTCATCTTCTGTACCTAATACTGACTGTATATGATCAAATAAACACAAACCGCTTTGAGAACAAACACTGCGCTTATTATCTTGTTTATTCGTAACAAAAACCCCCCTTTTTTAATTTCCCAAGTAGCCAAAACCACTCAGCGTAATGACAGTTAATTACAGTGAAATACAACGCGGGGTAAATTTGTCCCGTGGGTCATTGATATATCAGCGTGGTGTGCAAAGCAAAGCGTGTTTTTTTTTTTTTTTTTGCCCTAAAGCCCCCGAGAGGGCAGAGACGCAGAGCTCTGACAAGCATATCTTGGCTTCAAAGTTTAAAAAGCAGCTGAGACGCCTCATGGCTGGGTTATTGTTTCCGCATATAACTCCAGAGCTGTGGATTAAGATTTGAGGAGCCGTGACAAAAGGTAGAATTTGTTTATGAGCAATCATTTTTTTACATTTGCTTCCATTATTGCTTTTTAGGATGCGAATCGAATCACTTAAGGGAAAGGAAAAAATTATTTAGATTACAATTTCAGTCTAGTTGCACCTACAGTATAGTATAAGTGTGGTGAAATTATTACACTTAATTTTTACATAATAGTATTTAAGTATTATAATTATTATCTTATTGGCTTGTGTTGTATTATGCATAATATTATATTATTTCTTTTCTCTTTATAATATATAAAAAGAAGCTAATTAAAAATAAATATATATATATATATATATATATATATATATATATATATATATATATATATATATATATATATATATATATATATATATATATATATATATATATATATATATATAAGCTAATTAAAGGAAAATAATAAAATAATATATATAAATAATATAAATATACATCTATTTATTTTTAATTAATTTATTTTATCAATATAATTTGTTATTGAGGTATATTTATATTTGTTATTGAGGAATATTTATATAAATATTTATATTTATTTATAAAATAATATGAGGTATATAATTTTTTTTATATAAATACACTTTTTATTGGGTTGTGTTTACATAATGGTATTATTTTTTAATATTATTATTTTATTGGCTTGCGTTTATTATGCATATTATTATATTATTTTCTTTTAATTATTTCTCAGTATAATTTAAGTAATTGAGGTATATTTATATGCAAAAATAAACTATATAGCTAAATGATATTATAATGTATTTTTTTATATAAATATAAATAATTATTTTATTGGCTTGTGTTTACATAAAGCTATTATTATGTAATATTATTATTTTGTTGGCTTGCGTTTATTATGCACATTATAATATTATTTTCTTTTAATTTGCTTTTTTTATTTTTATAAATATAGTATAAATATATCCAAAAATCAACTATAATAGTAAATCATAAGATACTATAATTTTCATATAAATATAAATAATTATTTCATTGGCTTGTGTTTACACAATGGTATTATTACATAAAATATTACTACTTTAATGGGTGTGTTTTATTATGCATAATATAATATTATTTAGAATTAGCTTATTTTTTTAATTAATATAATTTAAGTTATTGAGGTATATTTATATTTATATACAAAAATAAACTATATTACTAAATCATAATATAATGCATTTTTTCATATAAATATAAATAATTATTTTTATTAGCTTGTGTTTACATAATGGTATTACTACATAATATTAATATATTATTGTTTTAATGAATTGTGTTTTATTATGCATAATATTATTCTATTTTAATTATTTGCTAAGTTTTAAATGAATATAATTTAAGTTATTGAGTTATATTTATGTTTACATGAAAAAATAAATTATATTACTAAATCAAAATATAATGTATTTTTTTCATATAAATATAAAAATTTTTTTTCATTGGCTTGTTTACATAATGGTATTACTACATAATGTTAATATATTATTATTTTAATGGCTTGTGTTTTATTATGCATAATATTATACTATTTTTATAATTAGCTTATTTTTTAAACTCATATAATTTAAGTTATCGAGGTGTGTTTATATTAGTCAATACTGTATAATTATTATATATTAATAATATTATGTTTAATATAAATATAAAATATTGTTAATGGCTTGTTTTGAGCCAATATATTTTAAGTTATTGAGTTGAAAAGGTCTTACAAAATTACTCTATATTTTTCAATAATATAATGAATAATTATTATAAAGCACTTTCTCGAATCTTGAGGACAGCACAAGTCCTAAGCAATGCGCAATACAGAAATTGTTCTTAATTATTGTAATGTTCAGATTACTATTGAAAATGTAGTAAATTAAGTACACTATGTATTTTATGTCATTATTAATTTATTTCATTATTAAACTGTAATTAAACATTAATTACATAATCCAGAAAAATGTAAAAGCTTCAGAGACAAAAAAATAAGACTGAGTTGGCTCACCACAATATAACCGCAACACATTTAACTATTTATAAAATATTATTATCACAGTATTATCACCATAATATTAAAAGCCTAGTTTATCATTCTCCAAGTAACACACTGGAAACCATTGTGGCTGTGAGGAAAATTAATTAAAAGTAAACGAGATTCAAGTTTCCAGCCAAAGGAACACTAATCACCACAATGTTGACTGTGAACGCAACCAGCTATTTACCCCACAAAGCAGCACAATTATGTTTTACAATAACTTGTTATGACATGGATTCATTAAAATAGCATTTGTACTATCATTGTTTTACACAAAAAACTAAATAGAGATAAAAAATAAAAATAAAGGGATAGTCCATCCAAAAAAATGTAATTTACCCATTATTAACTCAAGTAGTTCCATGTGAGTTTTTTTCTTCTGCTGAACACAAAAGAAGATATTTTAAAGACAGCTGAAAACCACTGAGGGCGACACGGTGGTTTGAGCCCTGGCTGGGCCAGTTGGCATTTCGGTGTGGAGTTTGCATGTTCTCCCCGTGTTGGTGTGGGTTTCCTCCGGGTACTCCAATTCCCCCCACAGTCCAAAGACATGCGGTTACAAGTGAATTGGGTAAACAAAATTAGCTGTAGTGTATAAGTGTGTGTAAATGCAGGAGTGTATGGGTGTTTCCCTGTACTGGGTTGCAGCTGGAAAGTCATCCGTTCTGATACTTTGAGCTTTACTATGGTCTACTGTATCTAGAAGATAGTTCCATGATAAATATGAAAAGTTATATATTATGAAGTCATGAGAAAGAAAAATCGTACTGTTCAATATTTATCATTTATTTGAACTGTACATACCCACTGCACATGTACACTTGTAATTATGTACACAGCCACTGTACATATACATTTGTAATTATGTTTATCTATCTGCACACTTCTTATTATTAGCATAGCAACCTGTACATATATCCATCTATTGTAAATCCCTGTTCATACAACCTGTATATAATGTTAGTACATCCATTTGTAAATATCACCAAAGTTTTTCTATAACTGCACTTTATAACTTATACCTGTATCCTGCACTTGCTGCTATTGCACTCCTGGTTAGACCTAAACTGCATTTCGTTGCCTTGTACTTGTACATGTGTAATGACAATAAAGTTGAATCTAATCTAATCTAATCTAATTTGTTTTTACATATACAAACACAGGAAAACATTAATGTAAAACCTATGCCTTAAAAGTCAAGTGTCTCATGGGTTTATATTTCGTGCTTGATGAAGATAGCTTGCAAAATGAGATTTCTGCAAAATCTAACAAAATAATAATAATAATAATAATAGTAATAATAATATAATACTAATAATAACAGATATTGATCTTATCACAAAAGTTACAAACAATATAAAACTACAATAAAAAATATATTTAAATGTATATACAAATTATACAAATAAAAAATTATTAATGTTACATTGAATGTATTATTTTTTTTAAAATATTAAAATATATGAAGGCTAAAATACATTTCTAAATTATTTAAGTTATATATATATATATATATATATAATTTATTAATTTTCTATTCTTTATTATTATTATTATTATTATTATTATTATTATTATTATTATTATTATTATTATTATTATATTTATTTTCAAAAATTTATTTGTAGAAAATATATGTATGTTAATATACACTACCAGTCAAAAGTTTGGGGTCAGTTTTTTTTTAAATGTTTTTTTTAAGAAAATGCTTCATTTATTAAATGTAAAAAAATGTTAAATTGTTAAATATTTATTAAAACTTTTAATAACTGCTTTCTTATTGTACGTAGTTTCAAATAAAATTAACTTTAATAAAATAAACTGAATTACTTCAGTCATTATTGCTTTTATTACTATCACCATTAATAATAATAATAATAATAATAATAATAATAATAATAATAATAATAATAATAATAATAATAATAATAATAATAATAAATATTAGATTGATTTCTGAAGGATCATGTGACTCTGAAGACTGGAGTATTGAAGCTGAAATTTTCTTTAAAATTAAATGTTTAAAATCACTGGAATAAATTATTAAATTTTATTCTAAACTACTTTTGAACCGTTCTTTTTTAGTGTAATAACATTTCACAATTTTACAATTTCTATTGTATTTTTGATTAAATAAATGCAATTTTGGTGAGCAGGAAAAGCTTATTTTAAAACATTTAAAAGTCCTATTGACCACAAACTTTTGACCGGTAGTGGATATTTTTAAATATTTTCTAGCAAATACATATTTTGGCCATGTTTTGTACATTTTGAAACATATTTGAAAATATATATTTTACCATATAGGGTAAGAAACAAAATTGCGTCGCACTCAAAACAGTTACAACGCAGCTCCTCACACGCAGTTAAGAATTGATGGCTAGCCTCTTTATCAGAGATTTCACTGATGTTCGGAGAGCGCTTAAGTCTAATGAACTGAAAAAGTCAAATGAAAGAGAAAAAAAAGTGTGCAAACAGAGACGTCCTCTGCGTGGTGCAGGAATGAATATGGATGGATCGGTGCTCATAGAACACCTGCGGGGAATCTGGCTCTTTACCTGGAACTGCTCGCAGCAGGAGATTCACTTTCAGCACGGCCGGGGCCATGCAGGACACGTAACTGCAAAATCTAAAGCAATTAAATCTGTATTTGTCTACGCATAAGCAAACAGTATTATTCATGCAGCGGCGGATTAAAAAAAACAAAACGAAAGGCTTTTTTATGATCTTCAATGCTGCATCAGTCAAATATACTGTATCTGACGCAAAAAAATCAGCTCAGGTCAGCCAAACACCGACATGTGATCCTCCTCGGCCAATCGGATCGCGCTCTGAGGGCCCGGGCATCATCAATCACTCAGTGATATCAATCCGCTCCATTTGTCCACACGAGGTCATAAAGGAAAAGCCAGAGTCCTCCAAAACTTCACGTCAGCCTCTCTGAGACATAATCAATCACAGGCTGTGTGTTTGCAGGAGCTGGTTATAAGTCACTGGAAGCCGCTACAAAAGTCCTGACCCACAGTGTGAGCAATAAACGTGCCTTTATTGAATAGACTACTGTATAGATTTTATAATCACGTGCGCACACACATATACAAACGGTTGTAAGATCACAGATTAACTGGTCAAACATTAAAACAATAATATCAAATACAACAATTGCATTCAATTAAAAATGTTAAGAATTATTTTGTTATGAGTGTGTGTGTGAATGAGTGTGTATGGGTGTTTCTCAGTACTGGGTTGCAGCTGGGAGGGCATCCACTGTGTAAAAAAACATATGCTGGAATAGTTGGCGGTTCATTCTGTTGTTTTTTTGACCACAAATGACACATATTTTCTCCTAAAAGATAATAAGGCAATGTCAAGAGGCATCATTGTGGAAAAATCTCATCATTTATTTACCTTTGAACAAAAGGTGGCATGTCCAAAATGATTCATACCCTTTGCAAACTGTCACAGTCTATGGGAAAATCCAAAGTTTAGTACCACTCCAAATAGTCCAAGCTCTTCTAAAGCATCCTAATTACTCTGATTCATTGGGAACAGCTGTTTTAATCAGCTCAACAGGTGAAAAAAAGAAGCTCTCTGCTGTTGGTTTGTGGACAGTCATGGCTAAGACAATGGAGCTCAGTTAGGAGCTGTGGCTGTGCATTATGGCTGCTCACAAGTCAGGAAAGGGCTATAAGAGCATATCTAAATGTTTTGAAGTTCCAGTGAAAAGGAGCAATAAATTCTCAACAACAACATCAGGCAGTCTGCAGAGAAACTTAGCCTTGGGCACCGGTGGACAAAAACACAGCAAAAGTTGTGAAGAAATGCTTCAGACAAAAATATTAATGCTTTGCAGTGGCCCAGCCAGAGTCCTTACTTAAACCCAATTGAGAATCTGTGGAGGGAGCTAAAGATCAGAGTGATGGCAAAGAGACCCTCCAACTTGAAAGAGTTGTGAATTGAGAGAGTTGAGAGATGAATTGGCAAAAATATCAGTGGAGTCATGCCAAAAGCTGGTCAGGAGGTGTTTGTTTGCTGTAATGGCCAATAAAGGCTTTTCTATTGATTATTGAGAAGGGTATAAATAATTTTTTCACGGGCCAATTTTGGTTCAAATGCAAATAAAAGATCAGATTTTTTTTTCCCACAATGATGCCTCCTTTACATCGTCTTATTATCTTTTGGAAGAAGTAATTTCCGGTCAAAATTTTTGTAATTTCCGGTCAAAAAAACACTTGCTGGTTGAATAAAAGTCAGTCAGAATTTGCCAGGGGAATTAATAGTTTCAGCCTTGACTGTACCTAATGAAAAACAGCCAAAGTCAAATATATTAGCTCCCTTAAAAAAGTATTGTTTTCGATAGGCTATAAAAAAAAACAACATTGTTCATTCATTCATTCATTTTCTTGTCGGCTTTGTCCCTTGCGGGGTCGCCACAGCGGAATGAACCGCCAACTTATCCAGCACGATTTTTACGCAGCGGATGCCCT
The DNA here is from genome assembly GCA_903798195.1 of Danio kyathit. NCBI lineage: Eukaryota > Metazoa > Chordata > Actinopteri > Cypriniformes > Danionidae > Danio > Danio kyathit. The sequence goes on along the minus strand of LR812530.1, from coordinate 9,981,556 downwards.
TCCAGCCGCAACCCATCTCTGGGAACTTCCACACACACATTCACACTCATACACTATGGACAATTTAGCTTACCCAATTCACCTGTACTGCATGTCTTTGGACTGTGGGGGAAACCGGAGCACCCGGAGGAAACCCATGCGAACCCAGGGAGAACATGCAAACTCCACACAGAAACGCCAACTGACCCAGCCCAGCCGAGGTTCGAACCTACGACCCAGCGACGTTCTTGCTGTGAGGCAACAGCACTACCTACTGCGCCACTGGGTTGCCCAAAAAACAACATTGTTAACCAAATTAACCTAGTTAAGCCTTTACATTGCATTTTAAGCTAAACATGCTAGTATCGTACAAAATAGCAAGTAAAATAAGAAAATAAAACTAGTTACTACAAATTGGTTTTTAATATCTCCATTACAACTGTATGTTTATATCCATGCATCTATAGCTGTAATTGTAAAAGATAAATAAGCATTTTAGGTACACATTTATGATAATACTATAAGTTATAATTATAATTTATGCATGAGAATGGGCAGCTGGTTATCAGCACGTTAAATTTCACTTAAAAGTCTTACCAATCGAAGCAAGATATTAAATACACTGTAAAAAATGCTGGTTTCCACACAATTGATATGTGTTTGAACAACATGAAGGAATTAAGCTGAATAAATAGTTTTTACAAATTTAAGTTAATTGAACATAAAATGTATAACTTGTCCAAAAAACCTCAGGAATTGTTTCAGTTCATTTTTAATAAATTTAATTTGAAGGCTTAACTAGGTTAATTAGGCAAGTTAGGGTAATTAGGCAAGTCATTGTATAAGTAAGGGATAATCAATAGATTGCTGTGCATTAAAGGATTTTAATGCACGACGTGGAGGCGAAGGACCACACGACGTGCAGCGTAGCCTCTGCAAAGTGCAATACAATACTTTAACGCATGGCAAGCCATTGATTATCCCACTTATTCCATGGTCATTTGATAAGGTAGGCCTAAGTTTAAACTAACTTTTGCTTTTTGCAGTGCAATATTTGTCCGCATTTTAATCATTTAGACGTTAGATTTTGTAATCCCTCCACTGAATCAGCAGTGACACAACGACAGAGAGAGATCATGTGCATGCTGTTTATACCTGCTAACGTTGCACTAATAAAAATTTAAGACAAATTATTATCCAACCTTGCTTCCCCTATCAAGTATTAAGAAATAAATTATTTAATTCATTGGATAAAAATACTGTTAAACATTTTAGAACGACATACAGTCTCTTAAATTTCCAATTCTCCCCAGGGCAAAAGAAGTACAATTTAAAATGTTAAACGATATATACCCTTCTAATAGGTTTTTGCACTTGAAATTTAATTTTGAAAATTCACCATGCCATTTATGTAAACACTTAATTGAAGATACAAAACACATATTTTTGCAGCTCCGTTCAATCGTTTTGGAAAAAAGTGCAAGACTAGTTGATAATAAAGAATGTGGATGATGAAGGTTTGACTTTCACATTACAAGATGTACTATATGGAATTACTAAAGATTGTTCTGGTTTGCACGATTTGATAAATAGTATTACTGTATTAGCTAAATATTTTATTCATAATTGCAGACACTTCAAAACCCCTCCTCTACACAGTGTCTTTATAAAAGAACTCTTTTCGGATGCCTATGCTAAAATAAAATAAAAATTGCTTTAAAAATGTTTAATTTATTTGTATCATATAACTTGCCATAGCCGATTTCTCTATTTATATTGATTTCTTTTTTATGTTTTTTTTTTACTCTTTACTTTAGTTTGGCTGTTTTTTGTAATTTACATTATTTGTATTTTGTATATTATTTTGTGCTGACCCTTCCATGTGTGATACACAATTTGTAAAGTTGAATTAAGTTAACGCTGACCGCCTGGAGCTCAGAGTTGAAATTTTTAAAGACGCGCTATCGTTATAATGAAACTGGCGAATTGTCTATATTAACTATATTCTCGCTTGAAAAACTCTTAAAAATTGATTTTGTGGCATAATTGATGATTATTTTTCTAATTTTGTGGATTTCTTGACAGTCCTCATCGGTTTCCTATGTAGCACATGCGAGCTTCTATATGGTAACTACACACATTTAAGAGAAGCGCATTAATTTCAAACTGTGATCAAAACTGACTGGAACTACCTGTGCGTTTCAACGAAAACAATGCACACTCTTCAGCCAATCAGAATCAAGGATTTCAGCAGACCATGGTATACTGTAGCTGTCTTTGTTCTGTAGACAGTCGAAAAATAATATTGCTTAAGGGAGCTGATAATATTGACCTTAAAATGATTTTGAAAAAAAATTAAAAGCTGTTTTCATTCTAGCTGAAATAAAACAAACAACTTTCTCCAGAAGAAAAATATTGTAGGAAATAATTCTTCTGTTAAACATCATTTGGGAAAATATTTGAAAAAGAAAAAAAATTCACAAGAGGGCTCATAATTTTGACTTCAACTGTATGTTGTTGTACTGTGAATTGAAGTCCAACACAATCACCAAACTCAATGTGTGCCAACCAGACAAATCAAGATCCCCACCATTCATTAGTTTAGTTTCATTTGAACCCACATCTTGTAGCTCAGAGCCCCTGCTTCTGTGTGACTTACAGTAGCCCCTACGTCCCATTAACACTTAAAACCTACACCGCTTATTAAGCCTGGAGTGTGAAATATGTTAAATATGTATCAGTAGCATGTCTGTTGCTCATCTGATTAATGACAAAAGAGCACAGATGGCAAAAGACGAGTCTGAATCCATAATGTCAATCGCTAACGGCTACGCTACACACAACTAGGATCTGATTAAAGTTTAATACGCGAGGAACAGTTAGCGCCCTACTTCCTGCGATAATAACATCCAGGCAAAAAGAAATGGAGACCACTGGCTGAAAGAGAAGAGAGATTAAGCAGTATGTGACTATAAATACTCATCTGAGTAATGAGCATGTTATTGAAGTTCCTCTCTGAGCTGCTTAGCCGTGTTTATTGGTCATTGTTTAGACAGGGAGGAAAAGCCTTTTATGGATTAATTTGATGTAAAAAGCTGGAGCGCTGCAAATAGAAAGCGCTGTGTGGCATTTAGGGACATTACATAACGGCTGTTATAAAAAAGAAGAAGAAATAAATAAATTAAAAATGATCCAAACATCCGAGGCGTTCATAATGTATTTTACAGCGAATGAAAGTGGATAAACAAAGAGCTTTCAATGTAATTTACTGCTAAAGTGTGCGGTGGAAATCTATTTGACAATCTACAACTGTTCACAGGGTAATGCTGTGGGAACGGAGATTTTGCAATTCCACAAAGAGACTATAAATGGAAAATTTAAATAATCTCTTTGAAAAACAGATCTTTTAAAGGCCATATCAGAGAAAAAAGCATCACATGTTGCTTTCATTTATATAAAAAGTAATATATTTTACATTTATATATGCAATTATGCATTATACAAAAAATAAAGCTGTATTATGAACAATTAAAACAAAAACAAACATTTATACAAAAAAACTGTATATTAAATAACAACAACAACAACAGCAATAATAATAGTAACAATAATAACAATAATAAAAATAATGTACAAATGTACTGGTATATTTTAGCAGGACAGTATGCCATTTGAAATAACAATAATCATAATAATAATAATAATAATAATAATAATAATAATAATAACAAATATAATAATAATTAAATAATAATAATAATAAAATGAACAATATACTAATAAAATGATAATAATGATAATAAAAATAATAATAATTAAATAATAATAATAATAATAATAATAATAATATAACAACAATAAATATTAAAATAATAACAATAATAATAATAAATAAATAAATAAATAATAATATTAACAATAACAATAGTAATAATAATAATAATAATAAAATTATATTTAAATGAATAAATTATATACTAATAACAACAAAAATAATAAAAATAACAATAACAATAAATAATAATATTAATAATAGCAACAACAACAATAATAAAAAATAATAATAAATACTAATATTAATATTAACAACAACAATAATAATAATAATAATAATAATAATAATATTTAAAGAAATATATACTACTACTACTACTAATACTAATAATAATAATAATAATAATAATAATAATAATAATAATAAATATGAATAATATTATAATAAAATGATAATGATAATACTAATACTACCACTACTACTACTACTACTACTACTACTACTACTAATAATAATAATAATAATAATAATAATAATAATAATAATAATAATATTGATGATTTATTAATAATATTAATTTATTAAACTATTAGCTCTTCTGTTAAATAACATTTCAAATATTTTCCAAATTAAATTTACCAGAGAAAGGGCATTTTTCACATTTCATTACATGTGTCTACTGGAGAAACTCTTATCTTTGTTTGGTCTGAAAAAATATTTATTATTTAAAAATTCCTAAGATCAATACTATTACTGCTAAAGTGTGCAGTTGAAATCTATTTAAAGATCTCCACTCATTCACAAGCCGCCAATGCTGTGAGAAAATGGAGCATTTTGAAATTCCACAAAGAGCCTATAAATGAAAAAACCCCTCTTAAAACATGTTTTAAAGCCGACATTTGCTGTCGCTTTCATCCGCATCCACAAGCGAGCTCTATTTAACAGCAGTGGCCTTTAATTGCCAAGCTAAAAATTATAAGGAGAGACATTACTCACTGCGAAAAAGCAACAAGGATGAAAAACAACAACAAGAAGAAAAAAAACAAGCGCATTCATTCCAGGGAAAACTATTTAGTCAAGATGGATGAGATAAAGCATATAGTCAAGGGGCCTTGAAAAGCTTTATGTTATTGAATTACATCCGTTTTATAGCTCTCAAATAATAACTGCACATTTTTTTCTGACCGGCCAAAGACAAAGAGAGAGAGAGAAAAGGAGACATGCATGAAACGCAAACAAGGAAGTAATGCTTTCCTGGTGTGCTTGCAACACAGTCCTTGAAGCGCTGTTTACTTTAAAGCTATTATCAGACAGATTTCATGTGCATTTCTTTCACATCCACGCATTCAGCCTCATTAAATGTTTATAGGGGGAAATGCAGCGAGGACATCAGCATGGCAATAAATCATAGGATGCGGGGAAAAAAGCTGCATGGCAGAGAAAACCAGGCCACAATGTGAAAAATCTGAATTATGATGTTGTTATTTCTTATATTTTTCCCCTCTCCTCTCCTCTCCTTAATGATTCCTTTCAAACTCAAAACATATACACGATTTAGAAGTGTACAATCAATTCTGTGGCTGCACAATATATCGCAAAATTACCATTATCGCAAAAATAGCACATTGATAAGGATTAATATGGAATTAAAGGTGGGTTTGACCCACCTATTTAACCTTTGATCCCCCTGAATGATGTCAAGGGTCGGCCCTTTAAATAGTGGAAACTGTTTGCTCTGACCTGTATTGTAAATAATTTTATAAAAAATTGTATGTGTATGGGGGTTGGCCTTTTAAGTGAGAAATGGTTTACTCTGACCTGTATATTAAATAGTAATATTAATAATTAAAATGTATCGGGGGTCGGCCCTTTAAATAGTGAGAAATAGTTTGCTCTGAACTGTATCTTAAATAATAAGGTTAATAATTATGCATAGGGGGGTCGGCCCTTTAAATGGTGAGAAATAGTTTGCTCTGATCTATATCTTAAATATTAATATTAATAATTAAAATGTATAGGGGGTTGGCTCTTTAAATAGTAAGAAATGTTTTACTCTGATCTGTATCTTAAATAATAATATTAATAACTGAAATATATGGGGGGGGGGGGGGGGGTCAGCTCTTTAAATAGTGAGAAATAGTTTACTCTGACCTGTATCTTAAATAATAATACTAATAATTAAAAGGTATAGGGGGTCAGCTCTTTAAACAGTGAGAAATAGTTTACTCTGACCTGTATCTTAAATAATAATACTAATAATTAAAAGGTATAGGGGGTCAGCTCTTTAAACAGTGAGAAATAGTTTACTCTGACCTGTATCTTAAATAATAATACTAATAATTAAAAGGTATAGGGGGTCAGCTCTTTAAATAGTGAGAAATAGTTTACTCTGATATGTATCTTAGATAATAATATTAATAATTAAAATAGTAGATAATATAAATATAATTTTCACCACCCCTACAATGGTTTATACTATTCTAAATGTAGTCTAATGCCAGAAAATATTTATTCAGCAGTCTGAAACCAGCAGATGTAGAGGACTAATATACATTGCAACTTTACAAGACAGTTTTCTAGTAAAATATAGATGTTTGTATCTACATTTAATCTTCAGGTAAAGTAAATTTAGATGCATAGTTTGTATTTCAATAGACACCAATAGGCGTTAAATGGTAAAGTACTGTATGTTTCATGGTCATCCATATAGTGCAGGAATGTAAACTTCATCGTTTATGGAAGATATATACATAGAGTTGAAATGATGTTTAACAGAGCAAGGAAATTTTCACAGTATGTCTGATAATATTTTTTCTTCTGGAGAAAGTCTTATTTGTTTTATTTCGGCTAGAAAAAAAAAGCAGTTTATAATTTATAATGAACCATTTTAAGGTCAAAATTATTAGCCCCTTTAAGCAATTTTTTTTCCGACTGTCTAAAGAACAAACCATCGATATACAATAACTTGCCTCATTACCCTAACCTGCCTAGTTAACTTAACTAACCTAGTTAAGCCTTTAAATGTCACTTTAAGCTGTATAGAAGTGTCTTGAAAAAGATCTAGTCAAATATTATTTACTGTCATCATAGCAAAGATAAAATAAATCAGTTATTAGAAATGAGCTATTAAAACTATTATGTTTAGAAATGTGTTGAAAAAAATCTTCTGTCCGTTAAACAGAAATTGGGGAAAAAAATAAACAGGGGGGCTAATAATTCAGGGGGGGCTAATAATTCTGACTTCAACTGTATATATATATATATATATATATATATATATATATATATATATAAATTCAGTTAATCTTTAAGAATCACATATCTGCTGAATTAGCCAATCAGAGGTTACTGTAGGTCAGAATACTCTCAATATCCCAAAAAATAATTATTAAAAAATACCATTTCCCATTGTAGGGAAGTGGAATATCTTTAAAAATATCGGTATCGCAATACTCAACATCAATATTGCATATTGCATAATTTTACAGTATCGTGCGGCCCCATTGTGGTATGTGAGGTGTTGGTGTGGGATTGTTATGGGTATTAATTATACCCATAACAATCCCACACCAACACCTCACATACTATAATTACATATACAGTTGAAGTCTAATTATTATTATTATTAACTATTTCTCAAATGATGTTTAACAGAGCAAGGAAATTTTCACAGTATTTCCTATAATATTTTTTCTTCAGGTGAAAGTCTTATTTGTTTTATTTCAGCTAGAATAAAATAAGTTTTGAATTTTTAAAGTCAATATTATTAGCAATATTTGTTTTGGATTCTCTACAGAACAAACCATCATTAAACAATGACTTGCCTAATTAACCTAGTTAAGCCTTTAAATGTCACTTTAAGCTGAATACTAGCCTCTTAAAAATATCTAATAAAATTTAATTAACCTGTATAATTCAGGCGGGGTAATAATTCTGACTTCAACTGTACATTTAATCTCAGTTTGTGCTTTTGTTTTGTTAGATTTTCTCATGTTTATTGTTAAACCTGCTGTATGAACTTTGTCTTCATTGCAAAGCAAAAAAAAAGAGTGAATTACAGCCTCAATCTAGCTTGGAGTGACATCTCACCTGTCTAAAACCCCCAAAAAAAGGAATGATTCTTGGCCCCAAAAGGGTGAGCTCCATTATTTTTTTGCCATGAATTATTAAACTCTCCTCTAAGTTGTCTAGCGGGGATTCATGCAGCTAAAACAAAAAATAAAATCAAGCTCAATATTTACTTTCTCAGCACAGCATTCCGAATCAATGCACGTCATGGATGTGTTTCTCCGGTTTCTTTACAAGCTATTCAAGTGTTGACATGCTGACTTCTTTTCCAGAACGCAGAAAGAGGGAGGGAGGGAGGAAGAAAAAAGTTGATTCATTTGAGCGAGAAACGTCAACGCTTCTCTTGAGGATTTATTGCAGAGAATGAGCTTTAAAAACTAAAGGGAGTCAGCGGAGCAATTAGTCCAAATCACAGCGGAGGACACTAAAAATATCAGCGCAACCTCAAATGTCAGGCCTGACAATCCATACCACCAAAAATCCTTGATATGTCTTCTAGGATTTGCTGAGGGAGCGAGGAAATAATACACAGTGTCCTGAAAGGATATGGGTAAAAGAAAAGTGGTCAGTTGACATTATTTGTATATTTATGCCGTTTGGCTGTATAAATTGTCAATTATGGGTGAATTTTGTGAATATAACTTCAATGAATATTTGCATAATCAATTGATCAATACAGGGTTATTTATATATATTTTATACAGAGAATAAATAAATTTAATACTCCTTTAATGCTTTACATGTTTGTTTCAATGTTATTTGCAGACGATGTTGTTCTGTTGGCTTCATCGTACATGGTGCCGAGTGTGATGCGGCTGGGATGAGAATCAGCACCTCCAAGTCCGAAACCATTGTGCTCCACCAGAAAAAAAGGTGGTTTGCCATCTCCAGGTTGGAGGAAAGTCCTTACCCCAGGTGGAGAAGTTCAAATATCTCTGGGTTTTGTTCACGAGTGAGGGAAGAATGAAACGTGAGATTGACAGGCGGATTGGTGCAGCGGCAGCAGTAATGCAGTCAATGTACCGGTCCGTTGTGGTGAAGAAGGAGCCGAAAGGCAAAGCTCTCAATTTACCGGCCAATCTACGTTTCTACTCTCACCTATGGTCATGAGCTTTGGGTCAGGACCGAAAGCACAAGATCTCGGATACAAGCGACATGAGTTTCCTTCGCAGGGTGGCAGGGCGCACCCTTATAGATGTAGCTCTGTCACCTGGGAGGAGCTCGGAGTTGAGCCACTGCTCCTCCACATCGAGAGAAGTCAGCTGAGGTGGCTCGGGCATCTGTTTCGGATGCCTCCTGGGTGCCTACCGAAGGTGTTCCAGACATGTCCCACCTGGAGGAGACCCCAGAGAGGGCCAAGTACACGCTGGAAGGACTATGTCTCTCGGCTGGCCTGGGAATGCCTCGGGATCCCCCCGGAGGAGCTGGAGGAAGTTTCTAGGGAGAGGGAAGTCTGTGTTCTGGTTTCCCTCACAAGTCCAAAGACATGTGGTAGGTGAATTGGGTATGCTAAAATTGACCGTAGTGTATGTGTGTAAATGCGTGTGTATGAATGTTTCCCAGTGATTGGTTGCAGCTGGAAGGGCATCTGCTGCGTAAAACATACGCTGGATAAGTTGGCGTTTCATTCCGCTGTGGCGACCCCAGATTAATAAAGGGACTAAGTCTAAAATAAAATAAATGAATGAATGAATGAGTGAATAAATACATTATGAACAGCAGCTACGCTAATTGTTTTCTTTGTTCTCCAATTTCCACCTCAGGATATTCATCCTGAGGCCTCTAGAGATTGTGCAACGCCATTGATGTGATTCAAGACCTATGAAGAGATGATGCCAATTATCGAGGATATCAAGGACAACACATACTAAGAGATGATGCCAACCATAGAGGACTTCTAGAGGTATCCATAAATTCATAATCTATAATACAACCAGGCCGTATCTTGAGCAGATGCTCTGGCTGTCATGGAGGAGAGCATAGACAGCATGAGACTGATTCCTGAAAGACCCCAGTGACAGACGAGTCTTCGCATTGATCCCGTGGGCCAGCCTGAACACACACCGATGACCTACTCACACCTGCAGCTTCTCCACAATGGATGTCCAGTGTTCTCCAGCCTCCGGCGCCTAGACTGCAGTTCTGCACAAGAAGTGTGGCCAGAGGAGAAATGGTCGTGCCCAATAGAGCCTGGTTTCTCTCTAAGTTTTTTTTTCCCTTCACTTACGTCAATTGGTGAAGTTTGTTCCTCGCTACTGTCGCCACTGGGTAACATCAAATAACATCTTCTCACATATTTATATCCAACTAAGTTACAGGAAAAGAAACTTAATTATGAACATATAAATATGTAAACATTTTAAGGAAATATCAAGCTGTTTTTCTCCTTCAAAAAACGCAAACAACCATTTACTTGGCAACACTCCTTGTCTCCCATGGAGCGCCATTTGTGAGTTGTCCATGCCCACTTATTTACATTTTGCGGTATACACGGAATAAATAGTTATTTTACAGTACACATTTTATTAATTTTATAGCATCATAGTTTGAATTTAGTGCCACATTAAGATTTATAAATTTGGTGATTTTCTAATATTGCATTCAAGGAATTTATTATTTCTCTCTGGGAATCAAACCCATGACCATTGGACTGCAAGCATCGTTACTCCACAGGGGACACATGTGACAGTTGTGGATTGAGTGGGACATGCGAATGTGGTGGTAGGTGCTCAACAGCTAAATTAACTGCTGTGTTGCCTGTTGTGCTTTCAGCTGTTAGAACGGCAAACCTCCAACACCCTGGGGAATATTAGGTGGAAATAATGGCAACTTGCTTTTAATTTGATTTGATGCATTACAAAACACTTTCTGAAAAATCATGTGGCAGGCTTTCCACCTCTCTCTCTCTCTCTCTCTCTCTCTCTCTCTCTCTCTCTCTCTCTCTCTCTCTCTCTCTCTCTCTCTCTCTCTCTTTCTCACTTTTCTTTTTTGAGAAGTTCTCATTGCACAGGGATGCTGTCCAGACACATTTTATGATTCATAAAAGAATACAAGGCAGTTGCTGAGCTCGAACCCAAGGCAATGCAGGAACCTCATTTCATACTCATTTCAAAAGCCTTTCATGGCAAAGCCAAAGTGGGCTGGCACGATGGACAAAACATGACGTAGACACTTTAGAGACTTTGACAAATAAGCTCATGCTGATCCCTGTGAAAACCTTTTTCTTGCCTTAATTCTGTGATTAGTGTCGACTGTTTAGCATGATAAAAAAAATTAATGCAGTGAAATTAATGCAGCACTCACCCCCCCTTTCCTTGACTAGCATCATACGCTCATGCTAATTACTCACCCCTCATTTCATTCTCTCCTGTACCTGAATACATTAGGGAATTCAAGAGCTAATGCACATGCATTAGAAAAATGCACATTTAGGTGATACAATAATTATTATGATGGAGGGATGAATGGATGAATGAATGGATGGATGGAGGGATGGATGGATGCACAAAAATATAGGGATGGATGGATGGATGATGAATGGATGGATGGATGGACAGATGCATAAATGGATGGATGCATGGATGGATGGATAAATTGATTGATTGATGGATGGATGGATGGATGAATGGGATGGATGGATGGATGGATGGATGGATGGATGGATGGATAGATGGATGGATGGATGGATGGATGGATGCACAAATGGATGGATGGATGGATGGATGCATAAATGGATAAATGCATGGATGGATGTAAATATGGATGGATGGATGGATGGATGGATGGATGGATGCATAGATGCACAAATGGATAGATGGATGGATGGATGATGATGGATGGATGGATGGATGGATGGATGGATGATGATGGATGGATGGATGGATGGATGGATGAAGGGATGGATAAGGGGATGGATGCACAAATGGATGGATGGATGGATGGATGGATGCATGAATGGACAGATGGATGTAAAAATGGACACATGGATGGATGAATGGATGGATGGATGGATGGATGGATGGTTGGATGATAGAAGGAATTATGGATGGGTGGATGGATGGATGGATGGATGGATGATGGATGCACAAATAGATGGATGAACGGATGGATGGAAGGATGGATGGATGGAGGGATGGATGGATGCACAAATGGATGGATGGATGCATGAATGTATATGTATGTATGTATGTATGTATGTATGTATGTATGTATGTATGTATGTATGTATGTATGTATGTATGTATGTATGGATGGATGGAAGGATGGATGGAAGGATGGATAGATGGAAGGATGGATAGATGGAGGTATAGATGGATAGATGGACACATGGATGGATGCATAAATGAATGTACGCATGTATGGATGGATGAAGGGATAGATGGATGGACGCATAAATGGACGAATGGATGCACAAATGCATAAATGGATGGATGGATGAATGGACACATAAATGGATGGATGAACAAATAGATGGATGGAAGGATGGATGCACAATTGGATGGATGGATGAATGGACGGATGGATGGAAGGATGGACTGATGAATGGATGGATGAATGCATGGATGGATGGAAAGTAAGATGAGGAAGGGATGAAAGAATAGATGAAGGAATGGATGAGTAGATAGAGAGCTAGATGGAGGAACGGGTGGATGAAAGCATGGACGGATGGATGAAATAACTTTTTGGTTGATATTATATTATATTATATTATATTTTATTATATTATATTATATTATATTATATTATATTATATTATATTATATTTTATTATATTATATTATATTATATTATATTATATTATATTATATTATATTATATTATATTATATTATCAGAGAATACAATGTGTAATAACAGTTTTTTATTTGATAAAATAATATTAATTACAGAAAAATCTTTATATAACAAGGCTTCACTCTTATCTTGTGTTGGTCATGCATTGGGACTGCATTTACTCACTAGTCTAGAGTATGTTTCCTGTCTAATGCTCATAGCAGCAGGGGGTGGAATGTCCAAAAAATGTCCAACATGAAGCTGTTAACTTCATCAAAACATCTCAAACTGGCAACTGAGGGTTCCTGGAGGTAAAACCAAATACCTTTCATGATCTGGCATGTGGGAAATATAAGTACGCCATTGTAGAATTAATTTGAACTGATAAATAGCGACCCTGCAGTCACAGTGGCATAAACCACAAATTACATATGCGTCGTCCCCACAAAGCCAGCACTTAAACAATGAATGATATTTCTCAAAGCCGTGTGCTGGCAAGACTCGTAAAAAATCTGCATCTGGATCTGCTTGGTATGGTATTCATTATGAAATGGGAGGGATATCATACCTCACCAGACAATTATGTAAATTCCACTCAAAGGTAAAACAGTTTCTGATTTTAAGAGGTCATTTGCTGCCACTGATGTATGGATAAAAAGGTATGTGCGTAGTATTGCGTCTGAATTGAAAAGCTCAAAAAAAAAAAAGAAAGAAAGAATCAGCCCTTCAGTTTCTCCTTGAATTCTTAATACGACACATGGATGAGGCATATGGGCTTTTAAAAATGCATGACCTTTAGTAATCCAACCCAGATTGTGAAACAAGTGGAAAAAATGAAATCAAATAGAACAGAGGGGAAAAAAGAACATTTCAGAATTTACATTATGATCTCATACATATCAAACAACTGTAAATGTTGCACAACTGTTAGAAAGAGAGGAAAAAGACAGAGAAAGCTAACAAGCACCCAGTCTGTGTTTAATGCAAATAATGAGTACAAATTCCTGCATTTCTGAATGGCAGTTGTGGATTTAAGAAATAGTTTGTCCAATAATTAAACCGCCTGTCATCCTAAGTCTATATGATTGGCTTTGTTCTATAGGACACAAAAGAGAATTTTTGAAAGAATGTTGTGGATATATTCTTTATCGCATAATCAAAGTAAAGAGTCTAGGTCCAACATGATAAAAAAAAAGGGAAAGGAAAAGAGGGATGAGTGAAGGCATGACTGGAGAGATGGCTGAATAGATATAATGATAAATGGATTGATGGATAAATTGGGAGATGGTGGACGATGGACGGATTGGTAGATGGATAGATGCATGGATATAAGGATGGATGGATGGAAAGATAGGTGGACAGATGGATGAATAGATGAAGGAATAGATGGAAGAATGGGTGGGTGGATGGAGAGCTGGACCGATGGAGAGATTGATAGATGGATTGATGGATGGATGAAGGAATAGCTGAACGAATTGGTGTGTGGATGGAGTGATGGATGGATGGATAGATAGAGGGATGGGTGGCTAGATGGATGAATAGATCAAAAAAAAAGATGGAGAAATGGGTGGGTGAATGGAGAGCTTGGCAGATGGAAAGATGGGTGGACAGATGGATGGACAAATGGATGAAGGAATAGACTGAGGAATGGGTGAAGGGTGGAGAGATGAATGGATGGATGGATCAGTGAAGGACTAGATGGATGTATTGGAGAAGTAATATGTTGAAGATGGGTGGGAGGATGGAGAAATGGACAGATGGCGAGATGGATGGATGAATGAATAGATGGAGGAATGGATGGGTGTATGGAGAGCTGGGCAGATGGAAAGATGGGAGGACAGATGGATGGAGAGATGGATGAAGGAATAGCTGGAGGAATTGGTGTGTGGATGAAATGATGAAGGAATGGGTGGGTGGATGGATGGAGAGCTGGACAGATGGAAAGATGGGTGGATTAGATTGAAGAGGTGGATATGTGGTGAATCAGTGAGGGTGGTGAAATGAATCGGTGAGGGTGGTGAAATGGATGGATGGATCATTGAAGGAATAGATGGATGGATGGATGGATGGATGGATAGATGGATGAATGGATGGATGGATGGATAGATGGATGGACGGACAAATGAAGGAGCAGATTGAGGAATGAGTGGGGAGTGGAGAGATGGATGGATAGATCAGAGAATGAGATGGATGGATGTATTAGTAAAATAATAGATAGAGGAGTGGGTTGGTGGATGGAAAAATGAACAGATGGAGGCAAAGATGGATGGACAGACGTATGACGGAATAGATTGAGGAATGGGGTTAAGGGTGGAGAGGATGGATGTATGGATCAGTGAAGGACTAAATGGATGTATTAGAGAAGTAGTATATAGAGGATGGGTGGATGGGGAAATGGAAAGATGGATGGATATGTGGAAAAATGAATAGATGGAGGAATGGGTGGGTGGATGGCGAGATGGAAATAAGGTGAAATGGATGGATGATAGATGGATGGATGGATGGATGGATAGAAGGATGCATGGATAGATGGATGGAAAGAGATAGAGGAACAGATGAATGGATGGATGGATGGATGGATGGATGGATGGATGGATGGATGGATGAGAGCTGGACAGATGGAGAGATGAGTGAATGGATGAACTGATTGATGGAGGGATGACTAATGCACTGATTGATGTAATGATAAATGTATTCCAAAAACATTCATGAAATATCCTAAAAGAGCAGCTAGAACATTCTTCAAAACATCTCATTTTGTGCTGCACAAGTTGCCAACAACACAAACAGTGTTCACTCAAAACTGAAATATCTCTAGTAAGTTACTCACCCTGCTTTTTTTCACAAACCTACCGTTTTTGAAGAACATTGATGGTTTCCATTGACTCCCATAGTATTATTTGTATTGTTGTGGAAGTAAATACCAATTATCTACTATTGGTTACCAACATTCTTCAAAATATTTTCTATTGTGCATAACTCATACAGGTTTGGAAGCACTTTAGGTTGAGCAACTGATGAGCAATAATGAGTAAACTATCCATTTAAGTCATAAAACAATCATCATAACCATTCTGCTTACTGAAATGTCTGTCACCATATGAACTGATAACAGATAATCTTGTCCTAGCCTGTCCATCCAGCAGTGCTAAAACAACATCTGCTCTTTTATTAATAACATGCATTAAATGTACTGCATGAAAAAAGAGAGAGAATGGAATCTTCTCTCTATCTGGAATGGAATGGATTCTATCTGTGACACATCCTCATTTGAATGAAGGCTTGTGTTTTGGTCAACAAACCACCAAATAGTCTACTGTAACATTCAGATCATCTCATATCTTGTTAAACGACAAACAGATACCATAAATAGAAAAGAGAAGTGCAGAGAATTCGCTAGAAAGTCTTTAAATGCGGAATCAATTTAGAGACGGCTTTGTTTACTTAAGTTGTATGCCTGAGGACAGACTCTGATTGCAACATCAACTGGGTAATAGGTAATTCTGCCTGCAGTTCCATGTTTTTTTCTCTTCTTGATGGGTGAGAAAAAGGGAGTGCCTGATGTTTCTCAATATTACAAAAAGTCACTTCCGCGCTCACACAATGATGAATCCTTTCCCAGCATCCAATTATTCCAAAACCACCAAAAACCACATGTACTAACCAAAAAATAGTAAAAAAATAATAATCATCACATGTTCCCTCCCTGAACTAGTACTACTCCCTGATTTACCAGGAGATATTTGGATGTATAGCATTGATATGAACTGCAGAGCACTTACATTGTACTAAATGTGTCAATGACAAGATGACAAGACGTTTCACACAAAAAAAGCATTTTTGAAAATATAATAGTCTTGATTTAATGATTGTAACTTGTCATGTGTAAAATATCTTGAATTAGAGGTCTGCATTATATTTATCATCTGATAATATTATAATATTCTTGAATCTGATTGGCTAATAGCCATGGAATATTTTTCCTAACAGCACTCGTACAGCCTCCTCACCCTTCTGTATTACTCCGTCCACATAGAGTGACAGCAGATCAATAAACTCACTACAGTTTGACAAATATTGCAGCAGTTGGACAACATAATGTACTTTTGAGACTTTTTAGGTGAGAATGTAGTTGTTGAGATTGCAACTATGCAGTTTATTTATAAGGATAGTGCTTATTTTAAATATGTATAATTTCAGAGATAGAGCAAGTTGGCACCATCAGCCTGTCATAAAGAGCAGAGCAAAAAAAGTTGACGTTCTGCCACAAGAAGGCGACAGAGACCGCTTAATAAGCCCTTAGAGGACAAAAACTTAAACTAATTTCAAACTACATCTGATCAAAACATTATAAAACAGGTAAGTGTCATTCTAAGTCAATCTCTCTCTTTTGTATGTTGTAGTGCTGTATTTATACCATAGAAATCTGGTAGTGTTTGCTTTGCTTTGGCTTTTTTGGGGTTAATTATTGTGATATCCCGATCAACGGTTTCTGCTGTTCTGATGTCAGCTGCAAATGTGTATGGACGGAGGAAGAAAGTAGTTCCTCTTACAAAAGGATTTTTAAAGTCTCCGTGTTTGATTATCTTTTTTAAATATGTTTAAAATGTTTATGCTGTCAAACTGTTGTATAAACGCAATATCACACGCGTAGCAGTATATATATATATATATATATATATATATATATATATATATATATATATATATATATATATATATATATATATATATATATATATATATATATAAACTATATAATATGTTATGTAACTATATATAACTATTCAGCAAACATTAAATATAGTTATAGTTAAATATAGTTATTTGAAAAATAGAAAACATTCAGATATTTCTTGTCAATATCACACAACCCTAATTGAGTGTTTTTTGTATTTATTTGTTTTATAAATGAACTTTTTATGATAATAAGTATAGTTTTACTTATTATGAGTCATTATATTTTTGCGGAGTGAGTCCCACTACAACAATATCCAACATTGCCGTTTTATAACTGATCGAACAAATATTTTACACAAATTTTAATAATAATTGACATTAATAATAATTAATTAATAATTGCTTTTCCTCAGCATGTTGGTTTAGCCAAATGAGTTTGAGTTTGTGGATGAATATATTTTATATATGAATCATATAATTTGTTAAGAGATTTAACAATCAATTTAATCTATGTCAGCACAATGTTTTTATTATTATTATTATTATTTATTTATTTTTAATTTTTTTTAATGAGTATTTTCTGCATTGTAACTGGATTGTTGTGGTGGATAACTGGATAATTATTATTGTTAATAATAATAATAATAATAATAATAATAATAATAATAATAATAATAATAATAATAATAATAATAATAATAATAATAACAACAACAACAACAACAACAAAGGAGTCATAATCAAATGCTATTTTTATTATTATTATTTTTAATATTAATATTATTAATCCAATAATTATTTCAATGAACATTTTCTTCATTGCAAAACCAGGACAGCTTCGACATCCTTGATAAAATGTATTATTTAAAACCAAAATAATAAAGAAGCTCAAAAAGTCATTGTATGGATTCATTAATTATTGCTTGTATTTTTAAATAAATTACCTAATAATAAATAAACATCATGGCATTGACCCACACATATAAACAAATGAGAAACTGCATTTGGATGGTTTCATTTTCATGGCAATGCTGTTAGGCTTTTCCCTGTTCTCCCTGTCTGTTTTCTCTTGCAAAAAAAACAACATTCAACTTTTTTGGGTCATGACCCTCAGGAAAACACTCTTTCCACTGCCTGCAAAATACTAATAGTATACTCAGCCCTTCATAAATCCCCCAACACTACTCCACAATCCTTATAAAATACTTCAAATGTTTTATTAAGAGCTCTTGCGCTTGAGTCGGCCTGTTTAAGATTTCTCCCAGTGCCGTGTCGGCCGCATCGATAGCACTGCTGAGATCTGCAGGGAAAGAAAATAAATGACCCATTTTTATTGCAGTGTATGTGGTAAACATGCCATCCAAATGAAGGAGCAGACGAAAGGGGGACGCACGTTATCTGCACGGCCTCTGCGATTTAAAACCACGACAAAGGACAAAAACATGTCAATGCAAGTAAACAGTTTTAAGTGCAAATTATTAAAGGAGACACATTAAGCCCCTATTCATAAGATGTAAAATAAATCTCTGGCATCTGAAGAAACGGTCTGTGAAATTTCAGCTTAAAAAAAGGATCATTTATTATTGATCTCCCTCTTATGGCCAATAGGCAAAAACAGTTTGTGTTTGTCTCTTTAAATGCAAATGAGCTACTGTTTTCTAGAAGACGGCAGAGCCTTAACATGTTATTAGGACACTTTCGAAATAACAAAACATATGTTTTTTTGCTTATGTCTCTTTAAATCCAAATAAGCTAACAGAGTTTGTGTGTGTCTCTTTAAATGCAAATGACCTGATGCTTTCCAAAAGTGGGCAGAGCCTTTACACACTATTCTGACACTCCAGAAACAACTAGACATAGTTTGTGTGTGTCTCTTTAAATGCATATGGGCTGCTGCTTTCTACAAGAGGCCGGAGCCTTTACAGGCTATTCTGACACTCCCGAAACAACAAAAAATAGTTAGTGTCTCTTTAAATGCAAATGAGCTTCTGCTTTCCAGAAGTGGGCGGAGCTTTACATGCTATTCTGACAATCCAGAAACAACAAAACATAGTTTGAGTGTCTCTTTAAATGCAAATTAGCTAACATAGTTTGTGCGTGTCTCTTTAAATGCATATACAGTTGAAGTCAGAATTATTAGCCCCCCTTTGAATTTGTTTTTCTTTTTTAAATATTTCCCAAATGATGTTTAACAGAGCAAGGAAATTTTCACAGTATGTCTGATAATATTTTTTTCTTCTGGAGAAAGTCTTATTTGTTTTATTTCAGATAGAATAAAATCAGTTTTTAATTTTTTAAAACCCATTTTAAAGTCAAAATTATTAAAAGCTGCTGCTTTCTAGAAGGGAGTGGAGCCTTTGAATGCTATTTCGACACTCCAGAAACAACAAAACATAGTTTGTGTGCCTCTTTAAATGCAAATTAGCTTCTGATTTCTAGAAGAGGGTGGAGTCTTTACATGCTGTTCTGACACTCCAGAAACAACAAAACATAGATTGTGTGTCTCTTTAAATGCAAATGAGCCGCTGCCTTCTAGAAGGAGCGGAGATTTTACATGCTATTCTGCCGCATTACTGACATGAAACCTTCAGAAATACCACTGAACTGACCCTCATTGGTGAAGTAGTCCGGTTTAAATATGTAACACCGTACCAACATTCTTCAGCACATTTCCTTCAAAAGTTGAATTGAACACAATCTCCTCATTGGCTCAGATGTCAGGAGTCTATGGAGACTTTAATGTTTCATCTGTAATGTTTTTGTATAATTTCTAATGCTTTTTTCTGATGCAGACGTAGTAAATCTCCAACTGAGTAAACAGAACTGCTGCAGTGGTGCTGTGTGTGGAAACGTGTAGATCATGGGTTTGTCAAACTCAAAACCGGCCCACCATATTATTTTATGTAGCCTGTGAGAGTATAAAGCTGTGTTCACACCAGATGCAGAATGTGCTGATAAAACGCGCTATTTGGGTGTAAAAAGATATCAATTTTGCTTTATTCGCGTGCCAAATTAGCTTCAAAATAGACATGGATTTGCGTCATGGGCAGGGCTTCTGTCTGCCTGGTGACTCTAGCTTCGATTCTAAATGGCTAACATGGATTTTATTGAGATAGTAGCTGTGCTTTAAAAAGACTGAAAAACAGAGTAGATTCGTTCGGTGCCGTGTCCACTAAATCCTTTCAGAGGTGCACCCAGCTCTGTGAGTTCATGAACTCTTCCAGAAGCTATACCTGAATGATGTAAGCTTTCAGCTGTACTTCCAACTGAGCCGAGCCCAGTTTGATGAGCTGTTGTCCGATGTCGGCAAGAGGATTTACCCTCAGGAAACCAACAACAGGCGCTACGTCATAATCACGCCCCTACAAGAGAATATAGCTAAAGTTCAGATTTTCCAACTCAAACGATTCGCGCGAAATGCACGATACATGCAAAATGCAAGATACGCGCATCAAATGTGCAAAACGCTCAACTTGGCCCGCTCATTTGCACAAATAGCGTCATTTGTGCCACCTCATTCGCACGTAGGGCCCCAGGATGTCTATTCGTGTCTTTGCATTGACTTAACATGTAAATCACTCTCGCTTGATGCTTCATCTGCGTCTGGTGTGAACGCAGCATAAAAATTACACCAAATGAGGATGTGGATGCAATTTTTCTCTCTCTCTGAAACAGTAAAAATGTCCGTCTGGGCAAAAAGTGTTTTCAATCTAATATGTCATTTTTAAATGCACTAGTATAAAGAAAAGTAATAATATAATGGAGAAAAATCTGAACAACAATGCTTTTTTTTCCAAGTACTTGCAGAAAAAGACTCAGCAAAATTTCAATACAATTTTTTTCATTCTCTGAGCTGGTAGACGCACAAGGGACTCGATTATAGCAGTTAAAGATGGAAGAAGTCATATTTTGGTGATGTGTCCCCTTTAACACTGGATAGTTGAAACTGAGTGGTGTCTTAATGAGAAATTTAAATGGGTCTATCTTCTCGCTAAACAACAGGCTATCATTAATAATCCCCCCAGCAGCGGGCATCAATCAGGCTGTAATCATACACACAGCATTCCCGTCACACAGCTCAAACCCTGCTGGATTACCCAGCATCCTCTCTGTCTGCCCATCAGATCCATTCAGATGGGCACAGAAGTGGGCTCTTCATAATTATTCTCTTGCACACGTCCAACGTGTTGTTATTATTCTTACAACAAAAGCTTTGATTAAAAATGAATTCATAGAGACAATGGCAAAAAGGCCACTAAAGGAATATATTTAAATACATTTTAATAATAAAATGTAAACAATAATCATAAAATATGAATGTATGCAAAAGGCTCAGATAATAATCATATTTTATGTTTTTATTATTAATATATTTAATAATACAACATTTTCAGTACTTTGTTTTTAAGTTTAGCCATTGTAAATTAGTGTATTTATTTTATATTTGATATTTAAAACAGGTGACATGGTGGCTCAGTGGTTAGCACTGTCGCCTCACAGCAAGAAGTTCACTTGTTCAAAACCCGGCCGGGCCAGTTGGCATTTCTGTGTGGAGTTTGCATGTTCTCCCTGTGCTTGTGTTGGTTTTCTCCGGGTGCTCCGGTTTCCCCCACAGTCCAATGACATGCGGTACAGGTGAATTGAATAAGCTAAATTGACTGTAGTGTATGTGTATGCATCTGAGAGTGTATGGGTGTTTCCCAGTACTGGGTTGCAGCTGGAAGGGCATCTGCTGTGTAAAACATATGCTGGATAAGTTGGTGGTTCATTCCACTGTAGCAACCACTGATGAATAAAGGGATTAAGCCGAAAACAAAATGAATGAATGAATATTTGAAACAATTTACTAACTAGCAAATTAATGAGATAACACATCTTGTGTTTTAGTTATAAACATATAAAAAATTATCATCATCAACAAAAAAAGAAATATAAATTTTTACCCGAGGTTTTCTTTGCCATTATGCATACATACTGTATTTTTAGTGTACAAATAAAACAGTTGATATAATACTACTGTATACTAATAATATATACTGCATATTGAAGGAAAAGAAAAAAATATATACAGTTGAAGTCAGAATTATTAGCCCCCTGTTTATTTTTTTCCCCAATTTCTGTTTAACAGAGAGAAGATTTTTTTAACACATTTCTAAACATAATAGTTTTAATAACTCATTTCTAATAACTGATTTATTTTATCTTTGCCATGATGACAGTAAATAATATTTTACTAGATATTTTTCAAGACACATACAGCTAAAGTGACATTTAAAGGCTTAACTAGGTTAATTAGGTTAACTAGGCAGGATAGGGTAATTAGGCAAGTTATTGTATAATGATGGTTTGTTCTGTAGACTATCGAAAAAAAAATTGTTTAAAGGGGCTAATAATTTTGACCTTAAAATGTTTTAAAAAAAATTAAAACTGCTTTTATTCTAGCTGAAATAAAACAAATAATACTTTCTCCGGAAGAAAAAAATGTTATCAGACATACTGTGAAAATTTCCTAGCTCTGTTAAACATCATTTGGTAAATATATAAAAAAAGAAAAAAAAAATCAAAGGGGGGCTAATAATTCTGACTTCAACTGTATGTGTGTGTGTGTATATATATATATATATATATATATATATATATATATATATATATATATATATATATATATATATATATATATATATATATATATATATAATGGTTTAATTGTAATTATAATTATTGTAAATTAAATACATAGTAGGCAATAAATTATGCAAATTAATATTTGCACACACTATACACACACTGCAACTTAAAAATCATATATACCAAAATTCTATTTTATTCTAACAATAAATATGTTTAAAAAAAAAAAAAAAAACTAATAAACTGGTAAAAATTTATATAAAATACATAAATAAAATAAAGTAAAAACAAAAAACATTAAAAAGTTTGCTGTGCATATTTTACATTACTAATTAATTACATAAAAATTTAAACGCTGTAAATATACACAGTATATACAGTAGTGTATATTGACAAACTACAATAAACGGTATTTTCCCAGAAATGGGTTGCAGCTGGAAGGGCATCCATTGCGTAAAAACATGCTGGATAAGTTGGCGGTTCATTCCGGTGTGGTGACCCCAGATTAATAAAGGGACTAAGCCGAAAAGAAAATGAATGAATGAATAAACGGTATAATAAATCTACACAGTAAAAAATGCTGGGTTCCACTAGGGTTGTCACGATACTGGAATTCAGTACCAATCGATAATGGAATTTTAAAAACGTAAATTTTCTGCTAACATCTGAGCGCTGTTGAGCACGTTCTTAAACACAGATGATTTGAAGAAATGACTGTTATTGGACGTGAAGGTCATCAGTTCACCAAACTCAGTGCTGTGTGAGTGAGTGTAAACACAGATACAGGGACACTGGAGTGTTTCAAACTCACGTCGATCATACGAGCGATCCGCGGATAAATCGGTATTTCAAAACCCTCCAGTTTTCCTGTATCTGTGGTTACACCAAAGTCCCTTTAAGGCAAGTCATTTCACTCGGCGACCATCTTTGAAATGCCTCTCGGGCAGTATGCTCAGGCATTCCATCTGAATTGGGAAACATCAAATTCTCCAAAACTGTTAGCCAAGCTTACGATTACATTACATATTTGGAACTACCAATCAAATTAAACAACAACTGTCTCATAAGTTTAGTTTCTAAATGTCCAAATCAAACTAAATCGGCATATTTTCAGGTTACATTATCATCCTCTGGATAAAGCTTTGTCAGATCTCACTGGTCTTCTGAAGTAATCCACAACTTGCTCTTGATGGCGAATTGCTGAGATTCTTGTGAGTTTGTTGACCACCAAATTGTCATAAATGCACACGTCTAGTCTGAGCTTTTCCCCCGGAGAAACGTCAGTCTATAGCGATCGATGATTGGCTCTTGTACTAGTTGGCAGGGCATCATTCACCATATTGACTGGTACACTTTTCCCCATTCAAAACTATACGAGTGACATGTCTTGTGTATTCTATAGTCTTTGGTTACACTCAGTAAACAGCGGTGAGTTTGGTGAACTGATGACCTTCACGGCCAATCACAGTCATTCTGTTGAACACGTGAACACAATGGCAAATCAGCAGTGTTTAAGAACATGCTCCACAGAATGAAATGTTAGCGGGAAATGGACGTTTTTAAAATATCAGTATCGATTGGTACCAAATTCCAGTATTGTGAAAACCCATAGGTTCTACAGAATTTCTTCATGTTGTCCCAACACAAATCAATTAAGTTAACATTTAACGCTTTTACAAATATAAGTGAATTGAGCATAAAACAATTAAGTTGTCCTAAAAAACACAAAAAAATAGTGTCGTTTCAATTCATTTTAAATAAATAGTTTAAACAAGCTGCAAATGTCATTTTTCGAATGTAGGACCAATTATTTGGCGATTTTGTCAAAAATAATAAGCGAAATGAAGTGAAATGACAACCAGAATCATTAAATTCCTGCCGATTTTCATCACTGCTCCACACACACTGAGTAATAAACCTCAGTGAGGAACAAAGAGATGAGATCACTTACACACAGCACAAGTCACAATGAAGAGAACATCTCCAAAAACATTAGTCGAAAAACCCGCATAACGCAGCTATTATGCAGATCATAACTGTATGCTCACACAATAACACTGACCTCCTAAAAATAACCTCTGGGAGACAGGAAATGAATCAAGAGAGAGAGAGAAATAATAGTGTGGCCATCAACCTACAAACTCTCTTCAATAATTCACCAGTACAGCTCCTCCGTCACATTAACTACGTCCGTCTAAACATTCGCTCCAAAACCCTGACATCCTCCAGATAACAGTTTTTCCCTCTTTCTTTCTTTCTCTCTCTCTCTCTCTTGCTCTCTCTTGGGCTTTTCTTTCCCTTTGTTTTTTCATTTTTTTTGTAGAGGAGGGTTTGGCTAATAAAGAGGTCATATGGTGAGGGATTGAGTTTTGCTTGATCTGTTGAGATAAGAGAGTTCATCAGAGTATGAAAACATACTGTATGTAACACTTTAAACCCAAATCATGTCCACCTCAGACAATAAAAAAAGAGTTTATTAAAAACAAACTGATGCTTGATTTATCTGAAAAAAATCACTACATTTAAAGCAGAAAAATCCAGACCAAAATATTACAATTGCATATTTTATCAAAAAGTCTGAGCACAGGATGGCTCTGTTTTGTGAATCTGTGCTGTGGGAATATTGAAATATTTAAAAGAGGTTCAGTAGTGGTTATAAAAGATAATGCTTATGTGAATTTTCCTAACTTACTAGTGAACAGAGAATTTATGTATGATTTTCAAAATGAAGTTAGTAGCAAAAAATGTTTCATTCATTTTCAATGGATGGAAATGATGAACCAAAACTTAACATAAGGTAACGTAGAATAATGTAGTGTAACGTAGCACAGCATAGCGTAACATAACTCAACTCAACTCATCGTAACTCAACTCAACTCAATTCAACTAGATGTAACTCGACGTAACTCAACTCAATGTAACTCAACTCAACGTAACTCAACTCAACGTAACATAATGCAACATAACAATGCAACACAATGCAACGAACTCAACTCAATGTAACTAAACTCAACAAAACTCAACTCAACTTAATGTAACCCAACTCAACGTAACTCAACTCAACATAACTCAACTCAATGTAACTAGATGTAACTCAACGTAACATAATGCAACGCAAAGTAACTTGACTAAATGTAACTAAACTCAAGGTAACTCAACTCAACATAACTCAACTCAATGTAACTAGATGTAAGATCTTTGCCCAAACCCGACGGGACCCGACGGGTTCGGGTTTAATTTCTATCATTTTAGATGGCGTCGGGTCGGGCCGGGCTTGGCTTGAAATTAATAGTCATGTGATGCCTTTCGATTAGCACGAGAAAGTAATCAAATCGTTTGTTACAACATTAAAATCCATCCCTGCAAAGGTAAAACAAATGATGATGGAGAAAAGAGCGAATTTTGACTGCGCTCAGGCCAGCTGCCAGTCCAAAAAGAACGGTCATTCTAGCCAAGGTATTTTGGTGGTCACTCATACACTGTGTATTACGGTAGAGCGCTAAACAGCAATGTATGTACAGCAAGCTGACAGGGAAGATGACGAGGTCACTCGCTACATTGAAACTGCTGTCATGGAAAATGAAATGAATGTTCTTGGCTGGTAGATGATGAACAAACAATTTTACCCAAAACTTGCAAAATTAGCCAGATCAGTACTATGCATCTTGGTGAGTAAAGGGTTTTTAAATTATAAATAAATATTAATTAAACCATAAAATCATAATGTAGACAAAGTATACAGGCTAATGTTGGCATTAGGCTATTCTTTTAATATTCAGCTTCACCGTCCAGATTGTGAAGAGAAGTGGCGAAACAAATCCCGCAGAGCTTTTATCTTAATTTCGTTATTGCCAAATACCCGTCATAATTTAGTATTTATTTTAATTTAATTTGTTAAGAAAGACTTCTTTTCATTGGTGTGTTGGCCAATTTAAAGGCTAAGACTATGTTGTACCTAGGCCTATTTAGAGTGCTGAGATGTTACGATGTTACAGAGGACTTATTTTATTTCTTTGTTCCAACTTCCAAGTGGCCTATAGCCTATATTTGTGACGAATAAATTATGTTAAAACATATAAATGACTCATTCATGAAAAAAGGCAAAAAAGCTGTGTGCATGTGCACATTTGAATAATGTCGGGTTATAAACGGGTTCGAGCTTTGTAAAGCTGTCAATCAAAATGTACCTGTCGGGCTTGGGCCGAATTCTGTCGGGCTCGGGCCTAATTTTTATGGCCTGATTACAGCTCTAATATATTTATATATATATATATATATATATATATATATATAATTATTATTATTATTATTAAGATAAAAAATATTTAAAAAAAGAAAATATATTTGTAAAAAATATTTTTTCAATTATTATAAAAAGAAATTATAAAATTGACAAAATAAAGGGAGAAAAAAATACCTGACCTATTTTCCTTGCCTCTGGCTAAGTTATAAATGGAGAAAAAATAAATATGTTTATATGCTTGTTTTTCTGTTTTCCTTAATTATTTATTTATTTATTTATTTATTTATTACTGCTGTACTTTTGCATATTTGTAATTATACAGTTTCTGTATTGCTTTTACAGCCCAATATGTTTTTTATAATGTTAAATTTATTAATTTATCTTCTCCTTATTATTATTGTTTTTATTATTTGTGTTTTTGACCTAAATATTGTTTTTCATGCAAGAATATATAATTGTACTGCTTGTTTCAGAAAGGAAGAAAATGTGAACTCATTTAGTTTTTTGCTGATAGATTGGAAAATTTGATGTCTTACTGATGTTTTATAGTTGATACTGTAACTTTCTGACTAATAGGCGTCAATAAACAGTGTTAAGCTAAAACATACAAAATTATCTTATACATGTATATTTATCTTTTCTATTTGTTCATTATATATTAAAAAGATACATTTTATTTTATTCATTAGCAAAACGCCAATAAAACCAAGCCCTTGTCTTATTTCAACAGCACAGGAAAGGAAACAGATATCTTAATGGCGTTGTGCTGAAATACTATGGCAGACAGAAAGTCATTAAAACCACATGATGAGCGGAGCTCCCAAATTCCCAAATTTATTGAATTCCATATTCTCCCATCACCCAAAAACACACTCAATGCATTCAAGTGAGAATAAAACTTGAGTCAATTTAACATCTTGTTGTCTCCTAACATGTGACTAAGAGAGCCTGCCAAACCCTGCAGTTATTTCCATTAGCCGAGGAACAAATTACTAAAAATATTCAATATCACCATCTCCACCATTCCAGCTGTATTTCTTTTCCTGAAATAGCACTACTTTCCATTTTCATCTTCAATAACGCACTGGACCTTCTCCGTAAAACTCCCCTCTTCATCGCCAAGCACTGTTATTCGCTTCAAAAAGTTAATGACAAGGCTAAACGCACAAGATTTTCCGCCAAGTAGCCGTCACTTCGAGCATAAAAAGCAAAATAAATCGTCTTTTTTTTTCCCCCCTTTGGATTTTCTCAGCTTCGGAAAAGGCCAGCATCAGATCTCTCTGTAACAAATCCAGGGTATGGGAGTCTTTACATGAACAATGACTTCATATGTTGAGCTGAAGCCTTAATAAATAACACACCCTACAAAAAGTTCAACAGAAAAGACTAGGTTTCAATACGGCGGGCTGCAGTTTGTGTTTTAAAGCCCTGGCGAGAACAAAGACATTTTAATCAGGCTATGCAAATCCCCTGCAGGCCGTCCAATTTGAGCTGAATCCCTCACGTTACACTTTCGCGAACAAGAACGCAACAATTCAGTGTTTCCGAGCAATCAAAGCAAACCTATGGGCATTCATTAAAGTCATTGGGTGCCATTTACTCGATTGCATCACTCACAGCGAGTCAGTTCGTTCGCCAGGCTTGTTATGTAAACAGCTCTATTGCATTCACAAAAGAGAATAAACCAACATTTTTTTCCAACAGGAAGTCGGGAGCACGTAAACTAGAAGCTCTTCTTCTAACTGGCAATGTCTATGGAAAAGTGAACACAAATATTGAAGTACAGGGCATCTTAAGAGTCCATTGCTAGACGAATCATAATGCAAATGTCTTATTTTGCCATTTATGAACTGTTATAAAAAGAGAAGCGTTTATGTAAAGTCAATAACATTACAGTTCTTGTAATGCATCATGCAGGAGGCCTTGGGTAGATGATATCATTTCAATAATTAATATTACAAACACATGCTTACACAAACAGGACTCTCCAGGTGTGTCATTTTCTTTTTTATACATTGGAATTACAAGGACACAGGTCATGTCCTTGTAAACCAGCTTAATTGAGTAAAATTAGGTCATACCCATGGTATTATACTATAATTTTTTTACAAAACCCAACACAAATATTAAAGTACAGGCCATTTTTTAGAGTCCATTGCTGGAAGAATCATAATGCGAATTTCTTGTTTTGCACAAGGCAGAAGGCATGTCCTTGTAATCCAGCCTAATAGAGTACAATAAGGTCATACACATACATGGCATTATACTATAATTTTTTTTTACAAAACTCAAACACAAATACTGAAGTACAGGGCAATTTTGAGAGTCCATTGCTGGACGAATCATAAAGCAAATTTCTTGTTTTGCCATTTATGCACGTTATTAAAAGTGAAGCGTTTATGTAAAGTCAATAACATTACAGTTCTTGTAATGGATCATATAAGAGGTATTTGGTAGGTGATATATTGTTCCAGAAATCATTTCAATAATCAATATTACAAACACCCTTACACAAACACACACAGGACTCTCTATGTGCGTAAAATGTTTTTTTAATACATTGGAATTACAAGGACACATGTCCTCCTAAAACAGCTTAATCAGGGGTGTTTAAACTCAGTCCTGGAGGGCCAGTGTCCTGCATAGTTTAGCTCCAACTTCCTTCAACACACCTGCCTGGAAGTTTTTGTATACCTAGAAAGAACTTGATTAGCTGGTTCAGGTGTGTTTAATTGGGGTTGGAACTCAAATATGCAGGACACTGACCCTCCAGGGCCGAGTTTGGGCACCCCTGAGCTTAATAGAGTACAATTACGTCATACCCATGGCATTGTACTATTATTTCTTTTATAAAACCAACACAAATATTGAAGTACAGGGCATTTTTAAGAGTCCATTACTGGACGAATCATAATGCGAATTTCTTGTTTTGCCATTTATGCACGTTATTAAAAGTGAAGAGATTATGTAAAGTTTATAACATTTCAGTTCAAGTTCTGTATGAATGTAATGCATCATACACGAGGCCATTGGTAGGTGATATTCTGTTTCAGAAATCATTTCAATAATCAATATTACAAACACACATGCTTACAAAGACACACAGGACTCCCCATGTGCAAAACATTCTTTTTTATGCATTGGAATTACAAAGAAACGAGGCATGTCCTTGTAAACCAGCTCAGTAGAGTACAATTAGGTCATACCTATGGCATTATACTATTATTTTTTTACAAAACCCAACACAATATTTAAGTATGGGCTGTTTTGAGAGTCCATTGCTGGAGGAATCATAATGCAAATTTCTTGTTTTGCCATTTATGCGCTGTTATAAAAAGTAAAGCGTTTATGTACAGTTATGTAAATGTACAGTTCTTGTAATGCATCATACAAGTGGCCTTTGGTGGGTGATATATTGTTCCAGAAATCATTTCAATACTTAATATTACAAATACACACTTTATTATACGTTGGAATTACAAAGACACATGTCCTTGTAAACCAGCTTAATAGAAAACAATTAGGTCATACCCATGGCATTATCCACATTTCTGTCCTTGTTAACCACCAACACCAGTACACACACACATGCACACACACATAAAATGAAATATTTTGAGTATTGTGATTTTTGTGTTTCCAAAACTGCAACTATACAGTAATACAATGACTAGGATAAAAGTTTATAACGTTTATGTAATGCGTATGTGTACACATAAACGGTTATTACGGATGTCTGACGTCTATGATAGTGATCAAAATATTGATCTAGAAGACTATGTTAATTATATCATTATGTTATTATATGACATCAAGTAATTGTTTTGATTAAAAAAAATTTGTAATTGAATTATTTGTTCAAGAGATTTGTTTAAAAATGCAGATTCATCCAGTAATGAAACAGTAATGTAGACTTTATGAGTCAGTAAATCATTTAATCTAACTGATTTATTCATTCAATATTATGTAAACAGACAATTTATATATAATAACAGCAATTATTTAATTTCAGAATGTTTGTATGCTAATTTGTTTATTTGTCCAATCAGAATGTATAAATATTTATTTGAAAAATAAGTCTAGAGAATATAGAAAATGCCTGTGCATTTAGTTTGGGCCTGCTTTAAATATAGTAAAAAAAAGTGTTGTTTAAAAATATATATTTCAATAGTTGTTCAGTTTTTTTAGCATCTCACTCTCTGCTCACGTTTGTAGAACTGTGTCAAGTTAAAAATGGTTAAAACATAACAAGTCTGAACTAAAAATGTCTCAAAACCTCTGCATTCCATTGCAATCTGCTGTATCCCTTCCAGCTGTTTTTCTAGAAACGAGTTATGCATAAACCATTAAGGAAACTGTGGTCTGATGACCCAAAATCAGCAAACACTTAAAAAGCTTCTCATGCTGTTTTGCATATGCTAATTTTAAGACAGCGCAAACACAGAATATCAGAGAATATAAACTCAGATGCTGTCAGTTACACAGAAATATGTGCACTGCACACACAAATAAGGCTGTGACGATATTTATATCATATGGACAAATTATGCTCTATTCGTTTATTTTCGTGATGTCAAAAAACATTGTCTGTAATATTTTTCATCATTTAGTGTTATCCACATTGTAAGAAAGCTGTAATCTTGGAAAGTATAAAGTTTAAATTTAGTATTTTATTTAGCAATATTTTATTTTATTTTATGCTGGACCGATAATATATATCATGGTTTCCGCTACATTCATTCTTCCATGGCAGGGTGCCACACCAATATTCACTCCCACCACGGCTACATTGCAGTTTCTCATTTAAAACATTCAGTCGTTGTTGTTTTTTAATAACGGGTTATAATCACACCAAAACAGATTAAAAGGTAAGTGAAGTATAACAGCTCAAACTTTTTTGTAATCGTAGTAGTGCTGTGC
This sequence comes from Danio kyathit, assembly GCA_903798195.1. NCBI lineage: Eukaryota > Metazoa > Chordata > Actinopteri > Cypriniformes > Danionidae > Danio > Danio kyathit. The sequence continues at coordinate 9,949,491 of LR812530.1, read as the reverse complement.
GCTATTTGTTTACCTCTTTGAGGTGAAATGCTGACAGACTGACTGACTGGCAGGTGCGAGATGCGTGAGGCCAGCAAATCCAATGTAGCTTTCAGTTACGATGAACACAGTTTCCATAATTATACTTTATAGATAAAGGTCTATGGTTCTACATACAATGACTTTATCTTGCTTTAAAGGGCACCTATGGTGAAAAATCTACTTTTCAAGCTGTTTGGACAGGCATATGTGTAGGTATAGTGTATAGACCGTCATATTGGGGTGATATAAACACACCCAGTCCGTTTTTTTCAATTTAACAATATAAAAACGGTGGACCAATTGGAGCGGATTTGAGACCGACCGCAACTTGATGTAGGAGTGCGGCCCACCAAACTAAGCAACTGTAAATAAAAGTCTGTTCAGATTGCTAGGATCATCCATCATCATCAAATGTGATCAAGAGTGAGTTTTACAAGTTTAAAATGTTTTAAAACAGCGCATGTTTGTAATAAATTACAGCAATTTACTTCAGGTTTACTTCATCAACACAGCCGCATGTCAGAACAATTATAAAAGACGCTTTAATCCCAGTTTGTGGACGTTCAATCAGGTTTATTTTGTACATTAACATAACAGATATCCAAACAGCAGTGGATATTAACGTGTATCCTGTCACATTTGCATGCAAAAACAGTGCAAAGCTAATAGCGCTGTGTGTGTGTGTCCGCGCTATGTGTGTGTGTGTGCGTAACCTAGGTGCCCTTTAAGATACTCATTACATAAATGCACTTAATTGCACTTTAGCAGTGTTTATTTGAGAGCGCACAAGAAAATCTGCACTTACTGTATCTGTATTTTTGAGGGCATGCAAGAAGTTTTGTGCACGAACAGAGAAAATCAGCACACAAAGCAAAGAGATCCGCATGCTTGTATTACATAAATGCGATCTCAACTTGTAAAACTGCGCTCACAACATTTGTCATTGAAATAACTCCATAGGCAGTTGGTAGATCTGTGTAAAAGGTCTGCCGCCACAGCTGGAAAAAATCCTAGAGGATTTTATATATATATATATATATATATATATATATATATATATATATATATATATATATATATATATATATATATATATATATATATATATATATATATATATATATATATATATATGTACTGTGATATTTATGTATATATCTATAAACACATCCACATACTATACATAAACATACAAAAGAAATATTTTTACATAAATATTAATATTTACATTTAATTTGTGTTATATAATAAATAAATAAATAAATATCAATATAGAGACAAATATTTTTACAATATAGTTATGCATATATTTATATATAAAAATATACACAGTACGCACAAATAGATTTTGGATGCAAATAATCGTGATTAATCTTTTGACAGCACTAATTTCTACATTTTGAATTTTAAAAAAAAGTGAGAAATATGAGCACATTTCTGAGTATTTACTTTAATATGTAACAAAGAAACAGTCCTTCACATGTTTTCAATATTTAAACTAATAATTGACTGAATTTAGAGAAATGATGCTACATTGTGATATATATCGTCATCAGGATACGAGATAACACATTTCGTGATGTGAGATTATTATCATATCGCCCAGCCCTACACACAAACCAACCATGATCACAAACAGATCACATAAAAAGGCAGCCATTTACAGGCAGTAATTACATGCACAGTTGAGGCTTTCCAACCAAAAGTGGGACGAATGGCTGTTTTTGATATCAAAGCTGCCCTTTTTGAAAAAACACGTTACTGACACAAGCAGACGGACTGTGACGGACTCAGACCTCAGTGTAAAAACAGGCTTTCAGTTCATCTGAGAGTTCTCCTCTATCATACAACAAGCTCTCCATTCTCAACTCGACAGGCTAAAAGCCACGAGTGTCTGTTTCAATCAGCGGCTCAAAGTCACTCATTCTCGTTCGGACAGAAAGAGTGAGACAGCAGCCTGCACTCGACGGCCAATCGCCTGTCAGGTTATGAAAACCAGAGTCTTGCTTTTGCTGATTTGACTAGTTGGAGCACAGACTCAATTACTGGATCGTTTGTCATCAATACTCCATTCATTCATACGTTCTTTATTCAATTATAGCAACGCAATTAATCTTAATATGAACTAACAAGCTGAAATTGGCCTCTGAACTGTAGGGTCAGAATCATACTCCATGCAAGTAAGCCAACGCAAAGATTTTCTTCAGTGTGAGAGTGTAATTATTATAGATATTATAGTAAACTAAATCTTTCTCTAAACTATCATTATTAAACATTAACTGTAATAAATTATACAAAAACCTTAACTTAATAGTATTTTTATTGCAGATAAATGACAAGAAAGTATTTCAAATATTTATTTAGTTTTAATGGGTATATTAAAATAACTACAATAAAATGCCTAACAATATTTGCATACAAAAAAATCAAATCAAATAAAATACAATTTATTAAAATTAATTACAATTAAATTAAATTATAATATAAATATTATAATATAATACTAAATATAAATTATAATATAAAAAATAAATAAAATAAAATAAAATAAAATAAAATAAAATAAAATAAAATTAAATTAAATTAAATTAAATTAAATTAAATTAAATTAAATTAAATTAAATTAAATCATTAAAACATGACAAAAAAAAGTAATTTAAAATTAAAATTAAAACTGAAACTAAAAGTTTGTTTCTCAATATTGCAGCCGAAACTTACAGTTACCAGTTTGACTAATATTTATAACCAATTTCCGTAGTTTTTAACTTCATCAGATAATTATTAAATGCTGTGTCTTAAGATAAAAAGCACCATTTAATGCAACTAAAAATATTAAATTAATCTTATTAAATTGTGAAACTTAATGATCAGACGGTGCAAAACAAAAATGGAAACAATTAGCAATCTTTCAAATCATAAACAACTTGTTATAAATATGCCGAATTCACCTCAATTTAATGCATGTGTACATTAAAATATAAAATAAAATATTGTAGTTTTATTGCTGTGTTTTCTCTCCTGGTGATTACTTCCGGTATTCCTACCAAACTACAACTCCCAGAACTCTTTGCACTCATCAACCTCTGCCACAGCTGACAATAATCTGGACACTCACACACAGACACAGGTGTAGCTCATCTTCACTGATTACATGGACTATATATACACTTCACTTTCACATTCACACTGCTGAGTCTTGTTTCTCCCATGAACATTACAAAGTGGTTTTCCCTGTGTGTCTTGCCGTGTTTTGATTCCTGTCTACCATTTGATTCTTTGCCACCTAGCCTGACCTTTCGCCTGGATTTTTTACTACGTTTACTATATTATCTTTATCCTACTGCTTTTTGGCCATTGCTTGCATGACTTCTCATTAATTCATTACACTTAAAGTAAAAAACTAAAATACTGTATATTCAATATTAATAATATAGAAGTATTCTTTGTCTTAATTATAAATCAGTAAATAACAAAAATAATTTCTAAAATATTTATTTTTCTGTATTCTAAAGATACTTATTGTCAAAAAGAAGAAACAAATTACTTATAAACTCCTTCTGCATATTGATTATCAAACAAACCTTAATTTGTATTGCTATCGATCAATCTCTACATGTGTTGCAATAGGAATTAAGGCCTGACACATATTTAAACACAACTATGCATGAAAAGGTGTTTTTTACATTTACATACTTGCATGGAGTTTGCTTTAGACCCAAGTCAAACAGCTTAAGATGGGACTTACCGAACTCATCGCACACACTCTCATTCTCCACCAGTGTGGGGTGTTCAAACGTGTCCCTGCAGTACAGGATCTGGGTGTTGTTGGTGAGGGATGCGATTCCACCCAGGGCTAAAACCACATGGTCGGTCAGCAGAGACGACGGCCGTTCTCGGAGCCGGGCGATAATGGAGCGATACCGACAATACTGAGGGTAACTCAATACCAGAACCTTCTTCTCATCCGCATCTTCACCTAAACACAAGAAAAAGAGAGAACATTGAGAGAAATGTTTATTTTTGTATTCATATCATGTTTATTACTGAAAAGCAAGAACTAAAAGAAAAACAAAGCTCCCATGAGGGAAATTGTCTTTTTGCTCTTTATTTATATTTATTTGTGTAAAAATGCAGTTTGAAATTCTATTTAGGGCACGTATTCACCAAAGTGTTTTTGAGTGCCAAAAACCATGAACTAAGTGTATATTGTTTTGTTGTTATAAACATATTAATATTTGTATATCCTCTTAAGGCCCAAAGTGTTTTTACATGCATTTTTTTATTTCTCTTTGCTATTTGGGTTTATTGGAACCTAATTAGAATAAAAATCTAAGTATCCTCTTTTGATATGATGTACTTTTAGAGAAAAATGATGTTCATATATGTGGACTCGTGGTCCGAATTTCCATAAAACACTTTTTCCTGATTTTTTTATGCATACTGTATATAACATAGAATTTTTTTTTTAACTTGCTTTGACTATCAGAGAGTAAAAACAACATGTTTTTTCCTATTTTGGACAGTTAAAAATAGGGTTTGAGACATTTCATAAGCTGCAAAACAGTTGCAGGATGACACTGTATGTCTGTAACAAAATCTAAAACATTCAGAGTATTTTAAATAGCCAATTAAGAGCTAAAATGTGATGTCCATGTATGTGGAAACTCAACGCCTAAGAGGACATGTAAGGAATAATGAACAGATTGCCATGCCTTAAAAGATTTTAAATGCATCATGTGGAAGCAAAGAACCATTATAAAATTAGTTAAAATCAGAATGATTAGCCCCCCCCCCCCCCCCCCGTATATTTTACCCCCAATTTATGTTATGAATATTTTTTCATCACATTTCTAAACATAATAGTTTTAAAAATGAATTTTTAATAACTGATTTCTTTTACCTTTGCCATAATGACAGTACATAATATTTTACTAGATATGTATGATGTTGGTTTGTTCTGCAGGCAGTTGGAAAAAAAATATTGCTTAAGGGGGCTAATAATATTAACTTTAATGCTTTAATTCTAGCCGAAATAAAACAAACAAGACCTGCTCCAGAAGAAAAAATATTATAGAAGTTAATGTGAAAAAAATCCTTGCTCTGTTAAACATCATTTTGGAAATATTTGAAAAAAAAAAAAATTAGAAATATTAATAATAATAATTTTCAGTAAAATTTTATATATTCATTCTTATGTAGGCAATAAAATTGTTTAATGGACAGATAGTTATTTTAGTTTTGATCACATTTAGTAGTTTGATCTCAAACATTAGTAGTAATTTTTTGACAGTTGCTGGAGTCTTCATTCCTTTATGCAATCTGGAGCATAGTTCCCCATTCCCCAGGCCGCGGACCGGTACCGGGCAGTGGATTAATTTGTACTGTCGCACAAGAAATCATTAATTTTTTCCATTTTATTTACTATCTGAGTCTAAACGATCTTTTATTTTGAAAAATCAGTTATTTTGAAAAAATGACCATATTCTCTCTGTTACATCTTAGTCATTTGAGTGCTAAAATTTAACCCACAATATAGCAAAATGAGTAAGAAACAGACGTCTTTGGAAAGTTTCTTTGCGAAGGGAAAAGTGCCCAGTAAAGGACCCACAAACTGCCAAGGAATGGATCCGCAACCCATTTGTCAGGTGAATCCAGCATGCAGAAAAAGATCAACTGATGGAGATTGCAAATGATGGTGCCTGTTCATCCTGTATATTGTGTCTTTTCTGTGCACGCAGCACCCAGTTAAAAACATATCAAGTTTTCAGAATGCAGCGAGTACTTGACAAGAGAACAAAAGTCCTACTCAAATGCTTGGTTCACACTTGCTCTGGTTTACTCATAGGATGTTTTCTGCATCATGCTAATTTTCACCTCAAGTAGAATTTTTTAACTTGCACGAAAGATGCAATTGATGCGAATTCCACATGTTCACAGCAAATGCATTGCACATTCTGCATCATTTGCACCACTCAGTGGAAATTTGGTGCTATTTGTGTGTTTGCATTAACTTACATTTGTATTTAGTGTGAACCCTGCAAAACGCATAACAACAGCATCGCATTCAATTATAAGTGAATTGCATAGAAAATGATACTGCACACCTCCTGTGACATGGACATTGGTATAGTTTAGTTTCAAAGTTTCTAGTTTCAAAGTTTGGCGTAAAGAATATGACAAAATTTCTTGTACAAACTCCACACAAACTTTTATTTGGTCTGATTGATTTGTTTGAGTATATTTGAATACATTGACTAAACCATTGTAGAACATTCACATAGCACCACACTACGTACTTGCATCCCATAATATCATTACAAAAACAAAAAAAAGTTTTACCATCATTTGATGAGTCATAACGCACAAAGACTCATCGATGAATCCCATAGTCTCCTATATTAGCTTGACGGTAATGATAATTCAATCCAAAGCGAAGCACCGTGACTTCATATGGCTAATTTTATTCTATAATGGAGAACCATGGAGAAGAGATGCTCCCAGGGGTCCGGATATAGATTTGCGAGCTATTATGTTTTACTAGAGGCTGAGCTGCTGGTTTAACATGACAGCTCTCTGTTAGGATTGGCAATATAAAAGATTCTGGGCAGGAAGCCACGTCACTCGGTTCTTGGAGATCAGAGATCTAAACAATAGCATTCGCCTGTTAGTCTTCCCATCAGAACTGGGGGGAAAAAAAAACTGAATCAAAGAATCATTCACATCTTTTGACCTCAAAAACCTGACACCTCAGAATACAAGCTCTCCTAATGTGACATGTGAGTCGCAAACCTCAAACGAAGCTGTCCCTGGAGAGAACAAGCTATTTCGCTTTATTCACACATATTCTGCTGCCAGGAGTCATAAAACAACTTTTTTTAGACTTTCTTTTTTAGTTCTGTTTGTATCACTATGGAATTGCTTCCAATTACTGTTTCCGAACAGGTTTCCCAATTACTCGCCATTATCTGCAATTAATCACACAGACTGTGTGAGAAGGGTTAGCTTACACAGACTATCTACATCATAGATGACAATTTTTTTTAAATAATTTAGCTAGCCTGATTATTTCAGCAATAACAACGCAAGGTGGGCCATCACATTTTTGATGCATGACTACAGCGGCCTGTTTCAAATAAAATGGATATACTGCCGTCTCAAATCGATGACTTTAGAGAAGAGAACATGAAATATTTTGATTTATATGCCATTTCGTTTTATTGGACTTTTACTGGATGTATTACGTTTTCTTCTCTGTGGAGCACATTTCCTCACAATCTTTCTATCTTTCTTAAAATGCCTGGATCTTCCAGTCTATTACAGTAAAAAAAAAAAAAAAACATTAAAATCAACAATGCCATAATACTGAACTGATATTTTTAATAGACGGAGAAAAATTAGCTTATTTTAATGAGGAAAAAAATACATCTTTTACATGTTGTGCACAATACTGTTAATAATTAAACAGTTTTAACAGCTTCGTGTGAAAAAAAGGTGTTGATTTAAATTTGCATAAATGAAGTAACAAACATATAACATAAATATAATGCGTGACATGGCATGCATTAATGTATGGCGTTTGGCATGGCCAAAACCAAAAACAAACTCACCGACAGAGTGGTTATACAAACAAAGCTAGACAGAAAACGAAGGCAACATGAAGACAATAGGTGCGTTCGTCATGAAGCACGGCTACAGCCAGCAATCAACAAGATTAGCCGAGCGCAGGATTTTGATTATATTACAAGAAACAAATCTCATATTTATTTGCACTTCATGATTCGGCCGAATAACATTTTCCTAAATAAGTGCCTCCTTTTACCGCAACGAAAAACAATTTGACTTTATTTCCAGCAGTTTCGAGACCCATTTAAGACCCACAGCATTCTCCTCCTTTACTCGCAATTAGCACCACTGAGACTGGTCTCAAAATATCCCTCTTTTAAGGGCCGCACTGCGCCATGCTAATCACACAGGGATCCAACGTACATTTTCTTGATTAGATTCGGCTTTGGGCTACGGAAGAGGTCAGAAACGAGCTCAACAGCCACACTGTTAATAAAACCTAACCTTTTCTAAAGAAAGGGATTTTATTCTTTTTTATGTTTAGTGATTTAATTGGCTAGGACGACACTATGATTAGAGAGCACTGAAAATCACATTATGCAATTTTCCTGTAACACACTTAACAAGAAGCCTTTGTGATGAGAAAACACACACACATGCACGCGGAAATACAGTTGAAGTTAGAATTATCAGCCCTTCTGTATATTTTTTCCCCAATTTATGTTTAATGGAGAGCAGATTTTTTCAACACATTTCTAAACATAATAGTTTTAATAGCTATTGTCTAATGATTGATCTTTACCATGATTCATTCATTCATTTTCAACTGATTCTCCAGGGCCGGGTCGCAGGGGCAGCAGTCTTGGGAGAGAACCCCAGACGTCCCTCTCCCCAGACACTTCCTCCAGCTCCTCCGGGGGGATCTCGAGGCGTTCCCAGGCCAGCCGAAAGACATAGTCCCTCCAGCGTGTCCTGGGTCTTCCCCGAGGTCTCCTCCAGGTGGGACATTCCTGGAACACCTCCCTAGGTAGGCGTCCAGGAGGCATCCGAAACAGATGCCCGAGCCACCTCGGCTGACTTCTCTCGATGTGGAGGAGCAGCGGCTTTAGTCCGAGCTCCTCACCCTATCTATAAAGATGCGCCCTGCCACCCTGCGAAGGAAACTCATTTCGGCCGATTGTATCCGAGATCTTGTCCCAAAGCTCATGACCATAGGTGAGAGTAGGAACGTGGATTGACCAGTAAATCGAGAGTTTTGCCTTTCGGCTCAGCTCCTTCTTTACCACAACGGATCGGTATATCGACCGCATTACTGCTGCACCAATCTGCCTGTCAATCTCACGTTCCATCCTTCCCTCACTCGTGAACAAAAACCCAAGATACTTGAAGTCCTCCACCTGGGGTAAGGACTTTCCTCCAACCTGGAGATGGCAAACCACCTTTTTCCGGTGGAGCATCATGGCCTCGGACATGGAGGTGCTGATTCTTCACCATGATGACAGTAAATAATATTTTACTAGATATTTTTCAATATACTAGTATTCAGCTTAAAGTGACATTTAAAGACTTAACTAGGTTAATTAGGCAAGTTCGAGTAATTAGGCAAATCATTCAGACCCCCTAGTTTTTCACGATTTCGCGATCGCTGAATCCAACGCAAAATCAACAAAAAGTCGCAATTTTTTTCGATCCTGCAAAATTCTTAATTTAAACGCAAAATAATCTAAAAAAAAATGTAAATAATCTCATAAAACTCATATCAAATCTCATAAAAAAGATGTTGGATGGCAGAGGGGTGTCGCGAATGCAGGACGAAAGTGAAGAGCGGGGGGTTGTTGGGGAGTCGCGGAAGAAAGTGAAAGTGAACAGTGGACAGGGGAGGAAAGCGGTTGAGGAGTGGGATCGGTAAAATGAGGTGCCGGATCTGGAGTGTTCCGGCACAAATTAAGCCCTGCACCTACGCCCTCACAATCACAACATTAGGCGGATGAAGCGCAAGTGATTTACATGTGAGGTCAAAGCAAAGACGGGATTCGCAGAAAGAAAGTTGGAGCAAACTTCTATCAAACGAAGCAATGGAACAAACATATTGAGATTGATTCACGGATGACAGCTGCTGGATGTGACCAAAGGACATTACTTGTGCTTTACATGCATGGCTGATATTATGATGTGCGTCAAATCGATAAATGATTCCGTTTAACTGTTTCCCTGCAGTTAACAAGAGAAAACGCTTCCCTGCCATTGAGGAGTTTTACAGCAATTGGTGTTTTAGGTGTATTATGGTAGGAGAAGCCCTAATGCATGTCCTGAGTGAGGTACTGTACCTGATGTCAGATGCTCTGGGAAGCAAAATCTGAGAGAAAGTAAGATTGTGGATAAAAATAAGAGTTATACAACCTTCCTTTGGCTTAATCCCTACCATTTTAGATCTTGTCTTGACAAGAGACCAAAATAAAAAAAAGCTTTATTTTTACGATTTGTGTCATCGTCATTGTGTCAGATTGCATACCTAACATAGTAGGCTACCTAATATGGTAATTTTTTTTTTTTCATCGCAAAATTGTCTGCACATTTCTGGGAATTACAGCCACAAAATCAGTAATTTTTATCCCAAAAAAGAAAAATCACAAAAAAAAACGTGAAAATCTAGGGGGTCTGATCATTGTAACAGTGGTTTGTTCTGTAGACAATTGAGAAAAAATATTGCTTAAGGGAGCTAATAATATTGACCTTAAAATGGTTTTAAAAAAATAAAAACTGCTTGTATTTTAGTCGAAATAAAAAAAATAAGACTTTCTCAAGAGGAAAAAATATTATAGGACATACTGTGAAAAATTCCTATCTCTGTTAAACATCATTTAGCAAATATTTCACAGCAAAATAACAGAAGATCTAATAATTTTCACTTCAACTGTAGGTAATGTGTCCTAAAATCAGACTGAAATCTGAATGAGTAATCCTAACATGCCCCATCAGATCAGAGCAAACGGACACTTTGCCTATGTCAGTTTGCTCCCTGTATAGTGTTCAAGTGCTCCACAAAAATGTCAAATGGGCCTCTGAGGGAATATATTTACATAACACCTCTCCACCGCTTGCTGCTGCCAAAGAGGACCAATTAAACATAAAACACGGGCGTATGTGGTTAAAAACGCCCCTGAGTTTTAATAATTCATGATATTTTTGTTCTGCAAAACTCGAGTTTGAGGATCTGCGGCATCAATCAAAAGCGAATGAAGCCGTTTTTGAACAGAACCTTTGTTTTGATGAGATGGAATGAAACGCAGGATCTCGATGGTTTCATTATTTAAAAAAAGGACAGAATGTCAAGTTACAAGACAGAACAAAAAGCTCAAGGAGACAGAATAAAAAAGAATTGTAATTATATGAATAAAAGAATATTTAATAGGCAAGGTACTTATACTTTCAGTGAAAAAATATAAGTAAACAAGTCTATTCATGCTGGCTGGAAAAAATATATCTTTGATAAACATTGTTACTATATACACTCACGGCCACTTTATTAGGTACACCTGTCCAATTGCTCGTTAACACAAATCAGCCAATCACACAGCAGCAACTCAATGCATTTAGGCATGTAGATATGGGCTGTTTCTCAATTCCAAGAATGCAGAGAACGGACTTGTGTTCTTGTGGAGACCGGTCATGCCAAGTGTCCTTGGAAGAACGAACTCGGGAGACCACGAGAACAGAGAACGCATCCTGTGAGAAATTCATACAACGATTTATTGTTTATCCCCTTTTCAAAATATACACTATGCATAAAAACATTATAAATATGTTGCACAATATAAATAAAACAGATTTTATTATGAATTTCAGCAAAAAAACACCCTTAATGTGTTTATTCCTTTATTAAGATGTCCATGGTAATGTTTATATTCACCGTTTCATTTAGGGAAACCCCTGAGGTAAATAAGCTTTATCTCTGAACTTTAATAATAAATCTAAATAAAATGCTGCGCTTCCCACCTCCAGTCGCAATGACTTCTAGGACTTCTAGAGCGAGATCGGTGCTCAAGTCTGCATCGGTGTGTCCTCGATATCAAGAACACATCCGGGAAGTTTCACGCGTCCTCTGTACTTGCGGTCTTGGGTATTGGAACTGAACTTTGGCAGCTGATGAGAACACGAGGACGCAAAACCGATGAAGAACGCATATTGAGAAACAGCCTCAAGACAATCTGCTGCAGTTCAAACCAAGCATCAGAGTGAGGAAGAAAGGTGATTTAAGTGACTTTGAATGTGGCATGGTTGTTGGTGCCAGACGGGCTGGCCATGTACATCCCTTTATGAACACAGTGTACCCATCTTCTGATGGCTACTTCCAGCAGAATAACGCACCATGTCATAAAGCGCGAATCATCTCAGACTGGTTTCTTGAACATGACAATGAGTTCACTGTACTCAAATGGCCTCCACAGTCACCATATCTCAATCCAATAGAGCACTTTTGGGATGAGGTAAAATGGGAGATTCGCATCATGGATTAGCAGCTGACAAATCTGCAGCAACTGCTTGATGCTATCATGTCAGTATGGACCAAAATCTCTGAGGAACATTTCCAGTACCTTGCTGAATCTATGCCAAGAAGTATTAAAGCAGTTCTGAAGGCAAAAGGGGGTCCAACCCGGTACTAGTAAGGTGTGCCTAATACAGTGCTGGTTAGTGTACATTGCAATTATGACACATACTATGAACAAAAAAAAAACATCAACCCACTCATGATATTTGTTTAAAGTTCACTCTTGAACATGCCCAGTCTTGTGATGGGAGTTTACTAGACTACTTATGCAAACTACCTCTCAACACGTCTTTTCCACAAACTTCCAATCAGCAGTTACACATAAGTCCATAACCCTTGATTACGACACGAAAATAAAGCCTGTTTGTTTATAATACAAGGAAACCTGAGCTGTCACTATACAACATAGTTTGCTATCAGCCAGACATCTTCTGCAGACACCAGGGAACTCTGACTAAGCCTCAATAAAAACAGCCGCCGCTAATGTACATTACACATAAAGCTTTAAAAGTCTGGCCAAATAGGCCGGTGAATTCCCAGAAAGTCAAACGTGGGGCTTGAGATACATTCCTTTACATATCCACCCTCCAAAACAACCCTTAGCCAACATTTTCTCCCCTGTCACTGAGTCAGCTTCAGCAAACACGCTGTAATAACTACCTGTCTCTTTAAAATATGCAGGTCAAAATATCAATCCAAGCGTGATGACAGAGATTGAACGGTTTTTAAAAAAGAACAGATCGACACATTTTTCTTGTTCTGTGGCTATAATAGCGCATAACTTTACCATCAAATACAGTATACACTACAAACAAAGCCAGATCTTGTTTTATTTATTCATTCATTCATTCATTTTCTTTTCAGCTTAGTCCCTTTATTAATCTGGAGTCGCCACAGCGGAATGGACCGCCAACTTATCCAGCATTTGTTTTACGCAGCGGATGCCCTTCCAGCCGCAACCCATCTCTGGTAAACATCCATACACACTCATTCATACTCATACACTACGGACAATTTAGCCTACCCAATTCACCTATACTGCATGTCTTTGGCCTGTGGGGGAAACCAGAGCACTCGGAGGAAACCCACGCGAACGCAGGGAGAACATGCAAACTCCACACAGAAACGCCCACTGACCCAGCCGAGGCTCGAACCAGAGACCTTCTTGCTGTGAGGCGACAGCACTACCTATTGCGCCACTGCGTCACAGATCTTGTTTTAGTCTATTTAAATGTCTTTGAAAACTGGGCCTTAATGATAATAGTGTTATATTATGTTTTGTTATCATCCGTTTTATACTAACCACTAAATATCCAGAGTGAATTCAGATCTGTTTTAATCCACTTACACTGTAAAAAAAAATGCTGGGTTCCAAACAATCTATTTGTGTTGGGACAAATTTATGTTTTCCCCCCACAAAATAAATAATAAGTAAACAAGTTTAAATAAGTTGTTTAAACAAACAGCAAACGTCATTTTTTGAGTATAGATAATCAATTCGCATTCACATTCATTGGAAATTTAAATATTACAATAATATTACTATAATATATCATTTATTGTTATTTATACACTGTAAAAATGCTGGGTGTCACGCAATTAAAAACCATGAAGGAATTAAGTTAACTTGTTTTCATAAATTTAAGTGGATTGAACATAAAATAACTAAGACATCCCCCAAAAAAGAAGCTTCAGCTTATTTTGAATAAAGCCTCATTCACACTACGCACGACTCACAGCAGTAAAGCGACAAGTGACCGTACATTTCAACGGAGAGCGAGCGACTTCCGGCGACCTCCGTCTACGCGAGCGTCAGCGACCGTTGGCAACCAGGTGGGCATGTCGAGCGATGCGACAAAGTTGAGAATCCTTTAAATTTATACAAATAAAGAGCGACTTTCTTGAGCGACAGCCAAAAGGGGCACTAGTAGAGCTCATGTGATACTCTCTCAGCTCGCTCAGAGGCCATTTGTATTCATGCTGTACAGACCTACACAGACCTGCGTTTGCAGCAGGTCGCCACCCAGAGCCACCACAGCTACAAAATTGCTGCTAGTGTGAATGAGGCATAAGTAGTTTGAACAAACAGCAAACATATTTTTTCAGTGTTATTATATTGAAGACTAAACAGTAGAATAAAATTCTAAATTATTTTTAGCCACTTATTTTTTAGTTATTCACAATTATTAAAACCCAGTGCATATATTTTTGCAATATCGTATTGTACAGTATATTATTATTATTATTTGTATTCAACTGAACATTACAAGTGAATTCTGATGTCAATCAAAACCTAAATGCAACGTTATTGGCATTTTACAGAGTATATTATTCAAGTTATAACTTATATATCTAATTATCAAAAATGTATGTTATCAACAGTGCTTTTCCTGCGTATTTACTATAATTTGAAAGTGTTTTGATGGTACTGATGGTACTTCTCAGTTTAAACCTGTTGTCCAACTAACACATATTTGAATTACACACTGCCCTGCATATGATTATGTCAGGTGATGTCATATATAAACATACAAATATTTATATATGACATCACCTGACATGCTGACGTTGCCTTTCGTTTGTGGACGGAGCAATACTGCATGGGACAAAGCACCACCAATTGGTAAGATACATTTATAAAGAAAACTTTTATTTAACATGCTCAATTTAAAATGATATATATATATATATATATATAAAAATATATAATATATAAAATATATATATAATCAAGTGAAATAGTATGTAAAAAAAAACTCTTAATTATTTTAAGAATATCTAGAACAAATTTTTTAAGATGTTGAGATGCTCTGAAAATCTATCTATCTGTCTATCTGTCTATCTATCTATCTATCTATCTATCTATCTATCTATCTATCTATCTATCTATCTATCTATCTATCTATCTATCTATCTATCTATCTATCTATCTATCTATCTATCTATCTTATTTATTATGTTGCTACCACAGAAAAAGATGGAGAGAGTAGCTTGGTCATTTAAGCACAAATCAGCTCATAAACAGACTAAATGAGTATTGCTTTCTGGCAAACTTTATCTGTCTTCTTCATTAACAGTATACATAATGAACACAAACAACATTGTGCTGTCAGCATTTAGAAATAAATATATCTTGACTGAAAACAATTCGCATCCACCATCGCTTCCCACTCATAATTACTCATAATGGTGGCATTCAAACTCGTAAAATACAATCTTTCTGACAAGACTTGAACACGCTGATAGTCGCACAAACCATTTGTGGTTGATATTTGTCAAAATATTTTGCATGCATCAACATTTAGAAAACCAATATCTGGTTTATAATGATATATAATCCCCCAAGTTCCCCCCAAAAATTACATTTATGCCATAGGGGGTTAAACAGTTTCAGGTATCTGTGGTTTACAATGACTGTGTGCTTTAAAAACACACACGCTAATAGCTACCTGTCTCTTTCAAATATGCGGGTCAAAATATCAATCCAAGCGTGATGACAGAGATCGAACGGTTAAAAAAATAACTGGATTCTTGGAATCCTGACAGCAGCTGCTTGTTAGTTGTCCTGGTTACTGTATTAAAATAAGTGTGCGCTGATGCTTAAGTTATTGGCGTGTGTTATTATAAAGTGCTCTCTGCACCACAGAACACAGTAATAAAATGCAGATTTCATTTTGCTCCACTTAAATTCAATCCACGTCTTATTCACACAGATATTTATAGGACCTTCTTTTGAAAGTTAACATGATAATGTTGTGTAGTAATTCAATATGCATCACTATATATATTATACTAAACATTAATATTATTTATAACATACAGTACTGAACATCTGAAGTGATATTTTTGGAATTGTTTTGAAAATTAACAATATAATGTTGTAATAATGCAATACGTATCAATATTTATATTATACTAAACACTAATATTATTATTCATAACATACTTAACATTAGATGTGAATTAAGATTTTTTTGTCTCACTAAATCTGAATCCATATGTCGTTCACACAGTTATTTTTGGATTTTACTTTGAAAATTAGCAAAATAATGTTGAAATAATGCAGTATGTATCATTATTCATATTATACTAAACCCTGATATCATTACAGTTACACATTTATTTTTGATATTGTTTTAAAAATTCATAAAATCATGTTGTCATACTGTAATATGTATCATTATTTGCATTATACTAAACACTGATATCATTATTTACAACATACTAAAAATGTGAAGTGACTTCATATTTACATTTAGATTTTGGCTTCAACCCACATCCAACCCAGGCTCGTTCTGAAAAAAAAATGTACCGCTTTATACATTTTTGGAGAGTGCAAAATACGTCCCAGGAGCTACATTTTTTGCAGTTTTTGTTTTCACGAATTCACCAGAGGCCGCTGTGTACGCTTTATGAGATCTCAAATTTCTCTTGCGAGTGCCATTCGTGCCTGCTGTTCTTAAGTAAATCCACCAAAGGCTGCTGTCGACTGACTGACTGACCCACCCTCCTTCTTCCCCAAACCCAACCAACAGTGTTTTCAAAAGCACAGATTGACCCGCACACCCACATCCCTAAACCCAACCGATAGTGTATTCAAAAGCAATCCAGAAAAAGAAAAGCCCTTGCCTGATTTTTACCACGTTTTCAGATTTTACCACATTCTCACCCTGTTTCTTACTTGTTTATTTAATTTTTTGGCTTCTGTTTTTGTCTTTCCCACTTTCTGGAACGGTTCTTCACCAGACTTGAACCCCGTCGTCGTGGTTAACTCCTCTCTGCATCTCAAGTCCGCTGACGTACATGGCGAGCTAACTGGACAAACTGGTAACAGCGGAAAAGTTGTCTATAAGGAGTTAATCGGTCAGCTGGTAAGAACAAAAAGGAACGGCATCATACCACCCGTAGCGTTTTTTTTAAAACAAACGAAGGTAGGTTTGGGGGGGGATGCAGTGTTTCGTAGGTTGCAGGTTGCTTGGCATCAACCTTTTTCTCAGAGGAAGACAAGCTGACAAAACATTGCGGTCACTCTGATACAAGTTTTATTTATGGAAAAAATTTAAAATGACAAAGCACTGCAGTGTTTGTGTGTTCTGTGTTTGTCTGAGATAATTAGTCTACCGAAATGTGTATTCTCCATACAAGCTGAAACTGATTGGTCAGTTCTTGTCACGTGACTCGCGATGCGCTCGCGGGATTTATTCAACTGAGTGTGTCTGGTCTGGAAGGTGCGAGTGTGCAAGCCGTGCACCTCCATTGGAAACAACGAACTTGTGCGAACTCTAGAAAAGATTCTAAAAGGCTGCCGTCATTTGCGATCTCCAGCAGTTGATCTTCTTGCACAGCCATGGTGAATTCACCTGATTTGTTGACAAATGGGTTGCGGATCTATTTCTTGGCTGTTCGCGGGTCCTTCACTGGGCCTTTTCCAACATAGGCTCATTCTGAAAATGTAGTCCTATATACGTTTCTGGAGACTGTGAATTATGTAGCTAGAAGTACGTATGGCTGAAATTCATTTTTTAAACGAATGATACGGGGCGGTATGACGCCATTCCTTTTCGTGCTTACCAGCTGACTGCTTACCTCCGTGTGGACGACTTACCCGCTACAACCAGTTTGTCCCGTTAGCTTGTCATGTACGTCGGCGGACTTGAGACGCAGAGAGGAGTTGACCACGACGATGGGGTTTGAGTCCGGTGAAGAACGGTTCCAGAAAGCAGGTAGGACAAAAACAGAATCCAAAAAATACAATAAACGAGTAAATAAGAGGGTGAGAATGTGGTAAAATCTGAAAACGTGGTAAAAATAAGACGTGGGCTTTTCTTTTTCTGGATTGCTTTTGAAAATTGTTGGTTGGGTTTAGGGAAGTGGGTGTGCAGGTCAATCGATAAAATTGGTTGGGTTTAGGGAAGGAGGAGGGTGGGTCAGTCGATTGGTCGGTCAGTCAGTCAGTCAAACAAAAAAGCGGCCTCTGGTGAATTTTTATTTAGAACAGCAGGCGCGAATGGCACTCGCAAGAGAAATTTGAGATCTGAAAAAGCGTACACAGCGGCCTCTCGTGGATTCGCGAAAACAAAAACTGCAAAAATACGTACCTCCTGGGACGTATTTCACAGCCTCCAGGAATGTATATAGAGGCACGTTTTCAGAATTAGCCTGGGTTGGCCTTTTCCCCTTAGCATGGACACTTTGCAAAGACGTCTGTTTCTTACTCATTTTTTCTGCTAGTGGAATAAATTTGGGAGCTCAAGTGACCAAGAAGTAAGCGAGAGAATACCATAATTTTTTTACAGCTTTTTTTTTTAAATAAAAGATTGTTCAGACTCAGATAATAAATAAAACGGAAGCCGGTGACGACCACTGCTGTAACACTACAACAATATTACAGCATTATATTTTCTTATAACTTATATTATGGAACAATAAACATTTTAAGTCCATAATTCAGATGAAAAACAATGCGTGAGGACAGAAACGGCAAAACAACAACAACAAAAAACAGATTCCCAGAATCCTGACAGCAGCTGCTTGTTAGTTGTCCTGGTGACTGTATTAAAATAAGCGTGCATTGATGCTAAAGTTATTGGCGTGTGTTATTATTAGTGCTCTCTGCGCCGCAGAACACAATAATGAAAGGAAAATGTGTGTCATCGCCACAGCAACTGTTTTAATGCAAGACTCCCCGTCAATAATAGTTAACAAAATTGCACTTCAGTCATAAACCCACAAATCAATTTCCTGTGTGTGTGAGAAGTGAGTGTGTGTGTGAAGAGAAATTTTGAATGCATGTCTTATTAGACTTGGGTTCGGCATAATCAGTCTTTCCCTAATTATTATTCACAGCCGCGACCTCTAATGAGTCAAATAACATCCATCTATTAATGTTGCGGGCTGCTGAGATTTCGGCGCCCCTGTCGGGTCATTAAATAGCTTCTGATACTTCAATATGCCTGATGCGAGAGGCAGGAAAGATAACAACAACAGCACACTATAGCCGAGCGGTATCGATTGCCATGCTGTAAATACAGAATAACAATGTACAGAAATAACTGGAGGTGTAATGGACACAAAAGGAGAGCGGCTCCATTTGCTCCGAAACAATCGTGTTGTGAATATTTTTCATTTGAACGCAAGCTGTTAACATTTAACATCTCATATCGATGCTTTTTTAGATATCAAAGCTGAAGGGATAAAAAGATATGTGATCATACTGAAGAATAAGAAAAAAACAAGCTTCTATTGTGGCTGTAGAAAGATTATATAAAGATTGTCATTTTTATTTTATTTTTAGAGCACCAGGAGATGGAATTGGAAAAGTAATAATTACAGTGATTTTTGTTTATTTTTATTAATCCTCATCTGTCATTGGAGAAATAAACAGCCCTCCTTCAAATTCGTGCTATTCTATTGGTGGAAGCAATGCTGTTGCTATGATGCTTAAACAGATGAGGAGTGTGTTGATAGTGTTTAGGTTTATAAATACATAAATGAATTATTTTAGAAGTCTGTGTGTGTGTTAAAAAAATAATTTTGGTCCACTAAAATTGAATCCACCACTTATTCGCACAGTAACAAAATTGTAAATATTACATTAAGTAACATACGGTATTTTTATTAATACAAATTCAGATGTCCACACTTAAACTAAATTCACTTCTCATTCATTCATTCATGTTCTTTTCGGCTTAGTCCCTTTATCAAACAGAGGTCGCCACAGCGGAATAAACCGCCAACTTATCCAGCATATGTTTTACGCAGCGGATGCCCTTCCAGCCGCAACCCAATATTGGGAAGCACCCACACACTCTTGCATTCACACACATACACTGCAGCCAATTTAGCCTATTCAATTCACTTATACTGCATGTCTTTGGACTGGGGTGGAAACCGGAACACCCGGAGGAAACCCACGAGGCGAACATGCAAACACAGAAATGCCAACTGACTCAGCCGGGGCTCAAACCAGCGACCTGTGAGGCGATCGTGCAACCCACTGAGCCCCCCTGACACCTCCACTTCTCATTTACTGTGTTATTATACAAACTTCTTTAAAAACATAAATATTACATTAATGCAACTTTGTATTTTGTGATTATTAATTATATTATTGAACGCTAAACATTAGTAGTGAATTATTTTGATTTATTTACACAAAATCCAGTTCTCATTTACACTATTCGTTTTGAATATCTTTGAAAATATAAATATATATATATATATATATATATATATTTTCAGCATAGCATTTTATTATAACTCATATTATTGAAACTGAATATTTGAAATATAAATACAATTTCTATTTATATCAAACTAAAGTCTGAAAAGTAAACTCAGTCCACTTCTCGTTCATACTGTTCATTTTGAAACTACTGTACTTTGTAAAATTACTTAATTTAAATATTCTACTCTATTATTATTCATATCATATGGAACACTTAAAATTAGAAACAAATTCAGATTTTTTCAGAAGTAAATTCAGATCCCTTTAAAGTTCACTTACACTCAATCCACTTTCATTTTCGTTCACGAGGATACTTTGGAACTGCTTTTGAAACATAAATATTACATTAATATAACCTTATATTTTTATTACCTTTTATATTATTCAACAGTTAACATTAGAAGCCAATTCAGATCTATTTTTGGTCCACTTAAACTCAATTCACTTCTCGTTCATACTGTTAATTTCAGAACTACTTTGAAAATGGGATTACTTGATTTAAATATTATACTATACTATTATTTCTATCATATCGAACATTTAATATTAGAAAGAAATTCCGTTTTTTTTTAAAGTAAATTCAGATCTCTTTAAAGTCCACTTGCACTCAATCTACTTTCATTCTCGTTCACACAAATACTTTGGAACTACTTTTGAAACATAAATATTACATTATTATAACATTATATTTTATTACTACTTACATTCTTCAACATTTAAACTAGATTCAGATCTGTTTTTGGTCCACTTAAACACAATTCACTTCTCGTTCACACTGTTAATTTCAGAACTACTTTGAAAATGGGATTACTTGATTTAAATATTATACTATACTATTATTTCTATTATTTCTATACTGGTCATCTTAAACGCAATCCACTTCTCGTTCACAGAAGTTTTGTTAGTTTTGGAACTACTATGGAAACTTTATGACTTGATTTAAATATTATACTATATTATATATTTTTATATTATACTGAACTTTTGAAACATTAGAAACAAATTCTGATTTTATCAAAAGTAAATTCAGATCCCTTTAAAGTATGAATTCTCATAATAACTGATTAACCGTTAACCGAAAGAGTGCATTTTTAACCGATTGATGATATCAGTTAAATGATTAATAATATGATAATATATATTTTTAAAGTTTGGCTGCATAAGGGATCGATCACAGCAAACGCGCTTTTTGTATTGAGAGGGGCATCTTTTGAATGGTTTCTGATGTTCTGATGTTCTGTCTGCTGTTGTTCACATGTTAAAATAAATCAGTACTTTGAAACGCAATATTTAATGTGTCAGACACAAAATAAACATTTCAATTATTTTTTTTTATTAAATAATAATTTAATATTAATCTGACCAGTTAACCGTTAATATTTGGTTAAACAAGTGGTGGTTGTCGGTTGGCAGAATTAACTGAAATGAGCTTCCTTACTTTAAAGTCAACTTAAACTCAATCCACTTTCATTATGAATCACAAATAGACATTTTTGGAACTACAGTACTTTTGAAACACAAGTATTATTGCAACATTTTATTTTATTACTATATAAATTAATCAACTCTTAACACCAGAAGCAAATTCTAAACATTAAAACACTAAACATTAACACAAATCACTAAACATTAAAAACTAATTCAGATTTTTTTTTTTGATTCACTTAAACTCAGTTCATTTCTCATTCACACTTAATTTTGGAACTACTATGAAAACTTTGACTTGATTTAAATATTATACTATATTATTACTTATATTATGCTGAACACTCAACATTAGAAACAAATTTAAAATGTTGGTTTGTTCTTTTGGCCCACTTAAACTCAATCCACTTCTTGTTCCCACTGTAATTTTGGAACTACTTTAAAAACTGTATTACTTCATTGAAATATTATACTATGTTTCACAGTTTAATACATACTGGTTTGGCTTTTTATGCTACTGAATATATATTCTACAACTGCTGACAACATAAGTCAGAAATCCTATTAAAAAAGTCATATCACGCCGTTAAAAACATTGCATAATTAGTTTAATGACCTTTGTTGCTTAACTCAACAACTCTAGCAAAATAATCACAAACACATGGACATTTTCTCAACACTGGATATCAGCATTTACTTTTTTCTCTCGCATTCATCACGGGAAATGATCTTTCTTTCCGTGAAACAGTATCCGTGTCTTTTGTATGCTGCTGCAGCTTGTTATTCACTTCTCTGTATTGAGGGATCATTAGAATAATAGGCTCAGTGTGTCTCTTGTCTCGTCGCAAAGTGGAACATTTTGACATAACCAAATTTATTCTTGTTTTACAAGAGCCATTAAATGCAAAGTTAGCAGTGAGGTAATCAATAATACAGTACAGATGCTTATATCTGGAGCCTTGCAGGAATATTACAGCTATAGGGAGCCACGCGAATATCGAAATATCGGCAGGTGCCATAAATCATCAACCAAACCGTTTGGACATCGGGGGAATATCCTGGAAAACGAAATGAGCTCGGGGTAATTGAAGCCTCAGACAAGCTGGAATCAAATAAAGCCTAATATTATGGAATTATGGGTAGAATTGTGCCGCCCACACGTGTATCAACTGATACTGATAAGTGATTTTTGAGGCAGGCATTCATGAAAAAAAAAAAGATTGAGTTAAGTGATCGAATGCAGGAACATTGCTCTTTCTCAATTGAACATTTCCTTCTTCAGTTTGGTAAAAAATATCACACTGAGTGAATGAAAGGCTTGTTTGAAGAGTAATAGTTGAATTTTGAACACTTCCCAGGCTTTTTAGTCAGCCAAGTCCTTTGGAGAAGAACAAGAAAGGCGTATTAGGGACATTTGAATGTAAAAAGCCTTGCGTATTTCTGTGAAATGACGGCAGGTGGTTGGTTATTTGGGGAATCTGTTTGGATTATTGTGCTGGGGACTTTATAGCTTGAGGAGAAATACTAATATCTTGAATAAATGACACCAATACACAGTGAACTGATATAATAGCAGAGTGTGAAATAGCTGAAATGATTTAAGCTGTTACAGTAATGCTACTGTTATTGCAATGTTGCTTCCTAAAGTACCTGTATTCCTAAAACAGCTGTGAGAATAAGAAGTGGATTAAATTGTATATAAAAGTAAATAAAAAAAATACATCTGAATTTGTTTTAATGTTTAGTGTACAGGATAATATAAATAGTAATATATCCTATTATGGTATTATTTATACAGTGGGCTAAAAACTAGCAGGTAGTAAAACAAAACTGGAAAATTATTATTATATATATTTTTTTACAAATTAAATTAGCTGGTTTGTTGTTACTACTTTTGATTTAATTTACTTAAAAAGAAAAGAAAAATCTATACAAACATATTTTTAAAAAAATAAATAAATGGGGATAACAGTACATTTAAAAATTAAACAAAATTTAAAAATAAATATAAAAATATCAACAGAAACAAGCAGAATATATATATAGAAGTAATTCAAACTATAAATATAAAAAATACAAAAGATACTAATCTATACTAAAATACCGGGAATGGTATTTTTTTACATTTCAGTAACATTATTTATTATTTAATTTAGTTATTTATTTATACATTTATTTTCGGCTCAGTCCCTTTATTAATCTGGGGAATGAACCACCAACTTATCCAGCATATGTTGTTTGCAGCGGATGCCCTTCCAACTGCAACCCATCACTGGGAAATACCCATACACTCTCATTCACACACATACACCACGGACAATTTAGCTAACCCAATTCACCTGTACCGCATGTCTTTGGACTTGTGGGGGAAACCGGAGCACCCGGACGAAACCCAGGCCAACACGGGGAGAACATGCAAACTCCACACAGAAATGCCAACTGACCCAGCCGGGACTTGAACCAGCGACCTTCTTGCTGTGAGGCGATTGTGCTACCCACTGGGCCACCGTGACGCCCTTTAATATTACAGTTTTTCTCAGTCGCTTTGGTGCATTTCTCACAACACTATTTACATTTGCACAACAGTTAATGCATTTCTCAAAACAATTAGTCATTTTGCACATCATAGTAGCAGTTTCTCATTCTTTTCAGCAAATTGCAAATGCTTTTGGACATGCATCAATTGCTTTCATACAACTCTCTGCTGTTTGTAACATTATCATTTGCTTATGTCATGTCAGTCAAAATTAACTAAACTTGTGTCTGCTGAATAGTCATTCCATTTAAAACTAATAGTCCTCATTTCATTACTTGAGTCATTACAAAAATGTTGAACTAGTTGTCAAAATCTGTCAAGCTAATTTTATTTAGAAACTTTAAATCTTTTTTTTCACTGAAAATGTCTTCTAAATGATTTACAGACCTGTGTATGTTGTAGGTTCAGTTCCAATCTGTACTGCAATATTGTTTACAGTTGTGCTCAGCTCTACCCAAAAGAAGTTTGTTTGTTGTAAAAAAGGGTGTATTTATTCTTTTGCACAATGCTGTGAATAAATTAGAATTGTAAAGAGCAAATGCAGTAAAAATGTGAAATTCATATTCAGTGTCTTGTACTCAGACACTCACTAAATGCAGTGATGTCTAACTTTACTGTAGTTTTCAAATGGTTGTGCAAATAGTATATAGTGCTGTCTTGAACATTTTCAGGAAGTGTCACCAAAATCAGACTTTTTTGCATTGGAAAACATGTACAGAGTAAAGTGTCATGATGAAAACATGACTAAGCCATTTGACTATCTTGTTCATAAACAATGGTGGCAGGACTTTTCATTTTGATGGCACTGACACTTTCATTGACATGAATACTTGCTTTTGAGGAATGAGCTTTCCATTTTGAGCAAGTGACGCGCTTTTGCAGGTTATCTACTAGGTTTTGCAGTTTGCACTAATTGTTTTGAGAAATGCATTAACTGTTGTGCAAATGTAAATAGTGTTGTGAGAAATGCACCAAAGCGACTGAGAAAAACTGTATATATAAATCTATTTAACAAATATATGAATAAACACGCAGATATATTACGCACACACACACATATTACACACACATTGATTTGTCAAACTGATCAAATATTAATGTTAAATAATATTAAAATAAATTCTACATATTTTTTCATATATATATATATATATATATATATATATATATATATATATATATGTAATGTAATGTAATGTAATGTGTATTTATATAGCACATTTATTGTGTATGGCCATACACCCAAAGCACTTCACAATCATGAGGGTGGTCTCTCCACACCAGTTGTGCAGCATCCACCTGGATGATGCGTTGGCAGCCACAGGACAATGGCGCCAATGCACTCACCACACACCAGCTATAGGTGTGGTGTATATATATATAGTCAGAATTATTAGCCCCTTTGTTTATTTTTTCCCCAATTTCTGTTTAACGGAGAGAAGTTTTTTTCAGCACATTTCTAAACATAATAGTTTTAATAACTCATTTCTAATAACTGATTTATTTTATCTTTGCCATGATGACAGTAAATAATATTTTACTAGATATTTTATAAGAAACTTCTTTACGGCTTAAAGTGACATTTAAAGGCTTAACTAGGTTAATTAATTTAACTAGGCAGGTTAGGGTAATTAGGCAAGTCGATATAACAATGGTTTGTTCTGTAGACTACCAAAAAAAAAAATTTGCTTAAAGGGGCTAATAATTTTGTCCTCAAAATGGTTCATAAAAAATTTAAAACTGCTTTTATTCTAGCCGAAATAATACAAATAAGACTTTCTCCAGAAAAAAAAATATTATCAGACATACTGTAAAAAATTCCTTGCTCTGTTGAACATCATTTGGGAAATATTTAAAAAATCAAAAAAAAAAAAATCAAAGTGGGGCTAATAATTCTGACTTCAACTATATATATATATATATATATATATATATATATATATATATATATATATATATATATATATATATATATAATATATATATATATATATATATATATTAGCATTAGCATTTTTCTCAGACTCTTGAGTGTAGGCTCAGTTATTTTACATTTTTAGTGATGAATAAGTTCTTTTCATTGGCTTTAAAGTGAAATGAAGTCGAAGACAATTGTAGAAGGCTGAAAAAATGCTCATTTTAGGAAAAAAAAAATTTCAGACAGCATTTAGAGGCTTTTGCATCTGACCTCTTCATATAGTTAGATAGATAGATAGATAGATAGATAGATAGACAGACAGACAGACAGACAGACAGACAGACAGACAGACAGACAGACAGACAGACAGACAGACAGACAGACAGACAGACAGACAGACAGACAGATAGATAGATAGATAGATAGATAGATAGATAGATAGATAGATAGATAGATAGATAGATAGATAGATAGATAGATAGATAGATAGATAGATAGATAGATAGATAGATAGATAGATAATGGGGATAAAACTTTAAAAATGAAACTAAATTTACCAATAAATCTAAAAATATCAACAAAAACTTTGAATCTAATATGGAAATATAATATAATATAATATAATATAATATAATATAATATAATATAATATAATATAATATACTATAATATAATATAATATAATATAATATAATATAATATAATATAATATAATATAATATAATATAACAGGAATGGGATTTTTTTTTACATTTTAGTAACATTATTTATTATTTAATTATTAAAATTTCATATTAAATATTAAATTATTTAATAAATATATGAATAAACACATTACGTAAACACATATATTAGTTTGTCAAACTTAAAAATAATAATTATATTAAAATTAATAATATTTTTTCTTATAGAATTTATATATTGATTTAATAAAATATAATAATTTAATATTTTTTCAGGTTGACAAATTAATATGTATAAATATTACTAAATATTTATAGATTTATTATATTCATATATTAATTGGACAGACGTACATGTAAAAGGCAGGAAACTACTTTAAATTCCCAGTTTCATTGAATTCATGATTTACTTAGTTTTACTTCATTTAGATTTACTTGATTTTCTTAGTAAAACATGTTTTTATTTTATTTTATTGTGTGAACAACTGACGACATTAACATTTTCAATCAAATCATTTGTTATCATGAACAATGCTCCTTGTAAAAACAATACTTAAATCCATACACGCTCCATGTTAGTGTGTCTGTATGATTAAAGGAGTACACAATACAGTCCAACATATTGTGCTGGGACCTCAAATGATTCAAAATCACTGCAACAAAATATTAATTGTCATTGCATCATTTCCATATGGCTCAAAATAACAGGCTTCCACCGCAAGTGTTAAGACGGCGTGTGATTCAAGCTGCCAAAACGCACCTCTTTGTTTCTACAGCTGTTGAGTTTCTAAGATTACACACTTATGATATTATTACACAAAACCTCATTCAAAGCTAGCCTTTTCTGGTGTGCGTCAAAGAGCTTCACTCTCCCTAAACAGTGCACATAACAGATGGCTTGATTTCTAGAGAGATGCATCTTTTTTTATGCAACAGAACAAGCGTATTTGTGTGCAACATCCAGCAGAATGACAGAGCGAGCAGTTCATGCGCTTGTCGAGGGAATTCTCATGAATTGTTAAAGATTTGATATCACCGAGCATCTTTCATACGCACTACAAAGGGTCCAAGCTGCCCCTTTGAGCAGCACCCCAGAAATTTATCTCCAGTCGGGTCCAAAACAATGGAAATAAAGGAGCTTTCATCTCGGAAATTTAGAGGCATGGCAGGAATGGATTAACACATTGTCTGTCTTTGATGTAAGAAGGAAAAAACGGGATTTTAAATGCTTAACATTGCATGTGCTTTTGCATAAACGCATCATTATGTTTATCTCAGCTGCTATAATTTTTGTGTAGAATATGCACTGTAAAACCCAACAGTCAACTTTATTAAAAGAAATGAGTGTAGTTAACTCAAAATTGACTGAAAGTTAATTCTACTCATTTGAAAAGAGTTTTAAACTCAGTGTCACTTCAACTTAAATGGAGTGAGTTCACAGTACTTATATAGGTTAGTTTTTTTTTAAACTCAAATGGTTTGTAGCAATCGGTTTCCTTAAACGGTTTGAGTTGCCTTAACTAATTGGGTTTTACAGTACTCAGTTAGTTTGAGTTCTCTTTATTTATTGGGTTTTACTGTGCACAAATTGCTTCATTTACTGAAATGGATTAAGTTCACAGTACTCATTAGGATTAGTTTTTGGACTTAAATGGTTTGTTGCAATCGGTTTCCTCAAATGGTTTGAGTTATCTTAACTTATTGGGTTTTACAGTGTGCTAAACAACCCGAGCATCATAATTCTGACTAAAATATACATTTAATTTTCGTAAATATTAGTTTTATGTACAATTCATGTGTGTTTTTATGTATTTTTTGATAGCAGTGCCAATATTAATGATGCAATCAAATAAAAACAATTGTTGTTATTTTTTTATGTTACAATTAGTGGTGTAATGGATCACAAATCTCACGGTGTGGATCACATTGTGGTTTTTTTGTCACGGATTGGACCATTTTTCAGATCAGCCAAAAACGGAGAGGAGACAAATGTAATTTGCTTTCCATTTATTACAAAAACAGCACTGCAAGACACATTTGGTTTTAACAAACAGAACACAGAACCTGTAATTTTATTAAAAATAAAATGAAGAAATAATCAGCTGAATTAAAATGAATTGTAAAATATTCAGTACTGCGCAGAATTCACTTTTACCATTATATTGTTGCTGATAGCGCTAAATGTATAAATCTAACATTATTATTTGTACGACCCATATTTATTTTTGGTCTCATTTTCAATAAACGATTCAGTCATTCACTCATAAAACTTGATGTTTCATTGCTAGAAGTGTCATTTATGAAGAATTATTCAGTGACATGTTTTAAATGGCTGATTGTAAATAATGTAATTGCTGCTTACAACTTTCATTTTTACGCGTTGTTAAATGCATATGATGGTGATTTTAATCTTTACACATCAATGGTTTTATCTAAATTATAAACTGTTATCCCAGTACATCTGTATTGTTTGACTTTGTAACTTCATAACTAACTCAAATAACTAAAGACTGAATCTCTTTCTTGACATTTGCATTTTTCAAACACAGATTTGAATGCAGCGATTCGAAGGATTAATAAACATTTGCAAATCGCCATCATTTATAATTTATGTTGCGTGGTTTTTTAGATCCTGATCTTTTATTGATTAATCATGCAGCTTACACTTAATGCAGTGATGAATTGATGCTAAACATGTAGTGACAGAAAAGACCTTTAATGAAACCCACCACATCCTGAATAACCTA
Organism: Danio kyathit; assembly: GCA_903798195.1. Lineage (NCBI taxonomy): Eukaryota > Metazoa > Chordata > Actinopteri > Cypriniformes > Danionidae > Danio > Danio kyathit. The sequence continues at coordinate 9,919,822 of LR812530.1, read as the reverse complement.
TCATGACTTCTTCTGTCATCATTATATTTTACAGGAAAACCTAAATGCTTTCATACATGTGATTTGAATGACAGTAAAAAATGTATTAATCCGCGTATTAATCCTAAACCGTGGGTTGTGATCCGTAACCGCAACCGTGATCGTACACCTCTAATTACAATGTAAAAATATTCTTCACATGTATTGTATAGCTGTAGAGTCTTATTACTATATAATTCTGTTAGTATATTTATAGCTTGTAATGATTAATATATTTATATTTGTGAATTAAAAATGTACATTACATGTGAGCTTAAACCACAAAACCAATCATACCAGTCAATTTTTTTGCACTTTTCAATGATGTATGACTTGTTATCAGATAATATTGGCTGAGATACAACTATTTGAAAATCTGGAATCTGCCGGTTCAAAAACAATTTACATACTGACAAAATCACCTTTAAAGTTCTTAGTAATGCATATTACTAGTCAAAAATTATATTTCAATATATTTACAGTAGGAAATTACCTGATACTATAATGTATATTAAAATAAATCAGTTTTATGATCTCACTTGGATGTAAACATGCTGAATGAAACAGCAAACTCAAAAATAGGAACCATTAAAATAGCATAAAAGAGGATCTATTAAACTGGAACTACCAGAATTCTTTACCCACTAGAATTACCATAGCAATCATTCTGGCGTCGTATTTATATTCAAAGCTTTTGAGATATTAAAATTAAGCTCTGATCATTTGTCGTCATATTTTATGAAGCCATTACCCTAAAAATACAATCTTTTTGGTAATACAGCCTACAAATGTGTACGAGTTCCACACCTCACTTTCATTTTCACTTTCAAAAGCAGGAGAGCAAATACCAGAGTTCCAGAACTACTAGAATTACCATGCAGTCATTTTGATGCCATATTGTCACGTCGTATTTACATTCAAAGCTTCTACTAAGATATTAAAATTAAGCTTTCATCATCTGTCCTCATATTTTATGAAGCCATTACCCTAAAAATACAATCGTTTTGGTAATACAGCCTATAAATGTGTACAAGTTCCACACCTCACTTTAATTTTTACTTTCAAAAGCAGGAGAGCAAATACCAGAGTTCTAGAACTACTGGAATTACCATAGCAGTCCTTCTGACGTCATCTTGTCACGTTATATTTACATTCAAAGCTTCTACAGAGATAATAAAATTAAGCTTTGAATGTTTGTTGTCATATTTTATGAAGCCATTACCCTAAAAATATGATCTTTTTGGTAATACAGCCTATAAATGTGTACGATTATCACACCTCACTTTCATTTTCACTTTCAAAAGCAGGAGAGCAGTCGGCACAATAGCCTAGTGCTTAGCGCGCTGACACATGATGCAGTAGCACGTCAGGGTGTCCCGAGTTCGAATCCTGGCTCGAGGACATTTCCCGTCCCTACCCCCTCTCTCTCACACTCCGCTTCCTGTCTGAAATACTTTCCTATCCACTTAATAAAGGGCAAAAATTAATATTTTTAAAAAAATTTAAACGCAGGAGAGCAAACTACCAGAGTTCACGAACTACTAGGATTACCATAGTGGTCATTCTGACGTCATCTTGTCACGTTATATTTACATTCAAAGCATTCACTGAGTTATTAAAATTAAGCTTTGATCACCTGTCATCATATTTTATGAAGTCATTACCCTAAAAATGCGATCTTCTTGGTAATATATGACCGATATATGTCGACAGATACAGTATATGACTGATATATGTCAACCGATACGACCGATATTAGGGATGCAACGATTAACCGGTTTCACTATTAACCGCGCTTTAATTCGTCACGGTTAATTAATCGTAAAGGCTTCTCAACACCGCGTTTCTGCACAGAAAAAAAAGTTATGCCAACTGTGCGCTAGTTTGTACACCGAGACTAATAACCACGCACACTGCATTAACTATGACTGAGGCTATTAACTAAGGCAAGCTCGTGTAAGTTCATTATTTCCAATGGAGGGACGCGCACGCGACGCAACGCGCTCACGCTTTTCACGCGCACTAGTTGAGATGGGGGCTTTTGTGACCGCGGGAACTGTAAACGGCTGAAGTAAGGAAGAAGCAATGAAAAGTACACAGGTTTGCAAGGCCACTTAAAGTGGCAAATATTGGCGCCAATGAGAGCGATCATGCAGTGAATGTTGAGCCGAGATCAATCGAGTGATTTCGGAGAGGGTGCTGAAAGACTCGGTGGATCAGCTGTTTAATGGCCCGCATCTCGATGCGTTGTATTCACTGCGTGTTCAGCACAAATGTCCGCTAAATATAAAATCTAACAGTATATAGATCTCTTTGCCAAAAAAGCTCGACTTTACTAAGTTCATTAACTTCGGCTCATGAGTCATGACAAAGAACGGATGCAGGTTGTCATCGCGAGAACCATATGCTCTGCGCCGCTCATATATTGGGTCGGCTCGCCTGCTTTTTTTCCACAAACACAGAGAAATGTAAATCAGCGCATAACAAGACTGATCATTTAAAATGACACAAACCCAAACCAAAACTTTTAAAAGTGTAGTAGAAGTAAGACTTTTCTTCCTTTCTTTTGTCTGATCTTTCTGCTTATTAAATTGACATGCATATAAAAACAATAGTGCAAAATCTGTATTTCTTACTGCAATGCTTCATTTTTGTTTGATGCAAACCCTAGATTTTTTTTCATAATGTAACAGTAGAACTTTTTATAGCAGATAACTCATATTCAAGCACATTTAGGGCAGCATGATAATGTTATTCATTGTTAGTATATTATTGTTGTCATCGACATCCAGGGGCGATTTTAGGATTTTCATTTTAGGGGGGCTCAGCTCCTTATAGGGTAAAACATTTTTATATATATAATCATAACCATTTAAGTTCTGAATAAGCCAAAAAGGCCAACCCCCTTGTTTACTGTAGTAAAAACCACTTTCTATATTTAAGTTTATTTTTTGTTTCCGTGTATTACATAAATAATCTGCCACTTTTCTAATTTAATGACATACATATAAATATATATTTTTAAACTTACAGGCTAATTCACATTTTTGTCGATCTGAATGATAATAATAAATAAAAAGTATTTTTTTAATACTAGACAATACTTTATGTTTTTATCTCTGTCAGTGACTCAGTGACAGTTAAAACGAGTACATTCTCTAAGTCAGGGCTGCTCAAACTCGGTCCTGGAGGGCCGGTGTCCAGGGTATTTTAGTTCCAACCCCAATTAGACACACCTGAACAAGCTAATCAAGGCTCTTTCTAGGTATACTAAAAAGCTCCAGGCAGGTGTGTTGAAGGAAGTTGGAGCTAAACTATGCAGGACACCGGCCCTCCAGTCGAGTTTGGACACCCCTGCTCCAAGTGGTTCTGTCACTGTGTTTAATCCTTTCTGTGCAAGACTGTATGGTATAGTTAACGCCACATGAACTGTAAAATGTTCAATATTGGTAGTTCATTTTGAGAGTTACGAGTTTAAGAGTTACATTTTTCGCTGAAGGAAACAGCTGTGCTGATGAGGTGAACGCCGTGAAAACCCGACTGCTCCTCCGTGACATTGAGATACAGGTGATAATCTATATCAAAGAACTGCAGATAAACAGATATTATAACAATTTATCAATAAACACACACCTTGCTGTGGTTTGCCGATCAAATGAAAAACAAAAGACGGGGAGGAGCCAAATTCTGCCGCCGTTTTTTAATCAAATTTACAGGGGACTGAGGCGATAATTTAGTGTACAGTTTGAGCTAATCGCAAAAGTTTTAGGGGGGCTGAGTAGAAATATAGAGGGGCTACAGCCCACCTAAAATAGGCCTAGCAACGCCCATGTCGACATCATTAATATGTTATATTCATTTTGGAATTATTGCACAAATATCAATAAGTGATTACAGAATTAGTTAGTTGTTTCTGGTTATTGTTAGTTCTGAGTGATGTTGTTTTCAAATGCAATAAATCTGTAATATACAATTTGCAGTGGTGATCATTTATTTTTGGTGGGTGCTCCTAAATTTTTTATGGTGCTCCTAAAATTTTGGAAGTTTGAAGCAACAGTGCTACCAAGTAAAAAAGTTCATTTCAAGCCCTGTATTAGACAAATACCATTTTTTATTTATTTATTCATTGTTCTGTCATTTATTTACAGTGTAAAAATTATGTAGGTTTAAATGTCAAAAAGTTTACATATTTTTAAGCACAAAGAGAGAAATGGGCTATTGTTTGTTTTTAATATTATTTTGTGCTGTATTAATTGCTTACTGAGCAGCAATAAATAACACTTCAAAATATAAGGAGTTTTCATGTGATTTTCTAAACTAGTAGTGTTTTGAAATTAATGAATGCATAATAATCGTGATAACCGTGAAACCGTGATTATTTCTCAGACTATAATCGTACAACCAAAATTTATAATCGTTGCATCCCTAACCGATATATGGCAGCCGAGGTATATATGTGATCCAATATATCTTGGGTGATATCTTAAAAAACCTACAATTTGTGGTCAAAAACTTACAAAGTCGTCAAAAAAAACGGTCAAAATAACAATTGATATAATTAATGCACAAATGTTTAATGTGTAAATACCATAGCATCCCTAACTTAACATCTCGAACAGCATTTCTTTTAATACCAAATTTTAAAATGCGGCAGTCAAACGCTGGAGATGAGAGACACGTTATGTCAAAGCGATTAACTTGCACTTGTTCACGGGAAATGGCAAATGTGTTCTGGGGAGCCCCGCTGGAAACAATGGTGGCGCTCATGTGACTCAACATGATGACAATAGCCACAGACGGGAGGGAAAGAAGCGCATTACCCCAATGAAACTAATTAAAAAGCATTTTGACTGTGACACAAAGGAGGGATTAGATGACAGAGGATAAGAAGATAGTATGCTATCAATGCACTATTGTGCTGATTTCTTCATCTGCAGTCAGCGGTAGACAAGTCTTTTGCAATTACTGTCCAAAGAATTAATCATTCATAATTTGAGGGGCCATCACAAAGAGCACGCATATTAAAGGATCACTGTCCGTCTTCAATAGCAGGGTTCTGCGCAATGAAGTAAAAAATAGCATGAGTAAAAAAGCTTCACATTAGGTGGTTTACATTAAAATGTTTAAATCCTTGTTTTGCAGTGTTTAAAGAGTTACTACATCAAACATTTAAGCATTTCAACTAACAAAACTATAGTTTGGAGCAGGATTATACTTTCATTTGACCAACAGTGAATTATTTTAATATTAAAAAAAAGAAATTAATACTCACACATTTTTAAATAAAGTATACATACGCTGTAAAACCCAAAAAGTTAAAATAATTCAAATAATTTGAGGAAAGCGATTGCAACAAACCATTTAAGTTTAAAAGCTAATCCTAATGAGTACTGTGAACTTAATCCATTTGAGTAAACGAAGCAGTTTGAGCACAGTAAAACCCAATAAATGAAGAGAACTCAAACCAACTGAGTACTGTAAAACCCAATAAATGAAGAGAACTCAAACCAACTGAGTACAGTAAAACCCATTAATTGAAGAGAACTCAAACCAACTGAGTACAGTAAAACCCAATAAATGAAGAGAACTCAAACCAACTGAGTACAGTAAAGCCCAATAAATGAAGAGAACTCAAACCAACTGAGTACTGTAAAACCCAATAAATGAAGAGAACTCAAACCAACTGAGTACAGTAAAACCCATTAATTGAAGAGAACTCAAACCAACTGAGTACAGTAAAACCCAATAAATGAAGAGAACTCAAACCAACTGAGTACAGTAAAACCCAATAAATGAAGAGAACTCAAACCAACTGAGTACAGTAAAACCCAATAAATGAAGAGAACTCAAACCAACTGAGTACAGTAAAACCCATTAATTGAAGAGAACTCAAACCAACTGAGTACAGTAAAACCCAATAAATGAAGAGAACTCAAACCAACTGAGTACAGTAAAACCCAATAAATGAAGAGAACTCAAACCAACTGAGTACTGTAAAACCCAATAAATGAAGAGAACTCAAACCAACTGAGTACAGTAAAACCCAATAAATGAAGAGAACTCAAACCAACTGAGTACTGTAAAACCCAATAAATGAAGAGAACTCAAACCAACTGAGTACAGTAAAACCCATTAATTGAAGAGAACTCAAACCAACTGAGTACAGTAAAACCCAATAAATGAAGAGAACTCAAACCAACTGAGTACAGTAAAACCCAATAAATGAAGAGAACTCAAACCAACTGAGTACAGTAAAACCCAATAAATGAAGAGAACTCAAACCAACTGAGTACAGTAAAACCCAATAAATGAAGAGAACTCAAACCAACTGAGTACAGTAAAACCCAATAAATGAAGAGAACTCAAACCAACTGAGTACAGTAAAACCCAATAAATGAAGAGAACTCAAACCAACTGAGTACAGTAAAACCCAATTAATGAAGAGAACTCAAACCAACTGAGTACAGTAAAACCCAATAAATGAAGAGAACTCAAACCAACTGAGTACTGTAAAACCCAATAAATGAAGAGAACTCAAACCAACTGAGTACAGTAAAACCCAATAAATGAAGAGAACTCAAACCAACTGAGTACAGTACAACCCAATAAATGAAGAGAACTCAAACCAACTGAGTACAGTAAAACCCAGTAGGTTAAGGAAACCGATTGCTACAAACCATTTAAGTTAAAAAACAAATCTATATGAGTACTGTGAACTTACTCCATTTAAGTTGAAGTAATGAGGTATTTAATTAACTCATAACCTTTGACACTGAGTTCAAAACTCTTTTAAAATGAGTAGAACTAACTAATTAAATTACACTCATTTCATTTGATAAGGTTGACTGTTGATATTTACGGTGTATTATTATATATTTTTTTATTTGAACATAGATGAATTATTTAGTTGTAATTAATAAAAAAACTGATATCAGATAAAAAAACACAGCATTGTTCTGTGCTCTTTTACTAAAAGAAGACAATTTGACGTCTAGACACAAATAGTTAACAAAAGAGCTAATGATGCTTGGTCATAAAATCACACGCATACATTCTTACATTAATTCAGACTTGAGTACTCAAAGAGTTATTATGTCAATATTTGACCATGATATACTAAGCCAGTGATGTGATATTTGCAGTAAAAATTCTTACTGTCTTAAATTTTTAGATAAATCAAATTAACTTTTCAAGGCATCTCAACTTACTTCAATCAAACTAAATTATTAGGTTAAAATTTATATAACTTAAAAAAATATTTGAAATCTGATTAACGTATTAAAATATGTTAAAGTAACACAAAAACATTTGTTGTCATGGCTTTATGTAATGTTTTCAGTGTAAAACTGTCAGTAGATGTTTATATGTCAGTTAATATTTAAGTACTGTCAGTTTATAGTTTATGCAATGCATAAAAAAGTGCATGCTTTAAATTGTAAATCACATCATTATTATTCATATAATCCATGCATTGATTCATACCAATATAGCATTAAGTCAGTACTAAACAGTTGTATTACTCAGATAGCTAGTTCTAAACGAGTTGAAAATTTAACAAACTTGCACTAACTCGAAGCAAACAGTTTTGTCAACCTAACAGAGATGCTACAGTGCCCCTTGTGGCAATGCAACAGCATGTACTCAAATAAATTTTACCATCGCAAAATATGTAATCATTGAGATATAGCCAGCCCAGGCTTATTGGAAATATGTGAATCAGCCTACATTTTTGTGAAACCTCTTTTATTTTGTTAAATACATTGCTCCAGGTATGTTTAGTTGCACTTTTCAGATGATAAATGACCATTAGAGGGCGCTGTTCATATTTTTGCGAATTTGAAATATGTTGTACGTTTCAGATGCACGTTCTTCTTTTACACATCAACGAAAAGGCGGGGTTTATCATACAGATCAACCCAATCGAACCACTGACCTAAACCCTTCCCGAAATGCAAACAATATTGTTTTCAAAAGCAACTGTAATAGAAAAGTACACTGCAATCACATAGTTTATTTTGATTTTACATTGCTTTTAAATTTTTTGTGGAACCGTGCTTCACAGGACTCAAACTGGAGTGCTCTGCAACACATAAGTAAAGGTTTATATATATAGCACCTTTCGCAGACATTAAGTCACAAAGTGCTTTACAATAAGAACAAACCAGAAAACAGATAAAAGAAAACATATTAATAAAAGAAAACATATTAAAACAAGTTAAAAATCCCAGTACAGAAACACTTATACTGTTAATAAAAAAGCTTGACCAAAAAGATGTGTCTTTAAATGCTTTTTAAAAATTTCAACAGATCCCAGATTTCGCAGTGCTATAGAGAGAGAGTTCCAGAGCCTTGGGGCCATAACACAGAAGGCACGGTCACCTTTAGTCTTAAGATGAGTTCTGGGAATGGCTAAAAGGTCTTTGCCAGAAGAAAATACCGTACAAGGTAAGCTACTGAGCAAACTGACCATGCCAGAAAAGTTGTCCATATGGATATAGGTCAACGAAAAGGTTGGATTTGTCATACAAATCAACTGAATCAAACCACTGACCTAAACCCTTCCCTAAACCCAACCAATAGTGTTTTCAAAAGCAAACGTAATAGAAAAGTACACTGCGATCACTTAGTTTTACTCTATTTTTACATTGGTTTTAACTTTTCTGTGGAGCCATGCTTCACAGGACTCAAACTGGAGCAATCTGCAACACAAGCACAATACCGTACAAGGTAAGCTACAGAGCAAAATGACCATGCCAGAAAAGTTGTCCATATGGAAGTATATAGGTCAACGAAAAGTTTGGGTTTGTCATACAAATCAACTGAATCGAACCACTAACCTAAACCCTTCCCTAAACCCAACCAATAGTGTTTTCAAAAGCAAACGTAATAGAAAAGTACACTGCGATCACATAGTTTTACTCTGATTTTACATTGGTTTTAACTTTTCTGTGGAACCATGCTTCACAGGACTCAAAATGAAGCAATCTGCAACACAAGTACAATACTGTACAAGGTAAGCTACCAAGCAATCTGACCACGCCAGAAAAGATGGCCATATGGAGGTAGATAGATAAGGCAAACATATTCAAGTACAAACCATAGACAGCGTTAAGTTGTTTGGGGTTATTTATTTGGTGCTCTGCAAAGAACTGCATATGTCCCTGTAAATATCATTAATGTGAAAAGGAACAAAAGTTGTTTGCGCCATACCAACCCCATGGCATTTATTTTACCTAAAAATTGCAGCCAAACGTAGGTTTTAAGTAAATGTATTTCAAATGAGCCTGTGCTAAATATACAGTTAAAGTCGAAAATATTAGCTCTCCTGAATTATTAGCCTCCCGGTATATTTTTTCCCCCAATTCCTGTTTAATGGAAAGAAGATTTTTTTTTGACACAATTCAAAATACTAGTATTCAGCTTAAAGTGGAATTTCAAGGCTTAACTATGTTAACTAGGCAAGTTAGGGGTAATTAGGCAAGTCATTGTATAACAGTGGTTTGTTCTGTAGACAATCCAAAACAAATATTGCTTAAGGGGGCTAATAATATTGACCTTAAAATGTTCTTTAAAAAATTAAAAACAGCTTTTATTTTAGCCGAAATAAAACAAATAAGATTTTCTCCAGAAGAAAAAATATTATCAGACATACCGTGAAAAAATTCCTTGCTCTGTTAAACATCATTTGGGAAACATTTGAGTAAAAGCGGGTTAATAACTTTGACTTCAACTATATATCTGCCATCGTGCCATTCAGCTCTACTTCAGGGGATACAGTTTTTAAGCTTTTAGATACTTGAAAGGGTTTAGGTTGCTGGAAATTAGACACCGCATGTCTGAAAGGTTGCAATGTCAATATGGTTAAACTCAAAGAGCCGCAGTACGTGTGGTGACAAGAAATGAAAACACCAGCGCTCACTAATGGCTGTTATTAAGCAGAAGCATCACTCACTGGGGGGGTTAAAGGTCAAACTGAACATAGGTCTAGGGTGAAAGGGGTTCTAGGAGAAATCATTCAATCTCCTAAATGGTCTCAGATCAGAAGTAAATGGCATCTCTGTACTATTGTCTCAAAGGGCTGCACGGCTAACTTGATAAATCAGCCCAAAAAAGTTTATTCTGAAATTTCAGCTAACAAAAAGCACGTTTTTTCTGTGCTTTGAACACATGCTGCTGTCTTCCTTTCTGCAAACTTGTGCATATCACCTGGGGGTTTGAGAGCAGACCCCTGAGAGCAAATACCACATCCTCAAAAAAAAAAAAAAAAAACATCAATGCATTTATATTTAACAATGCAAAGACAGAAACCCACTTAAAGGGAAAGTACAATACATATCCAGGAAAATGCTCTTTTTTACAGTAATCATGTCTATCAAATTTCAAGAAGTGACACAAAAGAGCACAATAAAAAAAAACTCTTATGGTTTGTAAATTATATGTAGAGTCTTCTGAAGTCATACAACAGCTTTGTGTGGGCAACAGATTCAAAATTATATTCTCCTACTATGTTCAACAGAAAAAAGGGGGAAAATGAGGTGGGGTAAATTAATGATTTGTATTGCATATTTAAAATTTTGCGGTAAATGTAATAAGAATTCAAATAATAATAATAATAATAATAATAATAATAATAATAATAATAATAATGTGTAAAAAAAATTATAATAATGTTATGTAATGTTAATTGTAATGTTTTTGTTGCCATAATATTATACAGTAATATATCAATAGATAAAATATATTTAAAAAAGTATTTGTAAAAGTTCCACAGAAAATGTAAAAAAAAAGGCGTCAATGTGTAATTATTACTATTTATTTTATTGGTCATAATTATTTTCTATTATTATAGTGGCAAATGTAGTAGGATATATATAAATATAAATATTATTAAATATAATAATAGTTTTTCTACAGAAAAAATAAAAAAATACTTCAATGTGCAATCATTACTATTTGTGTTGTGTATATACATATATACATATACAGTTGAAGTCAGAATTATTATCCCCCCTAATTATATTTCTCAAATGATGTTTAACAGAGCAAGGATATTTTCACAGTATGTCTGATAATGTTTTTTCTTCTGGAGAAAGTCTTATTTGTTTTATTTCAGCTACAATAAAAGCAGTTTTTAATTTTTTTAAGCCATTTTAAGGTCAAAATTATTAGCCCCCTCAGCTATTTTTTTTCAATAGTCTACAGAACAAACCATCCTTATACAATAACTTGCCTAATTACCCTAACCTGCCTAGTTAACCTAATTAACCTAGTTAAGCCTTTAAATGTCACTTTAAGCTGTATAGAAGTGTCTTGAAAAATATCTAGTCAAATATTATTTACTGTCATCATGGCAAAGATAAAATAAATCAGTTATTAGAGATGAGTTATTAAAAAAGAGAGAGAGATTTATCAGTAAACATATATATAAATATTATTAAAATATAATAATGCTTTTGTTGACATAATTTGTCCACAAAAAACAACTCAATGCACAATTATTACTATTTTTGTTATATTTGTTAATTAATTTACTGTTTGTGTTATATAAACAATAAATAAAATAATAACTAAATAAAATATTACATATTATATATTATATATAGTTATAAATTATATATATATATATATATATATAGAAAAGTTCAAGTGCAGATCTTCTTGTGCGCTCTCCAGTAAGCGCTGCTGAAGCGCGATTTAATGCGTTTTTGTGCGTTTTCCGACATTAACGCGTCCTGAAGTAAAGTGAAACGGCATTAAACTCCAGCAAGATAAAGTCATTGTATGCAAAGCCATTGACCTTTATCAATAAAGTATACTTATGGAAACTGTGTTCATCTTAACTGAAAGCTACGCCGTGTTTGCTAGACTCACGCACCTGTCAGTCAGTCTGTCAGAGAGTCAGTCAGCATGTCACCTTGAACAAATAGCGCACAGCACTACTACGGTTACAGAAAAGTTTGCGCGGTTTACCTCTAATATGTTTTGGTGCGATTATAATCCGCTATAAAAAACACGACTAAATGTTTTAAATAAAAAGCTGTAATGTAGCCGTGGCGGGATGAATTTTGGCGTGGCGGCCCGCCACGGATAAATGAATGTAGCGGAAACCATGTATGTATATATATATATATATATATATATATATATATATATATATATATATATATATATATATATATATATATATATATATATATATATATATATATATATATAGCATATTTAATAATTGTAGCGTATATATTGTATAAATACTTTAAGTAAGTTTATTTACTTTATTGTAGTAAGTATACTAAATAACATTAATTGATTCAAATTAAACTTGACTCATTTGATTAGCAAACAATTAACCCTCTCACCTGCACGACACCCACTGAGGACACTGTAGCTAAACAGAGCATTAATTAGCCTAAGAGATGTTAACTGCACAAAGTTGGAGGTGTTTAATATTTAAGCAAGGCCTTCTAGAATTTCGCAACTCCCCCAAGCACCCTGGACATGAAATGATTGGCTGAGGATAATAACAGATTAGTCATCGTGAGTGACTGGGGCTTGGCACCAGACACCACAATAAGCCACATTGTGCTTCCTGACAAGCGCCGCCGGCCCCCTCGCTTTAAAATATAAGAGCCCACAATAGCGGGCCCGGAGGGGGGGCGACGGACTCCAGAAAAGATCACCACACTGCATTAACATTTATTTGAATTTCCTGCTCCAGCTGTTTGAGAACACATAAAGCAATGCTCCAAAAAGGAAAGACAAATGAACGCTTATTTTCCATCTGTTGTTGGCAGCTTGGGTTCGGTTTTTCCTCTTTTCGTTTAGCTTCAGGTTGTTGGGATTACAGCCGTTACAGGAGAAGACAGGTTAAAGGGATAGTTCACTCAAAAATGAAAATGTACTCACTGTCTATTTTCCCTATGATTTTCTTTCAACACAAAAGAAGATAGTTTGAAGAAAGTTGAAACCTGTAACCATTCAGTTCCATAGTAAAAAAAACAAATACACTGAAATACACACTTTTCGGCTTAGTCCCTTTATTTATCAGGGGTCGCCACAGCGGAATGAACCGCCAACTTATCCAGCTTATGTTTTATGCAGCAGATGCCCATCCAGCTGCAACCCATCACTGGGAAACATCCACACACACACACAGTACGGTCAATTTTTTTTAGCATACCCAATTCACCTGAACCACATGTCTTTGGACTGTGGGGGAAACCAGAGCACCCGGAGGAAACCCACGCAAACACGGGGAGAACATGCAAACTCCACACAGAAATGCCAACTAACCCAGCCGAGGCTCGAACCAGCGACTTTTTTTGCTGTGAGGCGAACGTGCTACCCACTGCGCCACCGCATCGCCCCTTGATTTTAACCAGTTTTATTCAATTTGTAATACATTTTGAGTTTAAACTAGCAGCTTTCATGTCATGTGACAACATGGGGAAAAAATGTTCAGCTTATGCTCTTTTCAGTTTTTATACATTTTTCTATAAAATTCAATTCAGTTCAATTTATTTGTATAGCACTTTTCACAATAATTATTCTTTCAAAGCTTTACAAAATATGCACATTATTGCATTACAATCAAAATCAAAAAAGTTAAGGTTATTAGCAGGGGCCAGACGGAATCTGCGGACGTTTTTTGAAAATCTGCAGAAAATCTGCGGAATTCTGCGCGCGCAGATTCCGTGTGGGCCTAGTTATTAGTTACCACTTTATTACCCAGCAAGCATTTTTTGTTTCTAAAAGATGTCTAACAGACATCTAAACATAGTCGTCTGGGCTAAAGCAAGGCTAAATTTGTGCTGTCAGTGTAATAGAAACTAGACCAACACTAGACTTTTCATCAAATAGACAGAAATTAATGACTACACATATAAAGTCTGTCTAATCTGTCTATTTGACGACTAGTTTTGGGCTATTCTATTCTAGATGTCTGTTAGATTTTGACTGACAGCCCAAGTTTAGCTTTGTTTTAGCCAAGCTGTCTACATTTAGATGACTATTAGACGTCTATTAAACACAAAATTGTTTACTGGGTAGTTACTAATAACTTAAGCTAATAACTAATACCTTTAAAGTTATTTTAAAATTTATAAACGGTTATAGAACAGTACTTTGTCTTAGCTGAGGCCCATTTCTTTTTGTCAGTTTTCTCTTGTTTAATGGCTTATTAAAAGTAAAATTGTTGTTTGATTTGAAATCTTTTTGTTATTTGAAATTATTTTTGTTTCAGGTAAGAGACGCTTAAAATTTGTTAGTGTACCTTGTTTTGTTTGTTGTTTTGGCTATTAGTTCTCTTACAACCTTGATTTTTGACTGTATATATCTATGTTAAATACATTTGTTAACCTTCCCTCACAGTCCAAAGACATGCGCTATAGGTGAATTGAATAAACTAAATTGGCTGTAGTGTATGAGTGTGTGAATGCAAGTGTGTATGGATGTTTCCCAGTGCTGGGTTGTGGCTGGAAGGGCATCCGATGCATAAAACATGTGCTGGATAAGTTGGTGGTTCATTCTGCTGTGGCGACCCCTGATGAATAAAGGGACTAAGCCGAATGAAAATGAATGAATGTACTATGAAAGTCGATGGTTACAGGTTTTCAGCATTTTTCAAAATATCTTTGTCTTTAAGAAACTTATAAAGGTTTGAAACGAGTGAGTAAATGATCACAAAATGTTCATTTTTAGGTGAACTATCCCTTTAATAACATGACTGTTGTTTCAGGCTCTGTAATGGACACACAATAAAACTATTCATTTCCTCAAAGGTCAGGCTTGGGAGAGACGCGCACATTGTTGGCTTGTCTGCTATCTCACCTCGCATACTTCAGCTCAGGGAGTTCTGCCTTGTGGAAATGACAAGAAAACACAATTCACAAATATATTTGGACTTAAAACTGGGCAATGATCAAGGTTCCGTTCCTTGTTTTTGTGACTTTGCCATTATTAGCAAAACCAACAGGCTTTTTCCATTTCAATTCCCACTCCACAGTTTTGGAAACGCAGGCTTCAGGGGTCTGGATTCAGTCAAAGAACAGCGATATAAGAAGATCAGAGAGCTCTAATGGACAATAAGCCCTGTAAACTTCCAGCAGGCTTGCCAATAATAAAAAAAAACATGATGGTTCGGAAAAAAGAAACGACGAAGAATGAAATAATCGCTGGATTGAGAGCAGAACAAACAGAGCAATCTAAGTCGGTAGAAAGAAAGTGAAGCACGTACATTCATTTTGGTAATGAGGATTATTCAAATATCAAAGCGCTGTTTCATTTGCTTTGGCAGGACGGTGAAACGCTGCCTTTATAAATAACATCTAAATTCGTCTGCGGAAAAAAAGTGCACGGAACAAATGCTGAAGCAAGCCTCTTTTTGGGGGATATTACAATAATGTACACTGAAATATGGCCTATATGCATAATGATGCATTTTCTTGTTTTTTTGTAAGCGCGCCTTACAATTTCCTGCCCACAATATCTCCATGTAGCGACATCATTTGTATTTAGTCCGGAATATATTACCCTGGCTGCGAAAAGCTAACGTGTCATCTGTTTTACTCTCTTTCGAATTAGCCTCTCTCTCTCTCTTCTTCTTTTTCTCTGCCAGTGTCAGCACAACGTGGATTGCCTTTTTTTTCAAGACGTGAAAACGAAAGTCACATAGATTCTTGTCACAAATCAACTGCGGCATTAATGTTTTTGACATGAATGTCATTTAGCAGACTCCAGCCAATATTCCCAGCATGCAAGGAGCCAAAAGCTGTCTTTAAACAGAGATCCCAGAAACAGCCTCCACATACAAATGCAGACTGGAGCGATGAATAAATGTGCCACTTTTTACCTTCTTGGAAAGAAGGAATCAAATGAAAAAAATAGACAGCCAATTCAAATCTCTTTACAAAAATGTTTTACTATAGCTCAAATAGTAGCGCACTGGCAACATGCAAAGTAATAACTCGTAAAATGTGTATCGTCATTGCAATAAAAGTTGCATAAAAGCATCTGCAAAATGCATTAATGTAAAAATTCAGAGTATTAATCGATGCTATTGCATTTTTTTCTATTCAATGTAGAAATTTGATGAAATATTGAATTCGGTACACATTACAAACCGAATGATTCAGACTAATATCTGAAAACATAATAGATAAAGTGTGTAAAATATCATGTTTTCAGTGTGCTCAACAAGGCATCCCAAACAGCGTAACAGGCAACATTCTGACTGCCCTGCCCACCTCCAAACACTACTCCAGTCACGTATAAATTGCACTAGCTTGTTGCAGAATGGCTAGTAACGTTAATGCAATCCTCCTATAACCAACAGGTCTGGCATTTGGGAGCATTTTGGCTTCCCTGTAAGTTATGAGGGTGATGGCAAGAGAGTGGTGCATTTAAAAAAAACTACGATATGTCACATATGCTACACGACAGTAACCTACATAAGCGGCAATACTTTGAACATTTACGCCAACATCACGCCAATGTTTCAATAACTAGAACTAGACGAAAACTGGAAACACGCACACTACTATCCCCATAGCATTCAGATAGGCACTTCCTACATATTTGGACAGGGCAAAACAAATCACAGAGACGATCAGAACATTTGTAGCCGACCGTGGATATGAGACCTTAATCGGTAGTGGAAAATTCGGGTTTTTAGAAAATGCTAAATGTAACTGTTACATTATTCCTTCACGAGCCCATTTCAGTCAGACAATAATTCCTGCTTTTAGATCCACTGAAACGGCAGGTGACAGTCACATCAAGCCTATCTGAGCTATCTGAAGAAAATGTACATTTCTGAAAATAAAAAAACAACTTAAAATTGATGGAAACTAAGTTCCATATGAAACAAAATTGTTCTTTTCTTTCTATTTGTTTAACTACTACAATATTACATAAAATTTTTTATAAGGAGCTTTTTGGTTTTGGGTATAAAGGAGGTTTTGTTTTAATTGCTGCTAAGAAGAAACCCCAGTAGATGGGTGAAGTACAGTTTATCTCCATCACTGTTCAATGTATAAGAAAAAAACAAGATCACACTTTTATGATGTTAGTTTTAATAAACAAAAAAATTGAAAATCAAATAAATTCTCGGGCATTTTTCTCTTTTTGCTGTATCGAAAAACATACCGAACCATAAGACTACTGTGTCTTATTGAACCGTTTTGTAACGGTTTCATTTTTGTCACCCGTTACACCCCTAATATATAGATAGATAGATAGATAGATAGATAGATAGATAGATAGATAGATAGATAGATAGATAGATAGATAGATAGATAGATAGATAGATAGATAGATAGATAGATAGATAGATAGATAGATAGATAGATAGATAGATAGATAGATATAATGTGCTGATGGATGGATGAATGGATGGATGGATGGATGGATGGATGGATGGATGGATGGATGGATGGATGGATGGATGGATGGATGGATGGATGGATGGATGGATGGATGGATGGATGGATGGATGGATGGATGGATGGATAGATAGATAGATAGATAGATAGATAGATAGATAGATAGATAGATAGATAGATAGATAGATAGATAGATAGATAGATAGATAGATAGAACATAATTTAAAATAATACATTTAATGTTATAAAATGCAATTAATTAACACATGGGTACGTAATTAATTTAATATAAATTTTATGGTATTTAAAGGTGGATGGATGGATGGATGGGTGGATGGACGGATAACATAACTTAAAATAATACATTTAATATTAAAAAATGCAATTAATTACTCTTTGTTAATTAATTAATTTAATATTAATTTTATAGTATTTATAGGTGGATGGATAACATACTTTATTCCTGCTAAGATGTTTTTCATAAAACGTGTTTTTTTTATAAAAAAATATTTATATGAAACAGAAACACTAGCAGAAAACACTATAAAAACCTAATTAATTAAGCTTTTGTGATTCATAAATATTAACATGTAAGTATATAAAATATAAGCCAATCATAGAAGAAAATCTGTTTATGATTTTAACTCTTAAGCTCACGCAGGCTGTCAGTAACATTTAAAGTGTTGTCTTACTACTATAATTATCATACAAAACTAATGAATAGACAATTAGATAGACAGTAATTAGACAGTAAGTAGACAGTGCGTTAAAATGCATGCGTGCTGTCAGGTATGACATTAGGCTCTATTAATAATTTTATGGTGGCTGTAATTGTGCCGCTACATCCCATCCACCATGAAAGAGGAGCCATTTGTGATGATTATATCACCACCCTCAAGGTGCCTCGCAAACCATCTCTCAAACGCCGCTGAAACAATATGAGACGTTTCCACTTCTCACGCTTCATGCAAATCCACACCTGATCGTCTTAAAGATTCCCCATCCGGCATTGAGTTACCGTATCCTCATTATGTCCCATATCATACGCACATATCACAGCTGGGTGGAGCTCTGATCACACGCTGCATCTGATAACACACAGCCATTGTTCAAACACAACAACTCATGTCTTCTTACGTACACTGTAAAAAAATGTCCATCATATCAACTGTAAAAATGCTACAGTAAAAATCTGTTCCCTGTTTAACAGTAAGTTTCTTTTATAAATAAACGTAAATCCACTTCCGTACATGACACTTTACTTTTTATGCTGTTTTGTTGACATTACTATGGTTCTTTTCAGTTTTTTTTCTCTTGAGTTATGTGCATTAGAGTTTTATGTTACATCATATGTTGATAAATAATGTTTACTTCATTACTTTAATTTAATGGTGTTACCGTGATATATGAGTATGCTTTTCTGCTTGTGGCAAAAGTTGTTTGAGGTGACGGTTGGTTCATCATACTACAGTATATAACCTTCTCACCCACACAATGCTTATGGTTGTTTTTGTCTGGTGTAACAAAGTTATGTGGTGTAGATTACTACTTAATTTATAGTACTACTGATTTATACTTCTGCGTCAAGCACACGCTTATCCGGCGCAGCCATTGTGCGGTCACAACCCCTCGATATGGCTGACGCCGATGCTGCGGTCGATGCTGATGCGCACCTCTCAAATAATGTAACTACACATCGCAACGACACGTAGCGCAAGCTCTGTGATTGGTCAGCTTGGTAGGGTTGACAAGCATAGGCGGTGCTGAGAGCCGCAAGCCTGATGCAGCGAGTGTTTACAAGTCTGCAAACTTTTGTTTTGTGTTTACCTTATGATTAAAGTTGTTGCACGTCCGCTGATTCCCGCCTCTGGATGAGCATGTTTTAGCTACTTGTAGCGTTCAGAAAAAAGAAAACTCGACACAAAGGAAAATAAAAACCTACTGCCAGCTAGCGTTTCGGACGTGTTATTGCAGAGCAACACAAACAGCACTCAGAAGTATAAATGCACGACTACTCGCAAGGCAGGCGCCATGGGTCACGCTGATCACTCGATGCAGAAGTATAAACAGGATTTAGTACATCAAAGCATTGGTGCAGTACAACAAATAATAATAATGAAAGATGGTAATTTACCGTAAAATGTAAATGTAATGCCATTTTTTTTACCTTATTTTTTTTTTTGGGGGGGGGGGGGGGGGGGGGGGGGGGGTTGTATCTACAGCTGAAGTCAAATTATTAGCCCTTCTGTGATTTATTTTTGAATGATGATGCAAGAAATGTATCACAGTATGTCTGATAATATTTTTTCTTCTGAATAAAGTCTTATTTGTTTTATTTTAGCTAGAATAAAAGCAGTTTTAAATTTTTTATAAACCATTTTAAGGTCAATATTATTAGCCCCTTAAAACTTTTTTCAATAGTCTACAAGACAAACCATCATTATACAATGATTTACCTAATTAACCTAACTTGCCTACTTACCCTAATTAACCTAGTTAAGCCTTTAAATGTCACTGTAAGCTGAATACTAGTATCTTGAAAAATATTTTGTAGGATATTATGTACTGTCATCATGGCAAAGATAAAATAAATTATTAGCAATAAAATAAAAGTTAGTAATAAAAAATGATTAGTTACTAGAGATTTCTAAAAGTTATTAGAAATTAGTTATTAAAACTATTATGTTTAGAAATGTGTTCTATCCGTTAAACAGTAATTGGGCAAACAAGTATACAGGAGGGCTAATAATTCAGGAGGGCTATTAATTCTGACTTCAACTGCATATCATACAAGTGCAAGAATCGAAAATTAACCCGATTATACTGTACAAGTGCAGGCTTATAGACAGAAAGCTCACATAAAAAAATACTCTAGTAATTTATAGTAAATATTATAGTGTATTTGACCCATTCTATATGTGTTGTTGATGTGATGTTGCAGTTTTGCATCTGTCACGCATGGCAAAAATAAATATAAGTAGTACAGTCATCATTTAAATTGCTGTAAATGGTTAAAGAGTTCATAAAAACTGTTGTTACATTTTTTTTACATTTATAAGCCAAATCTCGAAACCAAATCTGTCCAATGGTGTCTCTTACGCATAGTTTAGTAAATTAGAGCCTGTATCAATTAAAAATACAATCATTAAATCATTAATAAATACCTCAGGCCAGTATATATACAGTTGAAGTCAGAATTATTAGCCCCCCTTTGAATTTTTTTTTTTCTTTTTTTAATTTTTCCCAAATGATGTTTAACAGAGCAAGGAAATTTTCACAGTATGTCTGATAATGTTTTTTCTTCTGGAGAAAGTCTTATTTGTTTTATTTCGGCTAGAATCAAAGCAGTTTTTAATTTTTTAAAAACCATTTTAAGGACAAAATTATTAGCCCCTTTAAGCTAATTTATTTCAATAATCTACAGAACAAACCATCATTATACAATAACTTGCCTAATTACGGTAACCAGCCTAGTTACCCTAATTAACCTAGTTAAGCCTTTAAATGTCACTTTAAGCTGTATAGAAGTGTCTTGAAAAATATCTAGTACAATTTTATTTACTGTCATCATGGCAAAGATAAAATAAATCAGTTATTAGAGATGAGTTATTAAAACTATCATGTTTAGAAATGTGTCTTTTCTCCGTTAAACAGAAATTGGGGAAAAAAATAAACAGGGGGGCTAATAATTCAGGGGGGGCTAATAATTCTGATATATACATATATATATATATATAAACATAGGAATTTTATACATTTTGTCACTAAAATTCTGCTAATTATCTAGTGTTTACTATAAATTACTACAGTATTTTGTTCATATGGGCGATAACAAGAGCCATCCTTTCTGAGATCTGAATGGTTTTGATGTAGCCAGCCAAAGTAGAAATTTCATTAGGTATCGTTGGCATTAATTTGAGAAATATATCCCAAAGTCAAACTTGATCAAGCTGCGTAACAAGGCCAGAGGAGAGATATGTTAATTACGACATTAAGAATACATCAAGTCAATTTAAAGTTGTTTGTCCTTTTTTCTATCTCTTTCTCCCTCTTTTGGTTCAGCTTCAGCGAGAACCATTAAACCTTTATTCCTCTATCTAAAACGACAACTTGGCAGCTGAAAAGATGCATTTGAGCAAGCATAAGCAAATCTGCAAGAGTTTCTAACTGGCGAAATGGAATGTGACTTAAAAACTAATTGCTGTCACTCGACACTTGTTTTGCCGCCTAAATGTGAGTTCGCTACAAGACTGATATATTACAAGATATTAGGCGCAAATTGGGTGTATCTGCGAGCTTATTCCGAAATATCTTCCCCCATTAACTGGGAAGAGTGCCGTGATCTTTGCGTACTCTGAAAATGTCTGGCTGCACTAAACGTGATATTTTTTGAAAGATATAAAAAAAGAAAACATTTAACTGGAAAAAATGGGCGGAACCGAAAGGGAACATCATTAAATCTACAGCACTTTCAAGGGCAGTCCAAAGATCTGCATTATTATTATGCAGCGTCCCTAGAGAGCTCTGACAGCAGCCTAATATGGCAGAATCCTTATAGCGGTGCTCCTGTTTCCCTTGAGACACGGCTAAATTATTGCAGTCCCTCAATCGAAAGCTGCAGGACGTTTCAAAATCTAATTATTGCAGACTTCAACAAATCAGAGTGCAAAGTTAGTCGGATTTCAAGACGCTAAGCCATTCCCTTATGGTAAAATAGAGGTAATAAACAATGTTTAAAGGGTTAGTTCACCCAAAATTGAAAATTACCTCATTTATTCTCCCTTATTCTCTGGAGTTTCTTTCTCCTGTTGAACGCAAAAAGAAGATATTTTGGTATCACAATATTTTAGGTCACAATTCATACTACTGGTTTATAACCTGCCTATTATTAAGATATTAACTGTTGATAAGTAGTTATAAAGTTCTGCATCCCTAATCCTAACCAAATCTTCTACCCTACTAACTATTAAAACACATAAACTAATTAGTAGTTTTTTAAGCTTGTGATGTTAGTTAATGATTTGTTAATATTGTGAATTGTGACCTAAACTCAAGTGTTACCGAGAATGCTGGTTGATGGGACACATAGACTTCCCTTATATATATTGTTATTGAAGTCAGTGGGTGCCAGTTACCGGTATTCTTAAAAATATATCGCTGGGTCGATATGACAAAAATCTCAAATAGTTATATACAGGTATAAGTCATCCCATATCCTTCCGTTCATAGACTAGAAGGTATATACATTTCGATTGAAGGTCATATAAACATGAGGCCTGAGCCCACATTTTACCAAATCACTAATCACAAATCACCTTTAGCACTTCAAGCAACACAATTAAAACACCCTAGCAATGTAAACTTAATGAGGAATTTCCACTTCAAGCACCCTAGCTGCACATTACATCTAACTAGAGAAGCATGCTGCTAAAATTATGCATGTAGCTAGTATGATGCTAACACAATTAGCATGTGTCTAGCATGATGACAACATGACTAGCTTAATCAGGTGAACATAACAGGACATATTTAGTATGACATTAAATGTTTTAGTAGTTGACTCATGGATATGGATATGTTAGAGTACGTAGTTAATCTTTAGCTTGTAGCTAATCATTGCTAGCATTGCTAGTCAAAAGCACCAATTCCCATGTCTTTATGATGTTCTGAAGCAGAGATGGTGATTTTGTATGGCTTGCACCACTGACATTTTATCCAGAAAAAGTTAATTTCCAGTTATTAATATTATTGCATCCATATTTAAATCTGGTGCTTTTCGTAGGTAGTTTAAAAAAAACGTTTACATGTTTTTATTTTTAAAAAGCTTATTACAGATATGACAATATTTTTGGTGAGTTTATAATGTAATACGTTTCTCATAATGTAATAATTGTTACTACTACATGAGGTCAATATTTTATTATATTTTGAGAAAATTGTGAACATTTCATTACAATAATAATGCAGTAATTATTACATGATGAGCTGTTTTTACATCACATGCATTGTGCGAATTGCAGGGGGGTTTGGCGGGGATTAACCCCCTGATTAACGCTTGATCCCCCCTGAAAGACATCAAAACAAAATGTACGGGGGGGTCAGCCCTTTAAAAGTAAGAAATAGCTTTCTTCAATATTAGCTTTCTTAAATATTAATAATTAAAAATGTATAATATAAATATAAATTTGACAACCCCCCCCCAAATTGGTTCATACCACTGTGATGCATTCAATCATGCCAATCAATGGTAAGAAACATATCATTCAACAGTTGTAGCCTAAAAAAAAAATAAAAAAAATTGACATAATTTGTATAGTTCGACCTTCAGTAACCTCTAAAATAGTGACTAAATATCCCTCAAAACACTGAAAATGTATACATTTTATTAATAAATTAGATGTAATTTAAATAAATTCATAAATTTGATTCACCGGGGCATGTATTACCAAACTACTACGGAAAAAGTTGACCCCCCGATCGTCAATGTATAATTCGCACACTGATTACATGCAGTTATTACATTATGGGTTGCTAATTATTAGTTCATCATATGACTTTTTCATAATCATATTGTTGTATATTTGTATGTATAACAAAATATATGATGTGTAGATGTTAGTACTTTAAAACATTGATGTATTAACTTTATAAATGAATGACATACGGTTGTTTACCATAAAAATTAAACATTTATTTTACGGTTTGTACCATATTTTTGAAGATAAAATACT
The DNA here is from genome assembly GCA_903798195.1 of Danio kyathit. NCBI lineage: Eukaryota > Metazoa > Chordata > Actinopteri > Cypriniformes > Danionidae > Danio > Danio kyathit. Next base: position 9,895,692 of record LR812530.1, on the reverse strand, counting down.
GGCAACCAAAGCTGCCATTTTTTACTGCAAATTTTATGATTTTTTTTTTTTTACAGTGCATATACTATATATTATAACACTGTTAATGAATGCTACAGCTTCTGTATTAATAAATAAATTGAATTGTAATAAATACCATAATATACTTCAGGTTTTACTTTAGGGATTAAATGCTGGAAGATGGCAAAACTTTTTTAATTTTGGGGTGAACTATCACTTTAAATTTATTACAAACATTTTATTGTTTTTTACATCCCCTCACAATTTTTTTGGCAGTCAGTATTTTTTGCTGGCTGACGTCCACATACCAGACGGCGAGGGGAAAAAAAAACACTTTTAATTATTAACACTCTCTCTATTTGTGCAGGTGAACAATCAGCTTTTTATTCTGTATCAATTATAGCATTTTTATTTTTACACCAACAGGAGCGCAGTGCTGTTTCAACAGTGATTGACAATTTTCATATCACCTGCAGACAGCTTTTCCTCCTTGAGAAACCTGGGAAAAGGTGTTAAAATGCTCCAGGTGAAAAAATTAAAAGCATGACATGACAGTGAAGCATTCTCCTCAGCTCAAATTCATTTCATAACCACCTCTGATCTCATATTTAAAAAAAAAAAAGCAATTGAGTTTATTCTGTGAAGCTGCAAGTTATGATAACGTATTACAGCTTTCATTATAAACAAACAGAAAATCTGGATATTCAATTCAATTCAATTCAAGTTTATGTGATGGTTTAGATAAAGGTAACCCAGACTCTTTCTGAAAACGTACCCCTATATAAATTTCTGGAGAGCACCAAATACTTCCCAGGAGCTACGTTTTTTTTGCAGTTTTTGTTTTTGCAAATCCACCAGAGACCGCTGTGTACGCTTTTTGAGATCTCAAATTTCTCTCGCGAGTGCCATTCGCACCTGCTCTTCTCGCGTAAATCCACCAGAGGCCGCTGTCCCAACTGACAGTGTTTTCAAAAGCAATCCAGAAAAAGAAAAGCCCTCGTGGCAGCCTGATTTTTAAACACGTTTTCAGATTTTACCACATTCTCACTCTGTTATTTACTTGTTTATTCCATTTTTTGGCTTTTGTTTTTGTCGTGCCTGCTTTCTGAAATCGTTCTTCACCAGACTCGAGCCCCGTTATCACGGTCAATTCCGGTAGATGTGACAGGTCTGCCGACGTACGCAGCGAGCTACTGGACAAACTGGTAACAGCGCAAAAGCCATCCACACGAAGGTATTGGTCAGCTGGTAAGCGTGAAAAAGGAACGCCGTCATAACGAGTAGTGTTCATTTTAAAGACGAAATACAGCCATACGTACCTCTGGCTACATAATTCACGATACCCAGAACTGTATATAGGGCTACGTTTTCAGAATGAGCCTATGTTGGATAAAGGGATAGTTCATCCAAAAAAATTATATTTTGAAGAACGTTGGAACTCTAATCATTGACTTCCTTAGTATTGGTTTTTCCCTCTATGGAGGTCAATGGTTACAGGTTTTCATCTTTCTCAAAAAATATTTTTTTTTATGTTTGAAGAGTGTATATAGAATATTCATTTTCAATATTCAATAATCATTACAACACTATGTTTCTCCACTGCTGTTTATCTAAGAGAATAACTTTTTTGCAGCACATTTTTTAAACATAATAGTTTAAAATAGTTTTTTTTTTTTTTACATAATTAGTTATTTCTAATAACTAATTTATTTTGTTGTTGCTGTGATGGCAGTACATAGTACAATCACCGGCCACTTTATTAGGTACATCTTACTAGTACCGGGTTTGCCTTCAGAACTGCCTTAATCCTTCGTGCCATAGATTCAACAAGGTACTGGAAATATTCCTCAGAGATTTTGGTCCATAATGACATGTTACATAGCATCACGCAGTTGCTGCAGATTTGTCAGCTGCACATCCATGATGTGAATCTCCCATTCCATTACATCCCAAAGGTGCTCTATTGGATTGAGATATGGTGACTGTGGAGGCCATTTGAGTACACTCATTGTCATGTTCAAGAAGCCAGTCTGCATGAGTCATGAGTAGCCATCAGAAGATGGGTACAATGTGGTCATAAAGGGATGGACATGGCCAGCAACAATACTCTGTGGCTGTGACATTGCCACAATGCTCAATTGGTATTAATAGGCCCAAAGTGTGCCAAGAAAATATCCCCACACACAATTACACCACCAACACCAGCCTGAACCATTGACACAAGGCAGGATCGATCCATGCTTTCATGTTGTTGATGCCATCCAAATGTTGCAGCAGAAATCAAGACTCATCAGACCAGGCAACAGTTTTCCAATCTTCTATTGTCTAATTTTGTTGAGCCTGTGCCTGAGCTCGAACCAGTCTGGCCATTCTCCTCTGACCTCTGGCATCAACAAGGAATTTGCATCCATAGAACTGCCGCTCATTGGATATTTTCGGACCATTCTCTGTAAACCCTAGAGATGGCTGTGAGTGAAAATCCCAGTAGATCAGCAATTTCTGAAATACTCAGACCAGCCCGTCTGGCACCAACAACCATGCCATATTCAAAGACACTTAAATCACCTTTCTTCCCCATTCTGATGCTCGGTTTGAACTGCAGCAGATCATCTTGACCATGTCTACATGCCTAAATGCATTGAGTTGCTGCCACGCGATTGGCTAATTAGAAATTTGCGTTAACAATTACAACTAATAAAGTGGCCGGTAAGTGTATTTTTTTTTTGTTATTTTTGATATTTTTGTTATTATACTAATGATACTAGTATTCAGCATAATGTGCAATTTAAATGTTGGTTGTAGGTTAATCAGAAGATTCCTCTAAGAAAAATATATATTTATATATTATAGGGAATACTGTTAAAATTTCTTTGGCCCGTTAAACATCACTTGGGTAAAATTTGAAAATGCATAAAAAAATTCCCAAGAGAACTAATAATTTCGACTTCAACTGTATACAGTATATATATATATATATATATATATATATATATATATATATATATATATATATATATAGAGAGAGAGAGAGAGAGAGAGAGAGAGAGAGAGAGACAGAGAGAGAGAGAGAGAGAGAGAGATATGTATATATATGTATATATGTATATATGTATATATAGAGAGAGCGAGAGAGAGAGAGAGAGAGAGAGAGAGAGAGAGAGAGAGAGAGAGAGAGAGAGATTTCAGCAAGAATATTTCACTTACCAAGTAAATACTGAGTAAATGAATTTAGCATTCTGTCAACACAAGCACTCTCATATATAAAGTCATTAAAAAGCGACTTATTAACATTACAAAAATGTGCACGCTCACAATGCACAAAGAAATAATAAGGATTGCAGGGCCGACAGCGAATAAATCACAGATCTTTTTTTTGTGCAGCTATTGATTGTCATTCGCAGCTGTAGCCTGCACATAAGCTACAGTGACAAAGCATCCATTATTGATTCTTCTATCTCATAGGAACCTCATACATCAGTCCACTTGAGAGCACGTTTGCCTCCACGCTTCCAGACAAAGACGTATGCAAATCCCAGCAACTGGCAAATAAAAAAGATCCATCCAGCTAGTGCTGCATAATTATTATATGCTGTAAATTGAAAAGACTTATATATGTATATTTGACCCTTCAATGGCTTTTAACCTGATTCAGATGCAGTGCACAAAAATGAATTCTTCATGATTCTGTCTGTACACTGCAAAAGAAATTTGCATTATTTTTTTGTCTAAATATCTAAAAGCACAAGTTTGCGATGCAGTTTGCGAATGTTTGTTGGAACGATGGATTTGGGAAACGTCAAATCACGAACTATGTTTGTAATGACGGAACTTGCGACCTTAGTTGGCTAACGATGGTTTTTCAGAAATGCACCCCAGAAGAGTGATATAGCTAAAATAATAACCTTGAATTTTCCTGCCTTTATGTGATATTCAATAAATCTATATAACTTTGATTTTTAACTTGATTTTTTGGACTTGAGAATGATTTCACTATGTAATCTATACTATAACAACACTGATGTACAGCAGAAGTCAGAATTATTAACCCCCCTGTTTATTTTTTTCCCCAATTTCTGGTTAACGGAAACATGATTTTTTTTTTCGACACATAAACATAATAGTTTTAATAACTCATTTCTAATAACTGTTTTATTTTACCTTTGCCATGATGACAGCACATAATATTTTACTAGACATTTTTCAAGATACTAGTTTTCAGCTTAAAGCGACATTTAAAAACTTATCTGGGATAAGAGTAATTAGACAAGTTATGGTAATAAGGCAAATCATTTTATAATGATGGTTTGTTCTGTAGACAATCAAAAAAAAATACATTGCTTAAGGGAGCTAATAATATTGACCTTAAAATGAATTTTAAAAAATTTAAAACTGTTTTTATTCCAGTCGAAATAAAACAAATAAGACTTTCTCCAGATAAAAAAAATATTATAGAAAATACTATAAAAAAATTCCTTGCTCTGTTAAACATAAATTGGGAAATATTTGAAAAAGAAAAAAAAATCATAGGAGGGCTATTAATTTAACGGTTGACTTCTACTGTACATATTATTTTTGAGTGTTTAAAAAAATCAAAAAATCAGTTTGAAAATGATTCATTTAAACACTTCTTTTATCAATTTTGCATCTGACAGAGAAACTCCTGCAAAACAAATCAAAATGCAGCCAAAATGACAAATTCATAAGGTTGTAAAAGCACACAATGTGCTAAACACACACTCTTGGATTACAAATATAGCCTGCAATTGATGTGATATCTCTCCTAAACCTATTATTCACTGCATCTCCATAATATAGAAACTGACTCTGTTTTGTTCAGCTATCAAGCCGTATTAGTTTTATAATCAGGGCTCGCAAAACTGCTATAATAAGCTCCAGTTGGGCTACCAAAAATGTATCCACCCTGCCGTTGGGTTATCTTAATGGAAGGGGAAATACAGCACATTTCAATGCTTTTGTAATTGTGTTTTATTATTGTGTCATTTTCATGTCTCGGGGAGCCCACTATAAATATTTGTTTGAATTTGCATTTGTGCTTTCAAAATAACTGCTACATTAGTACCAACTTAAAAATAAAATAAAATAAATTAAAATTACATTAAACTAAATAAAAAATTTAATTAAATTAAAAATGAAAATAAATTAATTAAATTAAACTACATTTTTACAGGTTTTCGCATGATTTTTTTTTCCAAGGACAATTAAAAAAATAAACAAAATTAAATTATTTAGTTATTATTATTTAATTATTTGCCCAAAATATATGTACCCTATAATTCATTCATTCATTTTCTTGTCGGCTTTGTCCCTTGCGGGGTCGCCACAGCGGAATGATCCGCCAACTTATCCAGCACGATTTTACGCAGCGGATGCCCTTCCAGCCGCAACCCATCTCTGGGAACTTCCACACACACATTCACACTCATACTCTATGGACAATTTAGCTTACCCAATTCACCTGTACTGCATGTCTTTGGACTGTGGGGGAAACCGGAGCACCCGGAGGAAACCCACGCGAACGCAGGGAGAACATGCAAACTCCACACAGAAACGCCAACTGACCCAGCCCAGCCGAGGTTCGAACCTGCGACCCAGCGACGTTCTTGCTGTGAGGCAACAGCACTACCTACTGCGCCACTGCGTTGCCCCTGTACCCTATAATGAATGCCTATATAACTTTTTAAATTAGTAAATGTTTGCATTTATTTTTATTTGGTAAACAGATTCTTTTCTATTTGGGCCACTTTAATTTATTTTGGGCTACCAAAATCTGAACAGCGCCTGTCCGAAGAGCTACCAGGTATTCTGAAATTTTGCGAGCCACGATAATGTGTTTGAATGTATATATATATATATATATGAAAAAATTTGACAGCCAAAATTGAGCTAAAGTAAAAAGAAACCTATAAAGCATTGCTAAATTCGACTAAACGTACTGCGCAATCACACAGGAAGCATAATCACACTGGGTGTGATTCGTCTGCACATTAATGAGCATTTACACACCATATTGTTCTCAGTTAATGAGAGACACAAACAAGCGAAAGAGGAAAAAAAGCGCTGAGGGAGATGAACACAGGCGACTCCCTGCCTGTTTAAACAAGTGTCACACTCAAACACTTTCTTGTTGTGTCTTGTACAATCACTTACGTTTCTCCTCGCCGTAAAAAAATAGGTTTTGATGCTCATAAAAAAAGAAACATTCAAAGCGTATTATTATGAAGGACTGCAGGCGGTTAGTCAAGACAAACAACACACTGTGATTTCAAACGCTCACTGAACACACACACTGCAATCAGAGACATTTGGGATAATTAAAGACATTTTAATGTTTTTTGAAAGGTGCTGCTTAGGTTGCCAAGTCTGCATTTGATCCAAAACTTCACAATATTAATGCTTATTTGTAATTAGTCAAATAAGACTTCCTAATATATATATAAATATATATATATATATATATATATATATATATATATATATATATATATATATATATATATATATATATATATATATATATATATATATATATAGTTCTTAAAGTAATTACAATACTAACAATTATCATTTAGTATATAATAATGCAATCAAGCAGCCTTTTTAGGGAAATAATCTCAGAGTTTTCGTCCAATAATTTGAACAAGGGTTAAAAAAAACTTCTTAATTAAGAAATGTTTCATAAATTTTAGAGAAATGTTATACATTTCCTAAGTTGCACAATAAAAACGGGAAATAAGAAAATAAATAATGAAATAAAATCAAAAATTTGTAATACTAAAAAAAATAATTTCTTAAAAATGTAGTTAAGTTGCAAAATAAAACAAGGTAAATAAGTAAATAAATAATTAAATAAAATATTAATTCTGTAATTGTAAAAAAAAAAAAAATTAAAGGAAATAAGTAAATAAATAATTAAATTAAATAATAAATTTGTAATCGTAAAAACTAAATTAATGTAATTAAGTTGTAAAATAAAAAATGTAAATAAGTAAATAAATGATTAAATTAAATAATAATTCTGTAATCGTGAATATACATACGTTTAATAAAAAAATAAATCATTAATAAAAAATAATAATAATTTTGTAATCGTAAAAAAAATAATTTCCTAAAAATGTTGTACAATTGTACATAATGTTGTACATATTGTAAGTTGTACAATAAAAAGGTAAATAAGCCAGCAAATAAATAATGAAATAAAATATTAAGGTTTAAGGTTCGTGATTTTAATAAATCAGCCAAGCTTTTTGATTACTTTAAATGTAATTTAACCATTAAAACAAGGAAAACAGAAAAATGGGGCCCTAAATATTATTACTTTTACTACTATAATTGTTTCTATAGCTTTCTTTTCTTTAATTTACAGTATCAAGTTGAACTTTTTCCACACTATTTTATCAGAAAATGAAAAACTAATATGATCATTTAGAGATTACATTTAAATAGAATTTCAAATTAATCGATTTTGGGAAATTTGTATAATTCATTCAAATACCAGATTATCATACCACATCATTATAATATGCTGATTAGATGAAAAACAAACAAACATATATCAAATGAATGCAGTCTTGATGAACATAAGAGATGCTTTGCTAAATAAATACAAAATCTAATTTATTACAAGCCTTGACTTGTAGTGTATGTGAGATATGCACAAGTAACACTCATGTTTTTAGATCTTTACACTTCACCCCATGGTCTTTCCCGAGAAAACGTTTGCAATAAAGAAACCTAAAATAATCAGTTTAATAAACACCACGAATCAGAAACATCAAAAGCACTCTTATGTACAACTGAAGTCAAAGCTATTAGCCCTCTTGTGAAATATTTATTCTTTTTCAAATATTTCCCAAATGATGTTTAACAGAGCAAGACATTTTTTTACAGTATTTCCTATAATATTTTTTTCTTCTAGAGAAAATCTTATTTGTTTTATTTCGGCTAGAATAAAAGTTTTTAATTAAAAAAAAAACATTTTAGGGTCAATATTTTTAGCCCCCATACGCAATATTGTCTACAAAACAAACCATCGATATACAATGATTTGCCTAATTACCCTAACTTGCAATTAGGCATGGCAAGGTAAGGCAAGTTTATTTATATAGTAGAGGTGTGAACCTACACTGGTCTCACGGTTCGGTTCGGTTACGATTATCATGCCATCCATTCCGACGGTGCATTGACGATGCTTTCCATACACAGTTTTATATTTTCATCACAGCAGCAATTCTTGTATTAAAATGTATAAATATATTTATATTTATATACTATTTGTAATACATTCATTCATTCATTCATTTTCTTGTCGGCTTTGTCCCTTGCGGGGTCGCCACAGCGGAATGAACCGCCAACTTAAAACCTTGAAACCCACGCAAACGCAGGGAGAACATGCAAACTCCACACAGAAACGCCAACTGACCCAGCCCAGCCGAGGTTCGAACCTGCGACCCAGCGACGTTCTTGCTGTGAGGCAACAGCACTACCTACTGCCCCACTGCGTTGCTATTTGTAATACAATTTTGTCATTTAATACAGTCAGATATATGAACTGTGCCTTTAAACAACACGAGCATTTTTAGCAAATAATATAAACAAATATGAATATCCCGCTCGCTTTCTGATCCTTGTCTACCAAGTGCTCTTACACCCCTATGATTGGTCACACGCTCAACAGAAAGGGCTGCAATTGGCTCTTGCGTGCTGCGCTCTTCACAGTTGAGTGACACTGATAAACTGCAGCGGCGATCACAGCTAATCCATGATAGACGCGGTGTAGAAAACTCTGCAGACATGCACTCGTGTCTGTATCCAGAAGTATCGCTGTAAAACAGCCGAAAAGAGAGGAAAAGTCAAGCCAGCAAATGGGCCACA
>LR812530.1:9651800-9881800 GCA_903798195.1 Danio kyathit | reverse complement strand
TCAAATATTTTGGAGCAGTAAACATGTCGGGCTAAATAATTCAAATTGAATCCCTGACTTCTGCTGTCTTCATTTGTTTCAAAAACACAGATTTCTTTACAATGTAAAACGGCATCTTTGGATATCTTTTCTGCTGAAGATACTGTTGTCCTAAAAAACAAACAAAAAAAAAAATTTAAAAAAATTTTACATATACCATAGGAATGAAAATTTTTGCCGCTTTTAAAACCTTGACTTTTCCAAACCGCAGTATACCTAGAAAATAGTTATCGTCTCATGCCTAAGTGCAACTAACTGTATTCTTGTGCATATGATTTATGCAGCGGATGCCCTTCCAGCCGCAACCCATCACTGGGAAACACTCATACACTCTCATTCACACACATACACTACGGACAATTTAGTCTACCCAATTCACCTATTCTGCATGTCTTTGGATTTGTGGGGGAAACCGGAGCACCCGTAGAAAACCCATGCAAACGCGGGGAGAACATGCAAACTCCACACAGAAATGCCAACTGACCCAGCCAAGGCTCAAACCAGCGACCTTCTTGCTGTGAGGTGAGAGAACTACAGACTGCACTACTGCGTCGCCTAAAATAATATTAAATTAAATTTAAATAAAATGCAACTGTATAGTTGTGCATGGTTAAGACAATAAAATAAAATATTAATAAACAATTAAATAACAAAATAAAATGAAATAAAAATTGTTTAAAAAAAATTATGTTCAAACAATAAAATTATTTTATTTTGAAATTATTTTTTATTTTAAGTTTTGTCAATCACTCAGTTCCGATGACGGAGCTATAGCCGCGAAAACGTGAAGGTCTGGATCTGAGAGAAGGAAAACAACACTGACAGATTTAGTTTTAGAAACCACCTAAAGTTACAAATAATGGCACATCTGATTAGTGATCATGTGGTGAATGTTAATCCAGCATTTACACTTTTCGAAGAAATTAAATTACATAAAAATTATTCAAATTAAAAATAAAAACAAAATAAAAAATAAATAAAACTAAAAGAAAACAAAACTAAAATTACAACGAAACAAAAAACTAAAACAAAACAAAACAAAATGAAACAAAAAACTACAACAAAACAAAAAAAAAAGGACTTCAAAAGTTGTTTGTTTTCTTTTAATTATGTAAACCATAAAAAAACTACTAACTAAATACTTTCAGGAATATAAAACATATATTATCAAACACTCCACAAATCTTTTGTTTTCATCCCTTTATGACCATGTCCATCCCTTTATGACTACAGTGTACCCATCTTCTGATGGCTACTTCCAGCAGGATAATGCACCATCTCATAAAGCGCAAATCATCTCAGACTGGTCTCTTGAAAATGACAATGATTCACTGTTCTCAAATGGCCTCCACAGTCACCAGATCTCAACCCAATAGAGCACCTTTGGGATGTGGTGGAACGGGAGATTCGCATCATGGATGAGCAGCCGACAAATCTGCAGCAACTGTGTGATGCTATCATGTCAATATGGACCAAAATCTCTAGGAATATTTCCAGCACCTTGTTGAATCTTTGCCACGAAGGATTAAGGCAGTTCTGAAGGCAAAAGGGGGTCCAACCCGGTACTTGTAAGGTGTATCTAAGAAAGTGGCCAGTGAGTATGTGTGTGTGTGTATATATATATACATAATAAAAGAGTAAATAATCAGGAAAAAACTGTGAAATAAGGCAAAAGGGATAGCAAAATAAAAAAATTACATGAAGTAAACTAATTAAATCACAATAAATATGCACAGCTAAAGTAGCAAAACTCATTACAAATATAATAAAATAATGCATATAGACATGTCAAATATACACGCCACATATCATATGTGTTTACTCTGAATGTTGCAAAAAATAACTATATATGCAAATATGTCCAAGTATAAAAATATGTGCAGTCAGGAAACCAAAATACACTCTGCATAAATGCACTTTTCATTTTGGTATGGTGTTAAGATTGCAGCTCACTAACAACCACAAATCTGGGTCATGAAGCAAAACCCACTAATTTAAATCACCTTTTTTTAACCACCAGTGTAAATAGAAAACGGCTGTGGGTGCCTCGAGATTGCACACCTCCAAACGTTTCGCCGCAGAAAAATGAATCGAACCTCTTCATAATGACCATCGGAGCGCACAGGCATCTGTTTTCACACGTCTATAAAGCTAAGTGGGTCAAACACTGTTAATCCTGATGGCGACACAGCAAAAACTTTACAATGAGATCATGTGGCCTGCTCCGCTTTGAAGCTCGGACTGAAATATTGCTGCATTGTGTAAATTCATTTAGGAGGAAACAAATAAAACAATAAAAGAGAGAGAGAGAAAATGAACGGAACAGATTGGATTTCTCGTCTATTATTAAGTGGTGTTATGAAAAAGATCAATCAAAGGTTTTAAAGGGGGCATATCATGAAAATCAGATTTTTTCCATGTTTAAGTATTGTACTGTAATCGGGTCCCTGGTGCATCTAAGAACCCAGAAAACATGGAAAAAAGACAATCCAGTCACTTCAAGGTAATCCTTTCTCTCCCTAAGTGACATAAAAAGGATATACTAAAGAGACAGAGTGATGCGCTTCATAATCTGAAAGCCACGCCCAATAGCTATTTTTCCATCCACCTATTTATACTATTTTACACCTATTGTTATATTTTGCAATATCTCATTAAAATGCCTAATGGAAATTGGTCATGAATTTTGAAAATGTAAATTAATTTAGGAGGAAACAAATAAAACAATAAAAGAGAGAGAGAAAGAAAATGAATGGAACAGATTGGATTTCTTGTCTATTATTAAGTGGTGTTATGAAAAAGATCAATCAAAGGTTTTAAAGGGGGCATATCGTGAAAATCTGCTTTTTTCTATGCTTAAGTATTATACTGTAATCAGGTCCCTGGTGCATCTAACAACCCAGAAAACATGGAAAAGGGACAATCCAGTTACTTCCAGGTAAGCCTTTCTCTCCCTAAGTGATGTACAAAAGAGATACTAAAGAGACAGAGTGATGTGCATCATAATCTGAAAGCCACGCCCACCAAGGGGGAAACAATCCAACCCTATTCAATAGCTATTTTTCCATCCACCTACTTTTATTCTTTTATTTTATTTTACACCGATTTTTATTAGATTTTTATATTTTGGAATGTCGCATTTAAAAAATGCTTGATGGAAATTGATTATCAATTTTGAAAATTTCAATTAATTTAGGAGGATACAAATAAATAAATAAGAGAGAGGGGGAGAGAAAGAGAGAGAAAATGAATGGAACAGATTGGATTTCTTGTCTATTATTAAGGGGTGTTATGAAAAAGATCAAAGGTTTTAAAGGGGGCATATCATGAAAACCAGATTATTTCCATGTTTAAGTATTATACTGTAATCTGGTCCCTGGTGCATCTAAAAACCCAGAAAACATGGGAAAAAAGACAATCCAGCTACTTCCAGGTAAGCCTTTTGCTCCCTAAGGCCCCGTTTACACTAATGCGTTTTCGTTTTAAAAAGCATAAGTTTTGCTACGGTTACACCATCCGTCCACACTACGCCGGAGTTTTCGAGCCCCGAAAATGGAGCGTTTTGAAAATGCTGGAGAGGCCGTTTTCATTCTAAAACGCTGCTGCTCCGTCTCAGTGTGGATGGGGGAAAATGGAGACATCTGAAAACGGAGGCGTGGCTGCTGAGATTCGCTACCTGATTGGGGCTTTTGGGTCATTGCGTATCCTTTGCTTATTTGTCAAGCCCCTATCACATGACTATAACGCTACCGGAAGACGGCAGACCAGCCTTCACTGTAAACAACAACATGGACACAGAAATGGGAGCGTTGTTTGCACTATTGTCCGTTTTAGGCGCCATTGTGCAGTTAAACTCTGCCTTTTTTACTACAGCAGCTGCATATAGAGGCAAGCTATTGTTCGAGCACTCGCTAATCGCCCGCGATCATCGTTCAACCAGCGTTTGTTGACTAACAATCACCAAATGCCGAGCGAGACACATGCTTCCTGTTTATACTTGAACGCGCATGCCCAGAGTGCGCGAATGATCATGTGATATACGTTTTTGGTGGAGTAGTGTGAACGGAGATATGTTTTGAAACGCTAGTGTGGACGCGGATCATTTTTGATCTAAAACGCCGTTTCAAAAAGAAAACGCATTAGTGTAAACGGGGCCTAAGTGACATGAAAAGAAAATACTAAAAAGACAGAGTGATACGCATCATAATCTGAAAGCCACGCCCACCAAGGGGGAAACAATCCAACACTCTTCAATAGCTTTTTTTCCATCCACCTATTTTTATTCTATTTATTCTATTTTACACTTATTTTATTCTATTTTTATATTATGGAATATCTCAATAAAAAAAATGTTTCATCAATATTAAAAATGTGCATAAAAACGTATGTGCACGAGTAGGATAAACATTTTATCTAATAGAATGCACATAAACAATGATGTAAGCACATGTACTGAATAAATTCCAGCATGCACATCAAATAAGTCATGTGATTTTGTTTTAACAGATCATGTCACTTTTGCTGAGGGAATTTATTATGATCAAAACAACATTTTAATTATTTTACAATACGGTCCGTCCACTGGCTTGTCCATTATCCTATTGTTGACTTTTATGTTATCACATGATTAGTCATATGACTGTTTTTGTTTTGTTTAGTTTTTTTTTCTACAAAAACAATGGTAGGACTAGTTGTTAGCTATATTTGCTACTAGGACTGCACAACATATCATTTCAGCATCAATATCGCAATGTGATCATTCGCAATAGTCACATCGCAAATATACGTAATGTTAAGTCTGGATTATAATTTATCATTTTGCAAGTGTTTTTTGAGGCCTGTGACTGTTTGAGGGTTTTCAAAGCATTCAGACATTTAAAAAGTGTACTGTTTGTAACTTTGAAAAATTTATAACGATTAATTTTATTGGATTGTTTATAAAACGAAGACTATGCAGTATTATTTTACATTTGATTATTTAATCCCTGTATACCTCAATACATTTCAACTCTTCGGAAAACAACAGATGGCTGTTTATTTATTTAGCATATTTTTCTTCATTGAATTTATCTATGCTTGTAGATTTTTGTTTATTCTATTTTATGACCCCTACAGAATCTTCCCAATCAATCTAAAATTATAAATTCTTTACAAATATTTAGTCAACTCATCTGGTGAAATTGTATTCATTTCGCAATATATATCGCAGAATAAAAAAAAACAATGTGTAATTTTTAAATATCGTGCAGCCCTATAAGCTACTGTAGCTATGGCACTTTCATAGCATTACTGCATAAGTTTCTGCTTTATCCAAATTCTAACAAGTTGCATGATTGCATCAAAAAATGCTAGAGTTTAACTTACAGAAACATAATATATAAAACTGATATTTGGACTTTTCATTGCCAAACTGTTTACTACACAAAGTCATCAGTGTCAGGATCCCACAGTTTACCCATTCTTTCTGCTGATGTTGGCTTTAACGGTTCAGTAGATTATAAAAGCTTATAATCAAAGCTAAGTCCATTTTTTAAAGTTGGCTACTGTACACCTTGTCACACAGCAAGTTTTTAGACATTGTTCTGTTTTTGTTACAAGTCAGAAATGACAAAGAGGCAGCTTCCTGCAATAGAAACTCAATGGAGACGGTTGAATTGTCACCCTTCACCCTTACAGATTTATTTTACATTTGATTAAAAGGGACAAAATATGTTGAAGGTTTCCTTGATTTACTGGATTTAAGCCGTGCTTGTTTTGGTTGCGCTGCCTGAAGATCAGGCTGAAGGGGTGCAGACGTGGACCCCTGGATCAGTGCCCCGCTGAGCTCGTCTCACTCCACTGAAGCACAGGTCAACTCAAGAATTCAGCAGGTCACCGCTGATTTGTACACCTGCTCGCACCGCCATTTAATTATTGACCTGCTAATGTGGAAAAAAGGGCCTTGCAGATCCTTAGAAACTCTTTTTAAGTCGAAAGTTAAAAGTTAAATCGAGAATTCAGCTTGAATAATTGATCTTGCTCAGAGCACAAACTAGGACTGGGTGATGCAACTTTTAAAATATATATTCACACAGTAATATTTTTATTAGTGTGTATTAGTTTTTAACCTAGTATTTTATCATATGAAAAAAATGTGAATACATAAATATGAGGATATTTTTTAATATATGTGGAATAAATGTAAATAAAAATTGGAGATTTTAATTAATTAATTGAATAATGTTGAGTAATGAAGTTTGCCCTGAGAAGGTCATGATTCACACTCTGTGTAGTTTTATTTTACATTATTGAGGTGATACAAAACACAGCCGTTTCGGCACAATGCCTTCCTCAGTGTGTGACACAATCGTCTCACTCCACCCTTTTGTCCCACAGTCAATCACATTACGTCATTAGTTAGACGGCCACTCGATAATTAAAAACAATCTCATTTTCATTTCAATATACCATAATTAACTACACAAGAAATATTTACCTTCACCTTCAAAAATATTATTTCACAGTAAAACAGCATATCAATTATCATCATTCACTTATTCATGTCTACATCAATGCAATGAAATCCAAAACATTAAAAAAAAAAAACATTTTCAGTACATTATTTGTATCATGTTCAAAATATTTGATTCACCATATTATAGCTAAACAACAAACCGTTAAAGAAACACAGAAAGGTCCAATTCCTCATTCATTCCTCTTGGTGTAACTGATTTTAATTTATGAATCCAGAACGCTTCTCTTTGTAATAATCTTTTATTCAGATTACGTCTTCTATGTGACTCAAATACTTCTTCGATTCCTCTGCATTCTAGTTGTTTAACATCATGTTCAAAATTATAATGGTATATAATGCAATATAATTGAATAATGAAAACTATTTATGATGCAACTAAAAGATTAGGATTTAGTTATGATGAACTAAAATAAAAATACAATTAGAAAACCTAAAATATTTGTTAGTTAAATAAAATGACAAGTAATGACGGAATTAAAATAACAGAAAAAAACAAAATTAAAATGACAAAACATTTAAAACAATAAAAAAATAAAATAAAATTGAAATAAACTGATAATTAAAAAATAAAAATAAATGATGTTAATATAATAGACACTATTTATTAGTGTATTTATGAACAAATGCTTGTAAAATCAGGGCTGTTAGCATATTTGACAATAAAACTGACTTGACAACCAATTTAATTAATAGATCGCTTGTAATTATTCAATTAAAGAATAAAAAAGTAATAATAATACATATCAATTTTGTGATAATCTGTTCATTCATTTATGAAAACACCCACAGATCCTCATAATACCCCATAATATTAAATGCCCCTAAATACTATGCATGTAAACAACAGCTATAACGACTGCTAATGCTTAACTGTACAAAGCTAACGATGCTGTACAAACTGGTTTATATTAACTAATGTTCCTCTCACAACTGAAGCACTCTTGAGACAAGATGAATCCAAATCATTTATGAGTTTCGTGGTAAAAGAATGTTAAGCTATTTTCTCTTTACATTCATTATTAAATAACTGTTTGTTCAGGCCTATTTCTGGATCATTTGATGATAGACATACTTTAAAAATACAAGTTACTTCTAAGTAATCTCATTTGATTTGTGAAATTAATAAAAATAAACATATACTAGACTACTGCGCAGTATTTATAACAAATTATATCCTTATTTCTTTTGGAATTTAAAAAAATCATTCTCATTAAGCAATATTTTGTTCTGGTATCTGGTTTAGGCCTCCCATTGGTAAATAAATAACACTAAAAACAATACTAGGCATTGGTGGATGACGTACACAATCCAAGTACTACATAATAAACCAAGTACTACATAATCTACACATTAAAACTACATAATACACAATAAAAAATATGAAGAGTTCAGATGCAAAAACCTCTAAGTGCCATCTGAATTTTTCTCAGCTTCCTAGGTTTATGTTCAGTTATTTCAGTTTAAAGGCCATGAAAAGAACATTGAAGTAATGACTGAACCTAGACAAAGATGTCTAAGAAAAATGCTAATTGTAGATAAAAATTTCAGATGGCACTTGGGTAATATGAAGAGTTCAGATGCAAAAACCTCTAAGTACAAAAGTACTTGATTTTTAATGCAGGCTACTTTTCTATATGTTACTGGCAATGTGTGAAATCCCGGCATGAAAGTATGAAATATACATTTTTGTAAAGATTTTGCATACTTTTCCTAGGCATTATATTGAATGACAAGTATCATTTAGGCCAGGAGTGTCCACACTTGGTCCTGGAGGGCCAGTGTCCTGGAGAGTTTAGCTCCAACCCTAATCAAACACACCTGAACCAGCTAATCAAGCTCTTACTATATATTCTAGAAACTTCCGGGCAGGTGTTGAAGCAAGTTGGAGCTAAACTCAGTAGGCCACCGGCCCTCCAGGACCGAGTTTGGACACCCCTGGTTTAGGCAAAGTGTCAAAAGAGCAATGTTTGGTGACTGGTTTCTAGAGGTGTGAACCTACACTGGTCTCACGGTTCAGTTCGGTTACAATTATCCCATCGATCAGTGTTGGGCAGTAATGTCGCTACAAGTAGTGATGCTACTAGCTTAACTACATTTCGCAGTAGCGTGGCAGTAGCGTCACTACTTTATAAATCATATAGCTTTTCAGTAGCGAATCTATTTTATTAGTCAAGTAGCGCAGTAGCTACATTTAACAAGATACATTTAACGATCGCAGATCACTAAGTGGCGGCACTGACATTCACAGAATGATCTGTTTTTTGCAACCGTTCTTTGTCAGACTTGAACCCCAACGCCGTCGTCAACTACTCTATGCGTCTCAAGTCCACATGCGTACATGGAGAGCTACTGAGCAAACTGGTAACAGCGGAAAAGCCGTCCATACGGAGGTAATCAGTCAGCTGATGAGGACCAGAAGCCATTGGCGGCGTCATACCACCCTGTAGCATTCGTTTTAAAGATGAAATGCAGCCATACGTAGGTCTGGCTACATAATAAATGTATACGGGGTACGTTTTCACAATGAACCGGTGTTGCACTAAAACCATACAATTTGGATCAACGCCTAGAAGGGTCGACTTATAAAACATTATTTGTGAAGTAAGCTGAAACTTCACAGACACACTCTAGGGACATAAGAAACATATTGTACATCTTGTGAAAAGGGGCATAAAAGGTCCCCTTCAATATATTAGTAGCTAATTAGTTTCAGTGGTTGTTATCTGGGAATAACATACCTTGGAATATTAAAACAGACCAATCAGAATCAAGTATTCCAGACAGATGCGTAATACTCACTCACTTTCCTTCAGCTTAGTCCCTGATATATTAGGGGTCGCCACAGTGGAATATTCCATCAATTACTCCATCATATGTTTTATGCAGCGGCGTAATAATTGATAATAATGATAATAAAGATATAATTGAAATATTTTGGCATTCAATGTGCATCTTAAAAGGCCAAATGTGTCCCAAAATGTGTTTTTGTTCAATAAAGACGAGAGACATATTCAACAATTTCAACTTGCACATCGCAAAAACAACAATTACGACATTATCGTATCACACACCCCTAAAGATCACTTAAAAATATATTTGACTGTTTTCTTTAGCTACACACTGACATCCAGCTAGTTTAGACGCACATTGTCGCTGTTTATTTTCTCGTCTCCAAACCCCAGCGCTTTATCAAATGTCTGTTCTGCACATTCGCACCGCAGCTCCATCCTGCTGCAATTAACACAAGCGCTGTCAAAGAGGCATGAACTGATTCACAAATAACTTGCAGATGTGCAACTGAAAATCTCTCCTGAATCCAATGCGCTTCCTTTTACAACGCGCCAACAATAGCCGTTTGTTTGGACGTGTCGAGCCGATTGGATGTGGAAGTTGAAATATGATGACACTGCTTTAGAAAATTAAACCCATTTGTCATGAAATCCGAGAGCTTTTTGAAAGACAATGCAAATGTTTGCTTGTAATGCTCAAATGAAGGTTAAAGAAAAACAACAAATATTCATGTCAACCACACATTTCAACTCTAATAACTATGCTTTAAAAGGATAGTTCACCCCAAAAATGAACATATCCTATTAATTCTCAGGTCATTCGAGACGTAGGTGTACTTTTTTCTTCTACAGAGCATTAAGGAATATTTTTAGCTGGTCCTTGGTGATTCATAAAACGCAAGTCGACGGAGCTGGCACTTTGAGAGCCTAAAAACAAACATACAGGAAAAACTAAATGAACAGCTTGCCTTCCAGAATGACTCAGTTGTGCAGTTTGGCAGAGGCAGTGGAGTAAAGGTTGTGTTTATCTGAAGTGTAATTGTAATAAACGGCTTTTTTATTTGAATATGTATTTACTCTGGGCCATTACTGCAGGCGTTTAAGCGATTATCATTTTAATATCAAACTAACCAAAAACCAAAGCACATGCAATATAAAATAACTTTATATATTTATAATAATTTTCCCGGTACTGGTTTGCAGCTAGAAGGGCATTCGTTGTGTAAAACATATGCTGGATAAGTTGGCGGTTCATTCCGCTGTGGTGACCCCTGATGAATAACGGGACTAAGCCAAAAAGAAAAATGAATGAATGAATTTATAATAATAATAATAATAATAATAATAATAATAATAATAATAATAATAATGATAATAATAATAATAATAATAATAATAATAATGATAATAATGGGAATTTTTATACAAAAAAAATAATAATAACAATAATAACAATAATAATAATAATAATAATAATTATTATTATTATTATTATTATTATTATTATTTATATTATTTATATTATTATTAAATATATATAATATCATATATTATTATTATTATTATTATTATTTCTTTATTTGTATTACTATTATTAATTTAATAATAAGAATTATTATTATTACCAAACAATTGAATAAGAAGTATTATTATTATTATTACTATTATTATTTTTTTTTTAAATATATTATTTCTTTGAATTATTATTAATATTATAAAATAATAATAATATTATTAATATTAATAATTATTATTAATATTGTTATTATTATTATTACCAAAAGATTAAATAATAATAATAATAATAATAATAAAAATAATAATAAATAAATAAATAAATAAATAAATAAATAAATAAATAAATAAAAGCATGGAATAATAATGATAAAAATGATAACTATTATTATCATTAGTATTATTGGTGTTAAAAATATTATTATTTCTTTGAATTATTATTAATATAATAAAATAATATTTATTATTAATAATATTACTTTTATTATTATTATTATTATTATTATTATTATTATTACTGAAAGATAAAATAATAATAATAATAACAATAATAATAATCAAATAAAAGAATGAAATAACAATAATAAATTATAAATTATTATTATTATCATTATTATTTAAAATATTTTTATTTTTTTAATTATTATAATATAATAAAATAATAATTACAATTATTATATGTTATAATTAATATTATTATATAATTATAAATGTATAAAAGACTTCTTTCAAAACTATAAAATATCTTATTTGTTAAGCGCTTT
This sequence comes from Danio kyathit, assembly GCA_903798195.1. Taxonomy (NCBI): domain Eukaryota; kingdom Metazoa; phylum Chordata; class Actinopteri; order Cypriniformes; family Danionidae; genus Danio; species Danio kyathit. Next base: position 9,870,179 of record LR812530.1, on the reverse strand, counting down.
TCTATATGCAATTATTATTATTATTATTATTATTATTATTAATATTATTATAATTATATCACTATAAATATTATTTTAAATATTCAGCAATCTGCTGTGCCATATACTATTAATATTATTTTAAATTGAAATCATAATTCACAAAATTACACTTTTTACTGCAATTTTGACAGAATAATTTTGTTGCACATTCTGTATGTGAAAAAAACGTATTTTTTATTGAGATTTATGCTTCTGAAAAACAAATGCTGAATAAACAAGCTTTATAATATCAATATTTGATAAAACTACTTGATACACCAAAATACAACTATTTAGAAACGAAAAATCTGATGGTTCAAAAAAATCTAAATATCTTAAATTAATAAATCTTAAATTGCCTTTAAAATTGTCCAAATTAAGTCATTAGCAAGAGATATCACTAATCAAAAATGAGCTTTGATATTTTTATACTAGCAAATTATTAAATATCTTCATTGAACGACCTTTATTTAATAATAAACTTAATTATTTTGCCATAAATTTTAAATCAATAATTTTGACCCATACAATGATTTCCAAAGCATACCTGTGCAACACAACACCAGTTTTGTACTCTAGGGTCACAAAATCCACACAAAATATAACCTATCTGATCACATAACACAACTTTCAAATACACATCCTTTAAGTCAACCTATCCACAACTGACTCAATTATGAAAATATGTTTTGCACATCGCCAACACCATCCGCACAGCAAAGCAAATAACACGTTACAGTATGTTACCTACAAGAGGAGTGCTGATTTCATTTGAACTATAAATATGTCTGAGGGATTCAAACACAAACATGGCCTGATGCCAGACAGCAGAGATGTGCGTCTGGATCTCCGCCACACAATTCCTGCTCAACTGCGAATCTTCAGGTTTGTAATTCAAATAACAGCTGAAAGCACCATCTAATAAGACACGGGCGCCCTTCCCTGGATCCTTTGAAGCCACTGGCACTCAGAAAATAAAGAGAAGAAATTTGCAAGCATATTTGCACATCATTTGCAACCATTATGTTTTATAGAGTTAAATTATTATTTTTTTTCTTATTTAAATATTTCCCAAATTATGTTTAACAGAGCAAGGACATTTTCACAGTGTGTCTGATAATATTTTTTCTTCTGGAGAAAGTCTTGTTTGTTTTATTTTAGCTAGAATAAAAGCAGTTTTTAATTTTTTAAAAACTATTTTCAGGTCAATATTTTTTGCCCCCTTAAGCTATATATTTTTTCAATTGTCTACAGAACAAATTATCATTATACAATGATTTGCCTAATTACCATAACTTGCCTAATTAACCTAATTACCCTAGTTAAGCCTTTAAATGTCACTTTAAGCTGAATACTAGTATCTTGAAAAATATCTATAATTAGGGCTGGACAATAAATCGGTTTTATCGATTAACTCGAGTGTGAAGTTCACATTGATTTGTTTGAATGAAAATTGTTTTTTTCCCTAACACGTGACGCTTCCTTCTGGGCTCCCGTATTTCTCCTGCATATCCATAGAAACACACAAACAACATGCAGCGAGCAGAGGAGAACTCATATATGCTGAGCACTGTATGACTGTTACCAATCTAATCCAACGTTGCTGATTCCGGATAAAGGATGTAATCCAGCTGCAAAGACGTTCATTACTGTAAACATCAACACAAACAAAACCCGCTCAGTGCACAAGACTAATCTACCAGATACAGCGACCCAATGCAAATTAAAGCAATCAAATGCAACTCACTAGCCTAATGTGAGTCATTTATATGAACTGATATAACACTAAATAAAAATGAATAAACCTCTGAATGCATGTTCATTAAAAAATAACAATCTTGAAAAAGGTCCGTTTTTAACAATCATTATGAGTTTACTTTCACTCTAGTTTACTTTCACTATAATTGTATAAAATGGTGTAATTTATATTACTATTATAAAAGTCTTGTATGCCATTATAAATAGAGCGTGTAAAATTTGATCTTTAAATTACATTTTATTTCTTTGCATCCTATAATTATAATTAAGATAAGGTTAGGTTAATAACCCAGGGTTTCTGCAGGTTTCATCAAGTCAAATTTAAAACTTTTAAAGACCCTTTAAAGACAATTAAGAATTAAATTTTAGACTAATACAGATTTAAATACACCCTAATAAAGGAATTTAATGGGAAATTTGCTTTAAAAATGTCTAACAGTTGTCGTGAATTGTATCTCTTCGCAATGAGAAAACTTAGGTTTTGATGAGATGTATTGCTGGTGATTGGATGGATGTCGGACTGAATACGACACTTTAAAAAAATCCTGGTTTCCTTAATTTTTAAGCTGAATCAAATTAACCCTATGAGTTCATTGAACTTATATTATGTTATTCTGACTTAAAACAGCTTTCGTAACTTACAAAATAAAGTTAGAACATGATTAACTTAGTTTAATAAGTTACCATGAACTAAAAACATATGCTGTCATGACTAATTGATCATATAATTTTTTACAGTGTAGGACAAAGTAAAATTAAGACCTGTTTAAAATAATTTAAGACCCAATATTTCAGTGAATTTAAGAGTTTTTAAGGCCTAAAGTTTAGTTTTTGAAATTTAAGACATTTTAAGACTTCTTAATACCGCCTGATAACCTTCAACTCTAAGCATGGTGTTTTTTGTGGGGGGAAAAATTGATAAAAAAAATAAATAAATAAAAAATCGGGGATTTTATAAAAGCCATATCACCCAGCCCTATCTATAACGTACTGTCATCACGGCAAGGATAAAAGAAATCAGTTATTAGAGATGAGTTACTAAAACTATTATGCTCAAAAATGTGTTGAAAAAAATCTTCTCTCCGTTAAACAGAATTGTGGAAAAAACTATACAGGAGGGCTAATAATTCCGACTTCAACTGTAAATATGCAGCACTGGAGGTTTTTCATATGGATATGCAAACTATGCCTGTTAGACAAAGTGCACGGTGCTTGCTGGAATCTGATATGGAATCTATTTATAAAGCACCAACCCCGTTTAGTTCTGCTCTTATGTCACATAAATGCTATTCAAGAGTTTTGCCAGTGCCGAGTCTGTCGACACAGCGTTAAAACCTCTCTCTCTTTCTCTCTCTCTCACACACACACACACACACACACACACACACACTAAAACAATCATATTACGAGCAAAGGGACTCTAGAACAACTGGGTCCAATTAAAAGCTGAAAAACTGTGAGAGCAGCGCCGAGCTCTTGCCAAAACAATCCCTCCCTTTAAAAATGACACATATTTTTTCTGTGAAATACAATCACGAATGAAAGATTGGCGGTGGAAGGGAGTAGTTCTGTATCTTTATTTCTGTAAAAAAAAAAAAGAAGAAGAAAGAAGTGTTTTGTGATTTACAACAGATTAAGAAAGGATTCCAGAGAGAGCCCAAATGTTTTTTTTCCTCCTGCCGATGCAACAAAATTGAATTAGAAGTCACACATTAAAGATCCTTGAGAGTCCAAAATTTTCTTTTTTTCGTATTCAGAAATTCACCCACATCAAAACTAACAATAGAGTCTTTACGCAGTAAGGATGATTGAAGAAAGAATTAAAAAGAAAAAGGAAATATTGGATCCATCCATCTAAGATTTTCCTGCATGATTAATTGAAATAAAATCGTAGTCAATATTTAGCAAAAATGCATATCTAATAGAAGCACGGTTGTATAATAAGTAGTAAATCTCCTCCAAATGCCAGAGGGCGCTCTCGTACAGAAACTACAAATACTCCAAAACAAAAAAACCTATAGGAAATTCCGATAGCGGTTGCTGAATAAACAGAAGATTTAGCTGCTTTTGTTGAATCAGCGTGACAAATAAACACACGACTATACGCTTATTTCACGTGGCCGCCATTTTAAAGAACCAAAGAGACGCTGCGGTGGGAAGAAACCCGGAAGTATAGGACCAGCACTGTAAAAATTGCAACAACATGCTGTGGGTTACAAACCTCGAGCTGTTGCCGAGATTTCAAAGTGCAGAAATGGTGTAAACATCACTTTAATATCATTCAGAAAGTTTATTTTAAACAATTAAAAGCATATTAGGCATCAAACAACATCACAATCTCTTTAAGAGTGATACGCTTAAGTGTCCTCCTAGGCTTCAGTTCATGGCACCAGGTAAACAGCATGGGGACGCTTCCCTGCTTCAGCCTATGTAACGCGGTGAGCGATAAAACGCTGCAGTCCTCTGTAACACACCCTCATGTTGTCTGTAATAGTGTCGTCCCGGTACTGAAATTTTAAAAACGTCCATTTCCCGCTAACATTCAAGCGCCGCTAAACGCGTTCTTAAACACCCCTGATTTGCCATAGTATTCACCAGTGCTCAACAGAAATGACTGATTGGCCATGAGAGTAATCAGTTCAACGCTCTTCGCCCAGTGCAAACACAGATACACGGATACTGTAGCGCAAAACAGCCGCGAAGATCAGTCGAGTCATCAAGCGGATCACTCGTCTGTGTTTGTACTCGGTAAACAGCGGTGGGTGAACTGATGACCTTCTCGGCCAATCACAGTCATTTCTGTTGCGCACGTGAAAACAATGGCTAATCAGCGCAGTTTACGAACGCCATCAACAGTGCCCTAAATGTTAACGGGAAATTGACTTTTTTTTTATTTCAGTACCGAAATTCACTATCATGACAAGTCTAATATAGTGAAAGATTCAGTTCATTAACTTGAGTTTGATAAATGGCATCTAAAACGTGTGTTTGGGAAAGAAAACGTTAGCTAACTAGTGCCATTTCCCTTACCTTAGCTGAAAATGAGCTCTGATATCCTTTTTATTTTCACCATTCATTCAGAACGGACATTCGGGTCACTCGGAAGGCGGTGAAATGATCAATTTGAGTCACTTTCTCTTCGCTGATAAGATATACAGCCAGGTACACTACGTTCCCATGTAACTCCAAGCGAAACTTCCGGGTTTTTTTCCCACCGCAGCCTCGATTTCGCTTTTAAAAATAGCGGCTGCGTGAAATCAGTCTACGGAATCATCTCACTGAAGGATTTATTTCAAACACTCGACTGAAGTTGTGAAGTGAGTTTGGAATAAAAACTTTCACCTATACAGTATAGTTAGTAGTAATGCGAAGCTGCGGTTTACTGAGAAGCTACACAAACAGGTGTTATTAATCGCAGAATAACATAATATACAATAAATACATATTATTTATATTTATACAACAGTTCTGTCTGGTTCTTAAATCTGATTGGCTGATAGCCGTGCAATATTCTGCAATATAAGCACTCGTACACCTTCTTCACCCTTCTGTATTATACTCCGCCCACATAGAGTGACAGCAGATCAATAAACTCACTACAGTTTGACAAATATTGCAGGTGTTGGACAACATAATGTACTTTTGAGGCTTATCAGGCGAGAATACAGTTGTTTAGATTGCAACTATAGAGTTTATTTATAAGGAGAGTGATTTTTTTTTAATATTTAGAATTTCGGAGATTCAGCGCATTGGCGGCCATTATCCTGTCAATAAACAGTGCAAAGACAGTTGACGTTCCACCACAAGATGGAAACAGAGACCGCATGATAAGTGCTTAGGGGAGGAAAATCTCAGTGTAAATTTCAAATTACAGCTGATCAAATTATTATAAAACAGGTAAGTGACACTCTAAAAACGGGTTGCACACCAGAAGAGCCGCACAGCGCCGCAACACGGCAATGATCTGGTGGTGTTTGCTTTGCTTTGGCTTTTTCGGGGTTAATTATTGTGATATCCCGATTGCAACAGAGAAATACTGGGAAATCTCTGTAGACTCTGTAGACATTTCATGCTGTTCAGCCGTATAATCTTAAAATGTGAGCCAAAAAGTCACCTGTTTTGTCATCACTTTGGATATTGTGCTACAGACTCATTCAAATACTAGCTCTAAAGTGATATTGGTAAATGACCAACAGTTTCTGTTCTGAAGGTCAGCTGCAGATGTGAATGAATGGCGAAAGAAAGTAGTTCCTCATACAAAAGGATTTTTAGACTCTCCGTTTTTGATTTTCTTTTTTATATACATGATTATGCCGTCAAACTGTTGTATAAATGCAATATCACACTTGTAGCAGTGCAATATACGCACTCCTCCCACCATCCCGATATACAGCCATATCGCACTCGCATATTACTACTCGTGTGATATTGCTCATATAATATATATATATTTATTTGATTATTTTTTATTTTTTTATTTTTTTTAACATACTTTTTTTGACATACAAATGCTTTGGCCTAGTAAATGTAATGGCTCTAGTATGATTTGTATTAATCTTTTATAAAACAAACATTTTGGAACAGGCAACCATTGCCAGAAATTTGAGACACCTGTAGTGTTATTAATTTTTTTTAGAAATGTATATTAAAGATAATCTAGCTATTTGAATCTAAAGATAATCTAGTTACTACATTTTTTAGTATATATAATGTGACATATATGTAACATGATTACTACATCTTAGTTGTGCCTTTGTATTTGTACAAAATGTCTTGAGCTTATTTCTTTACAAATGTAGTTAGTCTATTTTTCACTATGGTAGTGACTAGAGGTTAATTTTATCAACTAATGTGTTGGATGTGTTGTGAATTGCATTTAGGAATGTCGATTTCTGCTCTGTCTCTACAGTTTAACAAAGTGAGTTTTGTTGACATTTTAGCAGTTTGAAATAATAGATGGAGAAATACGTCTGTAAAATAACAGAAAATTAATTCACAGTTTATTACAAGGTTTTTATAACACCAACTCAGACAATATATCACTTTAAACTATTAAAAATGTTCATAAAAGTCACTTTTTCAAACTTTGCAAGGTTAAAAGTTTTCAGAAAGATCAACGTCCCATAATGCAATTCTAAAGCATAAATAAATGGGGAAAAATAAAAACATGAATCACAAAAATCGGAAAATTGCAGAATTATTATGCCAAATATATTTGTGTAACAAAACAGTAAACATAACTGTTTTATTTATGTACAATTTTAAAGCAAACATATTATAAGTAGCAATACTTTAATGACCTAAAATCAAAAGTAATGCCTTACAGTACTTTTCTGTGTAAAAGTAATTAGTAACTAGTTACTCTGTAACTGATTACACCCAATACTGTTAACATTACAAATCCTGCGCTATCAAGCATTGATGCCAGAACTGACTGCCTTTCAAATACTATTTCTGAAGCCCTGCGAGATGAAAGATCGACAAATATAATTAGAAACAAACAGATCTGCGTGAAGCCAAGCTGAACGCCAGCGCTAGAGAGTACAGTAAGATTGTGCGCCCCAAGAATTTGTTGGCCCATGAGGACAAAAACAGTCGATTCAAGAAAAAGCACACAAAAAAATAATAATAAAAGCACAAAAAACTGCTGGTCTTTACAGGAGTGTTGTGTTGCCCTCTCTAGGCACAAACTCTAAGTGTTAAATTTTTCTCGGCCGGCTGCCAGAAAGAGATCACTGCGGGCCTGTTGCTGTTTCAGCCACTGCTATCCTTCTAATGAATGACTAACCCCAGCCAGAGGGGAAATTACATCACCTGGGTGTAGAAACAAATAAAAAAAGCAACTGCAGATTGGCCCGGTTTTTTTTATCACACGGCCGTACTCGCATACCTTCCTGTTTGCACACACTATACGCTCGCTAAACATTAGCACATTGCCAGTGGTGTTATGTAAAAAGTCTTCACTGTTAAGCATTCAAATAAGCTCGAATGTTGATCCAACGTTCAAACGATATAGATTCAGAGGAACTTGTCAGATCAGTGGCTCTCATAGTTTCGCTTCAGGCTTTTTACAATAAACATCAAACACTGTAACAAAACTGTCTCGCTCATGTAAATAAACGAATTACTGAAATTTAAAATGAATGATTTAAATGCTTTATAGAAATAGCCAATTGAAATTATTAATGTTTAATAAAGTTATCCAATATGTAATTTGTTTAATTTATATTTAATTATATGGTCTGAAGTTAAATTGTATAACACAGTTATATAGTTTTATATATACTGCGATTAAACTATATTTTCTAACAAGTTAATTTACTAACAAATTAATTCACTCAAATAATATAATATTGCAAACATAATAATCTTTAAAAAATAATAGGTATAGTTTAGTATAGAAATATAAAAATCAATCAATTAATTAAAAAACAACTTATTTTTTCATATGACAGAATTCAGAATTATTAGCCCTCATGAATTATTAGCCCCCCTGTTTATTTTTTCCACAATTTCTGTTTAACGGAGAGAAGATTTTTTTCAGCACATTTCTAAACATAATAGTTTTAAAAACATAATATTTTACTAGATATTTTTCAAGACACTTCTATACAGCTTAAAGTGACATTTAAAGGCTTAACTAGGTTAATTGGGTTAATTAGACAGGTTAGGGTAATTAGGCAAGATATTGTATAACGATAGTTTGTTCTGTAGACTATCGAAAAAAAATTTAGCTTAAAGGGGCTAATAATTTTGACCTTAAAATGGCTTTTAAAAATTAAAAACTGCTTTTAATCTAGCTGAAATAAAACATATAAGACTTTCTCCAGAAGAAAAAAATTATCAGACATACTGTGAAAATGCCCTTGCTCTGTTAAACATCCTTTGGGAAATATTTAAAAAAAGAAAAAAAAATCAAAGGAAAATGTGTGTGTGTGTGTATATATATATATATATATATATATATATATATATATATATATATATATATATATATATATATATATATATATATATATATATATATATATATATATATATATAAATAAAATTATTATTATTATCATAGTACTATTATATATATATATATATATATATATATATATATATATATATATATATATATATATATATATATATATATATATATATATATATATATATATTTATAAATGTAAACTATCGGCTAATATTATAAATATATATAATGACTATAATACTATAATAATATAGTATAGCAGTATCAGTAAAGTATAGCTATAATAATCAATATAATAATAAAATACAATATAAGTAGAAATATAAAATTAAGCATAATATATGAGTATAATACCAATATTATAATATAATAATAACAAAAATTAGATAGACAGACAGACAGACAGACAGACAGACAGACAGACAGACAGACAGACAGACAGACAGATAGATAGATAGATAGATAGATAGATAGATAGATAGATAGATAGATAGATAGATAGATAGATAGATAGATAGATAGATAGATAGATATAATTAAATAAATAAAAAAATAAAATAAATAAAAAAATAGCTGTTTTATCAAACAAATATTAGCAATAATCCAGGGATAAATAAACTAATATAAAAAATACAAACAAAATAAACAAAATATTTAAGCATTAAATTAATAATATGTATAATGCAAAATAATGATAAAATGTAAGCAGGCATTATGATAAATATGCATAATACAAAATAATACATAATATGCCGTAATAGAAATCCAGTTAAATACTCCAAAATATTAATTCTGTATAGTTTAGTATAATAAAATTCAATAGTTACATAGACATAAACTACCATCAAAACCAAATAGCATAATAACAAATAAGCATAATGCTGAATAATAAATACTTTTCTGTAATACACAACTCTATTTAATTAATAATGAAACTAATATGACTACAGAACGCATCAACATAATATAGGTCACATTTTCTTTTTGCAGCTTTTTAGCAGAACATCCTTGGAATCAATTTAATTCAGCCAGCTTTTCAATTTACAGCTCATTTGCATACCAAATACAAAGAAAAAAATAGGAAAAACAGTTTGCATTTTTCCGGACATTATAACAGTTGATAACTGTATTTATAGAACTTCCCTAATTATGCATGATTAAATTCCAAGTCAGCTCTATTATTTGCATTTACCACAGTGTTGTTTTGTTTTTTGACATGCTCTTTTGACCCTATAAGAACACAACTGTGGCCGGTTTCTAGGTCGTGACCTATTGGTTGATAATCGTAGACTCTCTTCTCATAAATAGGACTTCATGTCTGTTATTGTACCATTAACACAGCATTGTGCAACCCCTGCAAATGCGTGGCCGTTTCTTTGATAGCTGATTAACTTTATCAGCGGTCGTCCGGGTTATTCGCTGCAAATGCAAATGTAATTTAATTGGACAATCTGCTGAGTGCATCTGAGGCTGCCGAGTTGTGAAGCTCACATTACTGCAGGTGCTTTTGGCTGACACTTAATCACATTGTTATTTAAATGCACCATGTCTCATTTAGCAACTACACTGGGAATGTACAAAAAGAGCCGTGGACATTCTTCACGGTCTTTCCGAGTAATACTTGTTAGGACGTGTAGAAAAACGAGTACACTCTATATTATGGCAATATTATAGTGAATAAGTGAATATAGTGAATGCATTTTAAGATCATTTTGGCTGTATTAAGCAACAGCTTATTTGCAAAAACATGTTTTTTTTACTTTAATTTTGTTATTTCATCCTCATTTTTTTATTTATCTAAATTGAAATGCACTAAAATAATATTACAATCGGTTTAAAATTCCTATAAGAAACTTTGAAAGTACATGTCAACTTACACTAACCCTAACCCCAACCTAACAGTCTACTTATAATCTAATGAGAATTAGTTGGCGTGTAGATGCAATGTAACTTAAATTCAACAAACGGACCATCAAAATAAATAAATATATGTATGTATTAGTTGGCGGTTCATTCCGCTTGTGGCGACCCCGCAAGGGACAAGCCGACAAGAAAATGAATGAATGAATGTATATATATGGCAACGCAGTGGCGCAGTAGGTAGTGCTGTTGCCTCACAGCAAGAACGTCGCTGGGTCGCAGGTTCGAACCTCGGCTGGGCTGGGGTCAGTTGGCGTTTCTGTGTGGAGTTTGCATGTTCTCCCTGCGTTCGCGTGGGTTTCCTCTGGGTGCTCCGGTTTCCCCCACAGTCCAAAGACATGCAGTACAGGTGAATTGGGTAAGCTAAATTGTCCGTAGTGTATGAGTGTGAATGTGTGTGTGTGGAAATTCCCAGAGATGGGTTGCGACTGGAAGGGCATCCGCTGCGTAAAATCGTGCTGGATAAGTTGGTGGTTCATTCCACTGTGGCGACCCCCGCAAGGGACAAAGCCGACAAGAAAATGAATGAATGAATGAATGTATATATATATAGTTGAAGTCAGAATTATTAGCCCCTGTTTAATTTTTCCCCAATTTCTGTTTAACAAAGAGAAGATTTTTTCAACACATTTCTAAACATAATAGTTTTAATAACTCATTTCTAATAACTGATTTATTTTATCTTTGTCATGATGACAGTAAATAATATTTTACTAAATATTTTTCAAGACACTTCTATACAGCTTAAAGTGACATTTAAAGGCTTAACTAGGTTAATTAGGTAAATAGGCTGATTAGAGTAATTAGGCAAGTTATTGTAACGATGGTTTGTTCTGTACACTATCGAAAAAAAGTATAGCTTAAGGGGGCTAATAATTTTGTCCTTAAAATGGTGTTTACAAAATTAATAACTGCTTTTATTCTAGCCAAAATAAAGCAAATAAGACTTTCTCCTGAAGAAAAAACATTATCAGACATACTGTGAAAATTTACTTGCTCTGTTAATCATCATTTGGGAAATATTTAAAAAAGAAAATAAAGTCAGAATAATTCTGACTTCAACTGTGTATGTATATATATATATGTAAACATTACATTTATTTAATATTATATTGGGCCATTGACAAGAGCCAAGGACATTCTTCATGGACTTTCCACGTAATACTTGTTAGGACAGGTAGAAAAACAAGTACACTCTATATTATGGCAATATTATAGTGAATAATATGCACTTTAAGATAATTTTGGCTGTATTAAGCAACAGCTTTTTTGCAAAAACATGGTTTTTGTTTACTTTAATTTTAATATTTTATCCTCATTTTCTTTTATTTATCTATATGACACTGAAAGAAAAGTTACAGGACAAAAATGTAACAATTGAAACGCATTAAAATAATATTTCAAACAGTTGAAAATTCCATTTAAGTAAAATGAAATGCCATTTAAGTAAAAATAAAAATAAAAGTCAAAAGTTTTTCAGAGGGAAAAATGTGCTTTATTAAATTTAATATTTAATAAAATTATCAAATTATAAAATAATTATAAAATAAAATTATAACACAATAATATATATATATATATATATATATATATATATATATATATATATATATATATATACAAGAAAAACAAGTACACTATAATATGGCAATATTATAGTAAATGAGATGCGTTTTATGATCATTTTGGCTGTATTAAGCAACAGCTTATTTGCAAAAACTTTTTTTTTTTTACTTTAATTTTAATATTTCATCCTCATTTCTTTTAACAATTTGACACTAAAAAAAGTTACAGGAGAAAAAATGTCCCAATTGAAGCGCATTAAAATAATATTTCTATCGGTTTAAAATTCCATTTAAGTAAAATTAAATGCCATTTATGTAAAAATAAAATTAAAAGTCATACTTTTTCATAGGAAAACGTGTGCTTTATGTGGTAAAAAATAAAATTATATTAAAATAAAGAAGGGCAGCACGGTGGCGCAGTGGGTAGCACAATCGCCTCACAGCAAGAAGGTCACTAGTTTGAGTCCTGGCTGGGTCAGTTGGCATTTCTGTGTGGAGTTTGCATGTTCTCCCAGTGTTGAGTGCTCCGGTTTCCCCCACAAGTCCAAAAACATGCAGTTAAGGTTAATTGGATAGGCTAAATTGTCTGTAGTGTATGTGTGTGAAGAAGTGTGTATGGATGTTTCCCAGTGATGGGTTGCAGCTGGAAGGGCATCCGCTGCGTAAAAAACATATGCTGGATAAGTTGGCGGTTCATTCCGCTGTGGCGACCCCAGATTAATAAAAAGACTAAGCTGAAAAGAAAATGAATGAATAAAAGTTAACTTACAATATGTTCTTTTGTTAACAGGCTTCCATTTTATTGAGTAGTTTTATAGGCTTGGCCTGTAGACCAAATACTCACTTTTTCCTGTTTTTGAGCACTGCAGGCCAGATGAATCCAAATTATGTAATTATAATTATGTGGGTGTGTTGTTATGGATATCAGAGTTTGTTTTGTAAGTATCTACTGGGAAATGTGGATGTGTCAGAAAGTTAATGCTTTGCTTTTATTTTAAAGTGACACTGAAGACAAAAAAAGTATCAAAATGAATGTTTCTGATCCTTAACTTGATAAAAACTAATAATTCTAGTAATTAATTATTTAATCCTGCTTAGCATTTAGTAAATGGAAAATAATAGTTTTTAATTATAAAACCAACAGATGCATTACGTAAACAAACTGAAATGTATTATTGTTGTAAATATTGTTATTATTATTATTACTATTGTTTTTTTTAATCAGCCGTCTATTAAAATAAGTAAAAGAAATAAAGAAATATTTGTTGCCTTGACTTCTTGCCTATTATATGTTTTACAGTATACATAAAATATTAATTATTATTAACATTAATATGTTTATTATTATATTTAATTTAATTTTAATTTAATACAAACACTGACAACATCAACTTTTAAATTGTCAAAATTAAGTAATTAACAATGCATATAACTAACCAAAAAAATATTTACTATTATTATTATTATTACTATTATTTTGATATATTTACAATAGGAAATGTACAAAGTATCTTTACTAAACGTTCTAATGATTTTCGGCATTAAATAACATCATTTTGACTCATGAAACAAACTGTAATTTAAAGGGTTAATGAGTTTTGGTAGTTATCATCAGGTTTGATGCTGATAAAGAACACGATATCAGTGAAAGTGTAAACATATATTAACATATACATTTATGAAGACTTTTTGACATGGATATTTATGCCCTATATGTAAATGTAACTGTTTAGATTGATGTGCAGAGTTCATTTTGAACACGACCGTAACTATATAATGCAACTGAAACCAGAAAACAAACAGAACTCTTTGACTAAGCTGAGGTTAAATGAGTAAATTTGGAACTGAAATCGTTAATCAACCAATCAGATGCAGTTTTACATCCAAATACAATCTAATTAATATTCTGTACGCAGTATATAATATGTAACATTATATATACAATTATATATACAGTTGAAGTCAGAATTATTAGCCCCCCTGTTTATTTTTTCCCTCAATTTCTGTTTAACGAAGAGAAGACTTTTTCAGCACATTTCTAAACATAATAGTTTTAATAACTCATCTCTAATAACTCATTCATTCATTTTCTTTTTCGGCTTTGTCCCTTGCGGGGTCGCCACAGCGGAATGAACCGCCAACTTATCCAGCACGATTTTACGCAGCGGATGCCCTTCCAGCCGCAACCCATCTCTGGGAACTTCCACACACACATTCACACTCATACACTATGGACAATTTAGCTTACCCAATTCACCTGTACTGCATGTCTTTGGACTGTGGGGGAAACCGGAGCACCCGGAGGAAACCCACGCGAACCCAGGGAGAACATGCAAACTCCACACAGAAACGCCAACTGACCCATCTCTAATAACTGATTTCTTTTATCTTTGCCATGATAACAGTAAATAATATTTTACTAAATATTTTTCAAGACACTTCTATTCAGCTTAAAGTGACATTTAAAGGCCTAACTAGGTTAATTAGGGTAACTAGGCAGGTTAGGAAAATTAAGTTATTGCATAACGATGGTTTGTTTTGTATACAGTCGAAACAAAAATTGCTTTAAGGGGCTAATAATTTGTAATTTTGTCCTCAAAATGAATCATAAAAAATTAAAAATTGCTTTTATGCTAGCCGAAATAATACAAAAAAGACTTTCTCCAGAAGAAAAAATATTATCAGACATACTGTGAAAATGTCCTCGCTCTGTTAAACATCATTTGGGAAATATTTAAAAAAATAAAATAAAAATTCAAAGGGGGGCTAATAATTCTGACTTCAACTGTATATAGACATTAACTCTAAGTCTGCTTTTTATCCTAAACCACCATAAGATGGTATCAAATTTTCTTGAAACAATAATTAATGAAACCTTTATCATAATGTTATTTAGTATTATCATTAGGACTGCACAATATATGGCTACATTTTTGCTATCACGATAATAGTATGTAATATACATATCGCAGACATTGTAAATTACATTTGTTTTATACATCGTTTATCTAAATTTGACCAATCAGATGGGGCCTTACTATCTTTATGCCCACCTCCCCAATATTTGCTGTTCTGCTATTGGTTGAAGTGAAGTGAGTATAAATACTTATAATGACAACAGCCAATCAGAGTCAGAATATCTGCTGAAGCTTTCACTCACAGTGTTTTAAAGACTAATTGTTTGCACCTTGACAGTTTGAATGAATGAATTAGAATGAATGATATCCTAAATCTTTTACCTGTTTATTTTAATATCAATAAATAAATAAAACCTAGCTAATAAAATAGCATTTTACAGGGAAATGTTATATCGTAAGAAATATTGTTTTTGTAATACTTAACAACAGTATCGAATATTGCATATACAGTATTTCCAGTATTGTACAGTCCTGCTGACCACCATAATATTGGCATAAGCTGCTAAAAAGTGTTATTTTAGTAGGTTTAATTACATAGAAAACTCTATGTTTTGTGCATTGCTTTATTGTGTATAATTGTTCAGAGTTAAACAAACAAATTAAAGGATTATAAAGCACACCAAGTGTCATTGGTAAACATTAGTTCATGCGTTAACAAACAGTGAAATTTGTTACAGAAGTTATGCTAATGTTAGTATAAACAAAGCTAAAGTTGAACTTCAGGTTACACTTTAGTTTAAGTATCAATTATTAACTACTATAGCTTATAACCTGCATATAATTAAGTCATTAACTGTTTATTACATAAAAATTATGATCTTATTCCACATGCTCAGTCCAAATTATAACTTCTAGTACTTTCTTGCACTTATAGTCTTAGTTAGTGGTTTGTTAATAGCAAGAATTGAGTCTTAAAATAAAACATGAGCAATTTTAGATGTCTTAAATAAAGCAGTTTGGACTTTATTTACATCACCTAAGATTAATACATTTTATGCAAGCAGATTTCTTCATCGGTTTAGTTTAAGAAACTAAAATAAACATCAAATTGAGCCTTACTGTAAAATGATAAACAATAAGTCTATAATGAATCTGAATATTTTTATTCAATGTATCGGATAGAGGGGCGACATGGTGGCTCACTAGTTATCACAGTCGCCTCACAGCAAGAAGGTCTCTGATTCGAGTCTCGGCTGGGCCAGTTGGCATTTCTGTATAGAGTTTGCATGTTCTCCTCGTGTTGGCATTGGCTGGTGCTCCAGTTTTTCCAATAGTCAAAAGTGAATTGGATGAACTAAATTTGCTGTAGTGTATGAGTGTGTGTGTGAATAAAAGAGTGTATGGGTGTTTCCCAGTACTGGGTTGCAGCAGGAAGGGCATCCGCTGAGTAAAACATTTGCTGGATATTTTGGCGGTTCATTCCGCTGTGGGGACACCTGCTGAATAAAGGGACTAAGCCGAAGAAAAATGAACGAATTAATAAATATCGGATATGCAATATGGTGATATATGTATTATATGGACAAAATAAAAAGTCTATCGTTTCATATTTATATTGTTCATCATGTGGTGTCACAAAATACATTGTTTAAGGTAATACTTTATGTATACTTTACTAATTTAAATGAGCGCAATATTACAGAAACATGAATAACAGCATTATGCATTATGATTTTGCAATAGGCCATTTGGGGTGATGTCATTGGCCCATGAACATTTCCTGCTTGATGTTAAACTATTTCCTAACTGTAAAAAGAGGCAATTCACTCATAACTTAAAGTTGAAAAAGCTATCATAACAGTATTTATCAATATGTGGACCTTTTTGGATTCTCGGAAGCTATGGAAATAAAAAATGTAAAACAGGAAATACGTTAGGACCATCGTTATTGTTTACACCCCTTAAAATGGTCTATACTGAAAGTACAATGTTTACATTTTGCATTTTTATTTTTAGCAATATTTGTTTTATTTTTATTTTGGAACTGTAAACATAAGATTTTGAAAAGTGTTTCATACTTTATTCATATTTATTTTATATTTCTAAATTTTTAATCAAACATTTGCCTTTTAGCTCTAAATAAAGTGAGCAATATGAGAATTATAAAATATGAATAAGAATAAGTTTAAAATGTAAAAAAGAAATAGTCCTTTACATGTGGTCAATATATTTTGTATATAAAGTTAAAGTCAAAATGATGAGCCCTTTTGTGATTTTTTTTCTTTTTTAAATATTTCCCAAATGATGTTTAACAGTACAAGGGCATTTTCACAGTATGTCTGATAATATTTTTTCTTCTGAAGAAAGTCTTATTTGTTTTATTTCTCATTACTCATTTTTAATTTTTTTAAAAACATTTTAAGGTCAAAATTATTAGTCCCCTTAAGCAATATTTTTTTTTGATTGTCTACAAAACAAACCATCGTTATACAATGATTTGCCTAATTACCCTAAAATGCCTAATTACCCTAATTAACCTTTAAATGTCACTTTAAGCTGAATACTAGTGTCCTGAAAAATATCTAGTCAATATTGTTTACTGTCATCATGGCAAAAATAAAATAAATCAGTTATTAGACATTAGCTATTAAAACTATTAGAAATGTGTTGAAAAAAATCTTCTCTCCGTTAAACAGAAATTGGGGAAAAATATACAGGGAGGCTAATAATTCAGGAGGGCAAATAATTCTGTCTTCAACTGTGCAAATAAATTATCAATTGATCGAATTAATATTGTGCTATATTGTTATTAGGAAATTATGAGATGACTTGTATCGTGATATGAGATTTTTGTCATATCGCCCAGCCCTAATCTCAAGCATATTATAGGCCAGATTAACGTAAAGGAGTTAATATTAAAAAAAATTAATAAACAGTTAAATATTTAAAGCATTTGGTGCTGTGATGAACACCACATCTGAATACCCTTAAAGAGACAGATTCATTTATATTCCTTCAGCTTAGTCATTTTATTCATCAGGGATGATTTACACCACAGTGGAATGAACCGCCAACTTATTTAGCACATCTTTTATACAGTCCAGCTGCAACCCAGTACTGGGAAACACCCATACACTCTCGCATTCACACACATACACACTACAGCCAATCCAGTTTATTCAATTCACCTATAGCGCATGTCTTTGGACTGTGGGGCAAACCGGAGCACCCGGAGGAAACCCACATGCAAACATGCAAACTCCACACAGAAATGCCAACTGGCCGAGTAGGGACTCAAACCAGCAACCTTCTTGCTGTAAGGTGACAGTGCTAACCACTGAGCCACCGTGTTACCCTAAAGGGACAGATCATCACTTTCCTCACCACTGAAAACTTCTCACACTAATGTGGCTCTAAACTTTTACGAATTTACTTCTTCTGCTGAAAACAAAACAAGATATTCTGGAAAAAAAACAACAATAGTAGAAGCAAAACAAAAACTATGGAAGTCAATGGCTTTATTTCCAACATTCTTCACAATATTTTGTTTTGTGTTCAACAGAATATAAAAACTCAAGCAGGTCTGGATCTAGCGTGAAAAAGTAAATGATGACAGAATGTAATTTTTGAGTGAACTATCCCTTTAAAAGACATTTAAAATAAGAAATAAGTACTCTGACTTCCTAATAATATCCTTATTAATATTACTATTAATCACTGGCACATGTCTAGTCCCCAAAAAATGACTAACAGCGAAAACAATCTGGCATATTCTCATTAAAAAAGAACTGTAAAGTACACCTAAGAGCAGTGCATTGTCCTTGGCCAGTAATCCTATCTCGCAGGCCGTTTCAAGATCAGCAGTCATGAATGCGTAATAAATTTGAAAAGCAAATAATTGGCATTGCTGTTGCGTGGGGGAAGGGAATGGAGGGAAGCCGGTGGCAAGTTGGAAGGAGGACAGAGCTCTGATCAACTGAACAAACAGTGCATTAAGACTAATGCTTTTCCTCAACAACACCTCGTTACATTGTGTAAACAGCATGTTTTCAAGGTCGCGGCTGCCAACAGTTTATGTTTCCACCTAATATTGATAATAGTTCAGCAAAGTAACCTTGACATTTCGGCAGGGCTTCACACAGAACCTGTTGATTATTTTGAAAAGGCTATTTGATCCTGCACTCCATGGGGGGAGGACAGAATGGTAGAGGTTCGCACACAGCAGATTGTCTTTTTTTTTGTATTCGGCATCGGTGATTACATGAGCAGTGCAAGATAAAACAGGTACAGACCTCGTTACATTAGCTGTGTAAAGACCGCAGCTGCAGCTGCTTTGTTAAAATAGCAATTGGGATATTATTGGTAAAGCACAATGCTGGGATAGTTTTGTATTATGAACAAAACTGGTTTTATTATTATGCTTTTTAAAATGTTTAGTCAAAAAAAAATATTATATTAACTATTTAAAAATAAATCATTTAATTAATTGTAATATTTACTTAATAAATAATATAACATATTAAATACATAATGTTTTATACAAAAATAGTTTTATAGTTTATAAATATCACTACATTAATATAATATCATAATAGTTATTATTTTTATTTATTTAATATCATATTAAAATAATTATATTTTTTATATATTAATTTAAATTATATTATTCTCTAATTGAGCCATTTACAATTAATTTGGCTATTTAATAAACTTGGCTAATTATTTTTCCATTTTAATTGATGTGCATTGTTTTATTAATATTACCATTTACAATTAAGGCATTTCATCTGCTGAAGGTAAACATCTTAACTATGAATAATATTTAAAAAAATAATAATAATATTTAAATAATAAAAAAATAATATTTAAATAATACTTATATAAACTTAACTTAAATAAAAGTATATATATATATATATATATATATATATATATATATATATATATATATATATATATATATATATATATGCACAATATAATATAATATAATACAATATAAAACATACTGTTACTGCATATATTTACATTTTTAATGAGTTGTTTGCATAAATTATTCAATGCATAACACTTCAATAAAAATTACCATTAGAATGATTAGAATCAATACACAATAGCAGCAACGTATTTACCATTTTTATTGATTGACATTTTCAGATTATTATTATTATTAGTATTATTATTATTATTATTATTGCTGATTAATAACCAATTGGTAAATAAAGTATAAAAATAATAATTATCACCAAAATGACATTGTAAAATGTGTTATAGAAAAGTACTTACACACATATAACATATTATTATAACTGATTACCACTTAAAATAATACAGCCCATAAATAAAAAACAATTTTATAATAAAATATCCAAAACAGCGTAATTACAAAATAAAAACAATCTGCTTCAAACTAAACAATCACAAGAATCGTCAATAATTAATCTCATTTAAACCCTACTTACGTAAACGCACAGCAGCAAAAACAAACACACCATTGTAGAGGAACAATGTTACAGCACATCAAAGGGTTAAATCCCCAGAAAGAGCATTTCTATCGGGCAAACACATCTCAGCTTATATAAATATGTATACATCTATCATATGAAATGAGACTGCAGCACTTTGACATAATAACCTTCATAAATGTCACTCGCTCCCTTTAAAGCATCGCAGCTGCTTGATCAGCGTGCCGTTATTATTAATCAATTCATATTGGTATTAGTTCAGCTCGCACATTCAGACCGTCTGCCCGAAATATTCCCCCCAGATCTCTCATCGCAGCGGCAACTGTACACTTCGCGTCGACCGCTCGCGTTATTTATTTGTCGCCTTGATCTAAAAGCGACACTATTTGATCAACAATCAGCAGATCGCAACGCCACAACGAGGCGCTTTTCGCCTTGCTCAGTTTCCGCACTATTGTATATCAGATGAAACAAGCAAAACACTGATGTGACAACTTCACACAATGGCATCATTCTCATCGCCGCACGCTGCTTGAAATGCATGCGCTAAACGCTCGTATGCAAATGAGCCCAGGCGAAATTAACACAAGGGTCCTCTTATGATTGCGCGTCTATTATTAAACGCGATGCATTAGATGTCTTGTGATCTCAGACAGCGGAATAGATGCGATGCAAAGCCGCGCGCGACTCATATTTCATGCACAGTACAATAAACACACATCGCGGAGGGGACGGAGCCCTTCATGGAAAAAAAAAGCTGGGAAAACAAGAGACATTACCTCTCCGTGAGTGACATTTCTGCCCTGGGGGGTATCTTCTGGGAGAAAATAAAGTTTGGAGCTGGATAGAAGTTGCTTGGTTGTCCTTTCCTCCCATAAGAGCTGTAGTTCTGCTATGCAGATGGGGTCCCCCGCTTTACATCTGACCAAGAAAAAATCTCCCAGGGACAAAATCCTCGCTTTGCCTTCAAGGTGAAATCTAAACGCCTTGTAGAAAATGTAAGGTCCGTGCAAACCACAAGGTGAGCCTACCCACTGCGGAAACACAAATAGACATGCCATATTTATATTCCGCGACACATAAACTAACACATTTGATATAACGCGCGATCTGAGGCGAGCGCAGCATTCCTGCTGATCACATGATAAATCACATTTATATCTGAATATGAATAATGAATAAAAAATTATCAACTTTTTTCATGGTAAACTTTCCTCCATTGATTCCCTAGCCTTACACAGGACTAGATACGCGCGCGTGCTGATATTATTAGAGGCTGAAATGAAAGCGGAGTGGATGATATTACCAGGAGTGAGTTGGGCTCCATCTCGTCGCTCTGAATTGATTAAACTCAAACATTCTCTCCAAACTTGTTGGCTTGAATGGATCACAGAAGGTCCTGGAAGGACAAAATATCAACGCGTTCTTTAACGCGACGACCTTCAATATGAAACGCGTACGCTGCGAAGAAAACTCAGATAAAATGTCCGAAATTGGTGTCTAATATTTGTTAAGGCTCTATTATTCCGCTTGCGATCATTTTGGTTCATTTTATGCGACCGCGCGTTCATATTAAATTCGTGAATGTAAATAGAGTGTGGCTTGTGCGGTGTCTGTCAACACCTTTAAGTCGTTTTTAAAAATCATCAGATAATCTTTTGAAATAACCTCGTACTCATTTTGGAAGTGCTTCGAAAGCAAACCAGATTTACGAATTAACCAAATTTTTAGATGCGAACCCGAAGGAGATATTTGATGATATTATCGATGATGCCAGTATTTACCTGCCAGGACCTGCGTAAAAGGAGGTTTGTATGAGTATACAGAAACATTTCCTGCAGAGATTCTTCCTTTTATTTCTCCACTGCATTTACTGTACAATAATCATTTCATATAATCGTTTTACTAACGCGGCTACACCGACGCGCGCGGAGGAGTCCGGATGGGGCGAGGTGTAATCGGGATTCTCACAATCCTGAAGCGCTTTTTATGATGGAAAACGCTAGAAATATATCAAGCGCGTGTAAACGCGACTAATGGAAACATTAATATCGTCCTTTGAATTGGTGCCATTATGGCCGCGGTGATTTGAACACGGTCCTCAGAAGCGCTAAAAAAGCAACATTGCGCCTCTCTTGTGTGCTTTAGGCGAATAAATGCGACGGTGAAAAGATGCGTTTGTTTGATAAGAGAAATCACAAATCAAAGACCGTTGATGGAGCTTTTAGTCACGCATATATGTAGATTTTTATCGAAAACTACAGTTTTAGATTAGTTTAAAGGAACGATTTGATATGAATTATACGATTCGAGCTTTTACACAGATAAAGCGAATATATTTCCGTCGTGTTTATAAACATTTATATGCGCTCTGCGGGTTTCAGGCATGTGTCGAGGGTTTTGTCATGTTAGTTATTGCTGCTGGATTTCGTAATGTATGGCTGTGCCCTTAAAAGTTGTAGCATATGGCCTAAATTACAGGATGTAACATTTACGTCAGCTATTTTTATGTCTTATGCAATGTTTTATCTCCAGTCACGAGGGGCAGCTGGTGATTATGGATGTGATCACATTCATGCTTCATATAACAGCTTAACCCAAATGAACTGAGGAGACTTAAATGTGATTTGGTAAATGTGAATCATAAGACATTATTTTGTTTTGTGGGGGCGGGGCTTTATTCAGTTTGATGAAACGGAGAATAGAATACATTTACTGCCAAGAATTTAGATGAACATATAATGTGTGCACATGCAAAATAGCTCATATTTTTAATAAATAAATAGTCAATTACATTATATATTTTTAATGTACCGACATAAAATAATTAGCATAACAGTCGTTTCTACATGGTTATATATTAATTAATACATATTATACATTTACATTGTATACTGCATTGCATACATAAATATACAGACATGCATGCATATAAATGTGTGTGTAGTTTAAAATTAGAGAATATTAAATACATTCTATTGCAATATTTTCATTATAAATCATCCAACAGATGCAATATTAGGTTAAATTGATTTATGTTATCATAATATTGTGCAATCTGAATATTAAAGTTGTGCATGGTTTACTGAAAATTATTATTGTTATCGTAAGCTTATGTAATCTTAAGCATATCTGTTCACGAACATTCAAATGAGTTTTTACATGAATAAAGATAACAAGATAATTCCGTTGTTACCCAATAATGGATTAACGCATTAAGTTATGCAAGATTATTCAATTATTATTAAGTTATTACATCAATATTATTTAAATTACATAAAATATTGTAATATCTAAAATCTATGATATATAAAAAAATATGTATATATTAATATGAATATATTATATATATAAATATAATTATATATATATATATATATATATATATATATATATATATATATATATTTATATTAATTTAATGTATACATATTAATTATATTAATGTTATTTATTATATTAATATATAATCTATGATATATAAAAATTTATATATTAATATGAATAGTAATTTTATTAATTTAATATATACAAATAAATATGATATATAAAATGTATATATTAGTATGAACAATATTTATTAATTTAATATATGCATATTAATTAATTTAAAGTTATTTATTACATTAATATATAATCTATGATATATAAAAATGTATATATTAATATGAATAATAATTTTATTAATTTAATATATTCATATAAATTATTTTAATGTTATTTATTGCATTAATATAGAATCTATGATATATACAAATTCATATATTATTATGAATAATTATATTTATTATTTTAATATATACAAATAAATATGATATATAAAATGTATATATTAATATGAACAATATTTATTAATTTAATATATGCATATTAATTAATTTAAAGTTATTTATTACATTAATATATAATCTATGATATATAAAAATGTGTATATTAATATGAATAATTATATTAATTTATTAATTTAATATATACATATTAATTATTTAAATGTCATTTATTATATTAATATATAATCTATAATAAATAAAAATTAATATATTCATATGAATAATTATATTTATTCAATAAATATATTAATTGTTTTAAAGTTATTTATTATAATAAAATATAATCTATGATATATAAAAATTTAAATATTATGAATAATTATATTTATTAATTTTTTATATACATATTTCTTATTTTAATGTTATTTATTATATTAATATATAATCTATGATATATAACTATATTAATATGAATAATTATATTTATTCATTTACTATATACATATTAATTATATTAATGCTATTTATTACAGTAGTATGTATATAAATTAAAAGAAGAAATTGTTATCTTTATCCTAATCATTATGATAAATTAAAGTTTTATGATAATGCAAATTATTATAATGCAATACCATCAGCCTCAATCTTGTGATTATGAACAAGAATAAAAGAAGAGACTGCAATATTTTCCTAGATATTTTAATGCATATATAATATTATGTAATCTTAATGTGCTGTATAATTTATAATTCCCATTCAGTTTTGTACTAACATTAATCAAAGTTTAATTTCCTTTGTTACCCAATGATTTGTTAAGCATTAGGCAATACCAAAATAGTTACTCGCTATAGCAATTAAAGTTATTTTAGATGCTGCCAACAGCTTAAATCTTGTCAAGTGGAATGAGCATTGGTCGTCTGCCAGCATTTCAGCAGATTTTATTGCAGCCGTGTGATAGTATGTGACCGTCCTTGCGATTGGAGGACCGTAAACGTCACGTCAGCCTATGATTAAAACCCTTTATTTGAGACAGTGAGCGGTAATAGCAAGTGCATTCAAGCACACCATCAATCATCCAGTGCACTGTGACACAGACTGACACAAGAGGTGAAAACACAAACAGATCCCAATCAGAGAAATGAAGCCAATGCAGAATATGCTTCATATTGATTTCAGAGGCTTTTGGTTAGATGGATTAAAAGGAGACGCTTCTTGTAAAATCAGGGTTTCATTCATGTCAATTTTGAGTATTTAGATTTTTTGGCTTTTCTTAAAAATGTTTTTTTTTTTAGTATAATGGAAGGAAATCATTTAAAATATGCATTTAAGTGTTTCTTTTGTCACACTTTATCAATTTGTGTCTGTAGAATTAAGTTACAATACATATAGTTGAAGTCAGATTTATTAGCCCCCCTTTGAATTATTATTTTTTTTTCTATATTTCCCAAATGATGTTTAACAGAGCAAGGAAATTTTCACAGTATGTCTGATAATATTTTTTCTTCTGGAGAAAGTCTTATATGTTTTATTTTGGCTAGAATAAAAGCAGTTTTGAATTTTTAAAAATCCGTTTTAGGGCCAAAATTATTTAAAAGCTAATTTTTTTCGATAGTCTACAGAACAAACCATCATTATACAATAACTTGCCTAATTACCCTAACCTGCCTAGTTAACCTAATTAACCTAGTTAAGCCTTTAAATGTCACTTTAAGCTGTATAGAAGTGTCTTGAAAAATATCTAGTAAAATATTATTTACTGTCATCATGACAAAGATAAAATAAATCAGTTATTAGAAATGAGTTATTAAAACTTTTATGTTTAGAAATGTGTTTAAAAAATCTTCTCTCCGTTAAACAGAAATTGGGGGAAAAAAAAACAGGGGGGCTAATAATTCAGACTTCAACTGTATATACAGCACGAACACAACCGGCCTCTGAGCGGATTCTCAACTTTGTCGTGTCGCTTGACACACCCACCTGGTCGTTAACAATCGCTGTTGCTCGCGTAAACGGAGGTCGTCGGAAGTCGCTCACTCTTCCTTAAAATGAACAGTTGATTGTCGCTTTGCTGCTGCCAGTCACTTTAGTTTTCTTTTCCAAGAGATTCCCAAAATAAAAAATATAGACTCATTTTCTCTGTGCTAATGTATGCAAATTAGTGCATATTTAATAAATAGGGTCTCATCTGCATAGTTATATATTTTAGAAAACTTTAAATTCAAAAAAAGTTTGCAATTTTCACAATAAAGTTTCACTAACATGAACTAAGAATGAACAATACATGTACATAATTTATTTGTTCAACATTTTGCTACTTTGTTTTCTATTTTCTTTATTAACTAATGGTAATAAACATGAATAAATACTATATATATATATGTCAGAATTATTAGCCCCCCTGAATTATTAGCCCCCCTGTTTATTTTTTTATTATCCAATTTCTGTTTAATGGGGAGAAGATTTTTTCAACACATTTCTAAACATAATTATTTAAATAACTCATTTCTAATACCTGATTTATTTTATCTTTGCCATGATGACAGTAAATAATATTTTACTAGATATTTTTCAAGACACTTCTATACAGCTTAAAGTGGCATTTAAAGGCTTAATTAGGTTAATTAAGTTTACTAGGCAGGTTAGGGTAATTAGGCTGGTTATTGTATAATGATGGTTTGTTCTGTAGACTATCAGAAAAATATAGCTTAAAGGGGCTAATAATTTTGACCTTAAAATGGGTTTTAAAAAATTAAAAACTGCTTTTATTCTAGTCGAAATAAAACAAATAAGACTTTCTCCAGAAGAAAAAATATTATCAGATACTGTGAAAATTTCCTTGCTCTGTTATACATCAATTGGGAAATATTTTTATTGGGGCTAATAATTCTGACTTCAACTGTATATATATATATAGGCGACGCGGTGGCACAGTAGGTAGCCTTGGCTGGGTCAGTTGGCATTTCTGTGTGGAGTTTGCATGTTCTCCCCGCGTTTGCGTGGGTTTCCTCCGGGTGCTCCGGCTTCCCCCACAAGTCCAAAGACATGCAGTACAGGTGAATTGGGTATGCTAAATTGACCGTAGTGTGTATGTGTGTGAATGGGAGCGTATGGGTGTTTCCCAGTGATGGGTTGCAGCTGGAAGGGCATCTGCTGTGTAAAACATTTGCTGGATAAGTTGGCGGTTCATTCCGCTGTGGCGACCCCAGATTAATAAAAGGACTAAGCATGAATGTATGAAATACTATAAATATGGTGGGTGTTTGTGTATTAATTTTTTGACCCAATGAAAAAAATTGGAATCGGATCAGCATTATTTGTTCCAGCAATAGTTGTTGATTTTACATTTCGATAATATTTGTTCATTTATTTTTATGTATAGTTCGATTTAAATCAAAATAAATAAGTGATTATGACATTTAAAATATTTTGTAGACTCAAAAAACAATGTTTGTTCAAACTATTTATTTAAAATGAGCTGAAACAACACAATTCTTGCTGTAGTTTTTTTATGGTTGACTTAATTGTTTTATGTTCAATCAACTTAAATTTGTAAATACTAATGCGTTAACTTAATTCCCTCATGTTGTCTCAACACAACTTGATTGAGTGAGCATTTTTCTACAGTGTAATATTTTTAATAATCATACAATGCCACACATTACATTCTCTCAAACATGATCCTGTCATAAGCCCAAACATATAAATTTATGCAGGCTGTGTGCCCCATATTTGTTATTTTAGTCTAGTCGCTGCTTTTCTTAGCTGTTTACCATCTCAGATAGTTATCTTTATAAGCCGCGTGTTAAAATAGCGCCCTCACTGCTGATTGCTCCGCCGGTAATAAACGATGATGACGGTGTTAAGAATAATTCGCCTCAGATTGTGTGTTTCAGTATCTGCTTTTGCTGCATAGATTTCTTGTGGCCGCTGACAGTGTGAGTAGAGCAGATTGATAGCCTAATCTTTCTCTCGGAGCTGCAAGGAACATTTGCAGTTTGAAAGCTTGTGGAAAAATTGAATTCTCTCTCTCTCTCTCTCTCTCTCTCTCTCTCTCTCTCTCTCTCTCTCTCTCTCTCTCTCTCTCTCTCTCTCTCAGTGTGCTGCTTTGCCTGTCAATGGATTTTTGCATGACTATGCGCTCTTCAGCACTCCATTAATCCCCATATTTGTTTTCAGAACAATGCGACACCAAAATGTACTTCATTTCTAGTTCTTCCGAGCCGCATTTGAATACAACTGACAAGTTAGACGCCCTGTCATTCATTCGCGCCAAAACTGCACTAGCGGTTCTTCTTAGTAAATTGGCTGTAATTATATATGATCCTCTTTGGTTTCAGAAGCTGTTTTGAATTCGAAGCGGAGTAATTTGGCTCGGAGGCATTGAAATGCTGTTCACCTTACCGTCAGTAATTTGCAGGGCGGGCGGCAAAAACAGCATCAGCACTTTTCTCTCTCTCTTTCTCTCTCTCACCCCTTTAGAGAGATAACATATAAATTAATGACAAATTGCTTCAAGCTCAACACTGCTGCCACTGGCAGAAATCACACACTGCACCTTCTTCTGAAAATGGCAGACAGATTCATGGAGATAATATGGGCATTTACTGGTAGATAATGGAGCATGTACATAATTTTATATATAAATAAATAGGCTGCATATATACTTTTTAAAGCACAGATTTAACATTGTAATCCCTGACATCTAAATTTTTAACTTAATTTATTGGATTATATATATTCAATATTTATCATATATAGGCCTACATATATATACTAGCTATATATATTTAAAAAATCAGATGTCAGATGTATAGATAGATAGACAGACAGACAGACAGACAGACAGACAGACAGATAGATATAGATAGATAGATAGATAGATAGATAGATAGATAGATAGATAGATAGATAGATAGATAGATAGATAGATAGAGATAGATAGATAGAGATAGATAGCATCTCTAGAGCATTTTATTATTTACTGTTTGTCATATTTTATGTTATATATGGTAAATAAAATAGAAAATATTTTTTAAAAATCCAAAATTTGTAAATTTATTAATACAATTTTTATTAAAATAAGGTCAATAAACAGGCATGAATAAAAATTCCTCATCTATTAAATATTAAATAATAATAATGAAATAAATGATAAAAAAATAGCAAAAAAAATATATAGCATTTTTAATATAAAATAACAATTTAAAATAATAAAATTCATCTTTAAAATAAGACACACACACACACACACACACACACACACACACACACACACACACACACACACACACACATATAATATACATATATATATAGTTGAGGTCAGAATTATTGGCCCCCCTTTGAATTTTTTTTCTTTTTTAAATATTTTCCAAATGATGTTTAACAGAGCAAGGAAATTTTCACAATATGTCTGATAATATTTTGTCTTCTGGAGAAAGTCTTATTTGTTTTATTTTGGCAAGAATCAAAGCAGTTATTAATTTTTTAAACACCAGTTTAAGGACAAAATTATTATTTATATAATAATATATTATTATTATTTTGTACAATAGTAAAAGCCATGTATATGATTAAATGTATATAAAAATTCCATAAATTATGGGTTTTAATTTTGTAAATGTATTATTTCAATTCCTATTAAAATAGGGAAAAATAGACACTATGAATATAAATTCAGTATCTATTAAATGTTAGAAAATAATATTCAAATAAATTGATAATAATTAAATAAATAGAAAATGTAAATAAAAAATTCATAAATTACGTATTTCAATTTTGTACATTTATTATTACAATTTTCATTAAAATAAGGTAAGTAAACAGGCATGAATATAAATTCATATAAATGAATAGAAATAAATATGACATTTTTAATATAAAATCACAAATTGTCGGCTCCAATAGCCTAGTGGTTAAGTCCGCTGACTTATAGCACCATAATGCTTAGGGCGACCCAAGTACGATTCCTGGCTTGAGGTCCTTTGACCATCCTTCCCCTCTCTCTGCTCCCAATGCTTTCCTGTCCTGTCTCAATAAAAGGTGAAAAACCCCTGAACAAATAATTAGAACAATTTAAAATAATAAACTCCGTCTTTAAAATAATAAAGACACACATATGTATAATATTTATATTTTATTTGTACAATAGTAAAAGCCTTAAATATTATTAAATGTAAATAAAAATTCCACAAATTATTTTAATTTTGTAAATGTATTATTTGAATTTTTATTAAAATATGGTAAATAAACTCATGTGAATATAAATTCTGTTACTATTAAATATTATCAAATAATTATCAAATAAACTAGTTTGTTATTGAATCCACATTTAAATAACAAAGAAACAAATATTAAGTACAATACAAATAAAATATATATAATATATAAAATTGCACATCTAAAGGCCATACGATTGTCAAAACAATTAACGAATGAAATAATTCAATGAATGTGACGAGGTAAGAGAATAAGCGTGGTGGGGACATTTATCCCATGGGGCATCTTGCCCATCTTTAATTACATTTCACAATATTGATTAATGCTATTAAAGGCGACATTTAAAAGTGCACGAGATTTCACACACTGCATTTAAAAATCGCATCAAAAATAAAAGTTCAAAATGTATATTTGTGCATACAGTGTATATATTAGTGCTGTCAAATGATTAATCGCATCCAAAATAAGTTTGTATTTACATTATATATGTGTGTGTGTGCATATTTATTTTGTATATATAAATATTTGAGAAAATGTTTATTTAAATTTATTAATTATTTCTACACTGTAAAACCCAATACGTTAAGGTAACTCAAACCATTTGAGGAAACCGATTGCAACAAACCATTTAAGTTCAAAAACTAATCCTAATGAGTACTGTGAACTTAATCCATTTGAGTAAACAAAGCAATTAGAGCCCAGTAAAACCCAATAAATGAAGAGAACTCAAACCAACTGAGTACTGTAAAACCCAATAAGTTAAGGCAACTCAAACCGTCTGAGGAAACCAATTGCTACAAACCATTTGAGTTAAAAAAACTAATCTTTATGAGTACTGTGAACTTACTCCATTTAAGTTGAACTAATGAGGTATTAAATTAACTCAATACCTTCAACACTGAGTTCAAAACTCTTTTCAAATGAGTAGAATTAACTTTCAGTACATTTTGAGTTAACTACACTCATTTCATTTGATAGTTGACTGTTGGGTTTTACAGTGTATATATATATATATAAATATATATGTCAATATTTTGCTTTTGTATTTTATATGTGTTTTATTTATTTATACACAATATACACACATGATGTAAAACAAAATTTTATTTTGAATGCGATTAATCATTTGACAGCACTAATAAATATATGCATGACTTTATTGTATAACATATTTGTTTATAAATAGATGGATGGATGGATGGATGGATGGAAAGACAGACAGACAGACAGACAGACAGACAGACAGACAGATAGACAGATAGACAGATAGATAGATAGATAGATAGATAGATAGATAGATAGATAGATAGATAGATAGATAGATAGATAGATAGATAGAGATATAAATTGGGAAAATATTTGTTTACACACATGTATTTTATTTACATGCAAACTTGTATGATGCGATTAATCGCGATTAATCTTTTGACAGCACTAATTTAGATATCTCCATGTACAGTAAATGCCATTATTAAATTCTCCCACTCATATGTTTCCCTCAACAACAGCGCATGTTTAAAGCGACATGCAGGAATATCAGCGACTCAGATAATCAGCCATCTGGATTATTTGTGTATTTCTTTATTGTGAATATGTCTAATCCGTCACCGCAGCGGTGGAGAGTGTATATCAATCTTCTTTCCAGGTCCATCTGCTCTCTCTGGTTCAGATGCACAGACACACAGCAGTAAATAGGATGATATATGAAACTGGCAGAGATGATGACACCAGGCAGACAAAGCAACATATGACTTTCACCTAAAAATAGCAAATATCGCCGCTCGTTTACGACACCTCGCACTCATATTTAAACACATGCTTGCGTTTTTTAGATTTCACTTTAAGTAATTTTACAGAGCTCTGGGAAATGCTTGTTTTTTAGCTGTCACATTTTTAATATTCATTCATTTATTTTCTTTTCAGCTTAATCCCTTTATTAATCTGGGGTCGCCACAGCAGAACAAACGCATCCGCTGCGTAAAAACCTGCTGGATAAGTTGGCGGTTCATTCTGCTGTGGCAACCCCAGATTAATAAAGGGACTAAGCCGAAAAGAAAATGAATGAATATTTAATGTTTAAAATAACATGATAATAAAATAATTTTATAATTTTAATTATTTTAACATATTAATAAAATATTTAAACAATTTTATAATAATTATATGTTATTTGTATGGTATTTTAAAGAAAAAGAACTTAATTCTTATTCTCATTTTTAATTATATTATTTTAAATAAAATTTTATTCATGATTTAAAAAAAAAATATTTCAACTTGACACAAAACATTATTTTAAACGAAATAAAAATATACTGGAGGGTAAAAAAATGTTTTCAAACTGTTTTCTCAACATCTCTTTATCATATATATACACATACATACATACATACATACATATATGAGCAATATCACACGAGTAGCAGTGCGATATGGCTGTATAACGGCACTGGTGAGAGGCGTGCATTGGCTCGAGGCCAATATACACTGCCAGTTAAATGTGACCCAATTCTGATTTTTTGCTCATATGTGACACAGATCGGATCTGTTCTATGACCGTGTAAACATGAAAAAAACACATGCATTCGGATATTTAAAGATCGGTTTCAGGCCTCCTTCGTAAGTGGAAATAAATCAGATACAAATCGGATATGGGCGTCAATCGAATATGGTGGCGCAGTGGTCTCTGTCGCCATCTTGTGGTGGAACGTCAACCTTCACTTTCTTTGGTCTGCTCAAACAGGCTAATGGCAGCCACTAAATCCGATGCTCCGAAAGTATGAATATTTTAAAATAGGCACTATTCTTATAAATAAACTATAAAGTTGCAATCTAAACAACTACATTCTCAACTAAAAAAGCCTCAAAAGTACATTATGTTGTCCAACAGCAGCAATATTTGTTAAACTGTAGAGTGTCCTCTGCTTGTTGCTGTATGTGGGAGGAGTAATACACAAGGATGAAGAGACAGTATATATATACAGTTAAAGTCAGAATTATTAGCCCCCTTTGAATTTTTTTTTTTTAATATTCCCCAAATGATGTTTAACAGAGCAAGGAAATTTTCACAGTATGTCTGATAATATTTTTCCTTCTGGAGAAAGTCTTATGTGTTTTATTTCGGCTAGAATAAAAGCAGTTTTAAGGTCAATATTATTAGCCCGATTAAGCTAGATTTTTTTTTTCGATTGTCTACAGAACAAACCATCGTTATACAATAACTTGCCTAATTACCCTAACCTGCCTAATTAACCTAATTAACCTAGTTAAGCCTTTAAATGTCACTTTAAGCTGTATAGAAGTGTCTTGAAGAATATCTAATAAAATATTATTTACCGTCATCATGGCAAAGATAAAATGAATCAGTTATTAGAAATGAGTTATTAAAACTATTATGTTTAGAAATGTGTTCTTCTCTCCGTTAAACAGAAATTGGGGAAAAAAAATAAACAGGGGGGCAAATAATTCTGACTTCAACTATGAACCAGTGTTACCGTCTCAAATATTGTCATGGACCTCTTTCAGGGGAATTGAACATTCTTTATAACTTCACTGTAAAAAGTGATTAGTTGACTTTACTTAAAAAAAAAGAGTATATCGGTAGTCATAAAAATTAAGTAAATGAACTATACGTAGTTATAAAAAATAAGTTAAGTCAACTTAACAGTTGCTTGTTCCAACAGGTTTACTCACTTTTTAAAGTCCACTTGTCGCTTTTAGTAAATTGCTTTTTTTAATGTTTCACTACACACTAGTAAATTATTTAAAAGCAATACAAAATTTTTCACACAAAATTTATGATTTACTCACTCTCAAGTGTTTACAAACCTTTGTGAGTTTCTTTCTTCTGTTGAACACAAAAGAAGATATTTTGAAGAATGTTGGAAACTAGTAACCATTGACAAAACAAATCTAGGTCAACTGTTATAAAAAAAAACCTAATTTCTTTGTCAACATATGTTGATGCCAGACTTTTCATTTTATGGTGAACTATCCCTTTAACACACAAAAAAGCTATTATGTCTAAACCAAACTGCAATGAAATCCTTATTTCGCATGATACATCGCAACATGATGGATTGGTATTGTGCTTTGCTAGATGAAAGTGCGCTATAACTTTATACAGTAAAAATGGAAAACACATGCTCCCTTTACACTGTTTCCATTGTCAGAGAAAAAAATGTCTCCCATAAGATGTCACAAACACTGATTGCATGCGTAATTCGATTTGCATGTTTCTCAGAAAGCTTCACCGGTTACTCGGCTTAAGAAGAGCAAACATGTGAAGCCGACTGTCAAATCCAAACACACACATACGTGCAGCATAAATATCTTCTTGTTAATGTGGCGCAAGGCTGTGGAAACTAATAGTCATGAGCTCAGCTTGACAGAGGGCTATCATTAACATGAGAATGAATGGCTTTAATTTGCAGAACAACAAGGGGGATTCTCAGAAACGCTCTGCGGCCTGCTCATTTCTTACATGTTTATGTCGGTTATTTGAATTGTGTCGCTGCCAAATCCTTTCCCACTTTCGTATGATGCCTTTTGGTATTGTATGGATCACCCTGGAGAGAAATACGCCATGACTACAAATTAAAACAGTGACTATATGAGTCATTTAATCAGTCAATTGGGGAATTGGGAATTGTGCGAGAAAAGCGTTTGAGGTTTTTCACTTTTAAAGGAGAAGTTCACCCTGAAATGAAAATTCTGTCATCATTTACTCACCTTTTACTTGTTTCAAACCTTTATGAGTTTCTTTCTTCTGTTAAATAAAAAATAAGATATTCTAAAAGATGTTAGAAACCTGTAACCACTGACTTCCATAGTATTTGAAATGTTTTCAGCTTTCTTTAATCAGAATAACGCAACTCAAAGGTTTGGAATCACTTGAGTTCATCCAGAAATGAAAATTCTGTCATCAGTTACTCACATTTTACTTTTTTCAAACCTTTATGAGTTTCTATCTTCTGATGAACACAAAAGAAGATATTCTGAAAATGTTGGAAACCTGTAACCATTGACTTCCATTGTATTTGGGAGGTTTTCAGCTTTCTTCAAAGAGAATAACGCAACTTATAAAGATTTGAAATCACTTGAGTTCACCCAGAAATGAAAATTCTGTCATCATTTACTCACCTTTTACTTGTTTCAAACCTTTATGAGTGTCTTTCTTCTGTTAAAACACAAAAGATGATTTTCTGAAAAATGTTGGAAACCTGTAACCATTGACTTCCATAGTATTTGAAAGGTTTTCAGCTTTCTTCAAACAGATTAGGGCAACTCATAAAGGTTTGAAAACACGAGTTCACCCAGAAATGAAAATTCTGTCATCATTTACTCACATTTTACTTGTTTGCAAACCTTTATGCTTTTCTTTCTTCTGTTAAACATAAAAAAAGAAGATATTCTGAAAAATGTTTGAAATGACCATTGACTTATTTGGAAGGTTTTCAGCTTTCTTCAAACAGATTAGGGCAACTCATAAAGGTTTGGAAATAATTGAGTTCACCCAGAAATGAAAATTCTGTCATCATTTACTCACCTTTTACTTGTTTCAAACATTTATGAGTTTCTTTCTTCCATTGAACACAAAAGAAGATATTCTGAAAAATGTTGGAAACCTGTAACCATTGACATCCATAGTATTTGAAAGATTTTTAGCTTTCTTTAAACAGAATAACGCAACTCATAAAGGTTTGGAATCACTTGAGTTCACATAGAAATGAAAAATGTATTATCATTTACTCACCTTTTACTTGTTGTAAACCTTTATGAGTTTCTTTCTTTTGTTAAACAAAAAAGAAAATATTCTGGAAAAATGTTTGAAACCTTCATAGTATTTGGAAGGTTTTCAGCTTTCTTCAAAGAGAAAAACGCAACTCAAAAAGGTTTGGAATTAATTGAGTTCAACCAGAAATGAAAATTCTGTCATCATTTACTCACCTTTTACTTGTTTCAAAGCATTATGAGTTTCTTTCTTCTGCTGAACACAAAAGAAGATTTTCTGAAAAATGTTGAAAACCTGTAACCCTTGACTTCCATAGTATTTGGGAGATTTTCAGCTTTCTTTAAACTGAATAACGCAACTCATAAAGGTTTGGAATCACTTGAGTTCACATAGAAATGAAAAATCTATTTTCATTTACTCACCTTTTACTTGTTTCAAAGTTTTCTTCTATTAAAAACAAAAGAAGATAATCAGAAAAATGTTGGAAACCTGTAACCATTGAATTCCTAGCTATTTGGGACGTTTTCAGCTTTCCTCAAACAAAATAATGCAACTCATAAAGGTTTGGAATCACTTGAGGTAATCCAGAAATAAAAATTCTGTCATCATTTACACACCTTTTACTTGTTTCAAACATTTATGAGTTTCTTTCTTCCATTGAAGACAAAAGAAGATATTCTGAAAAATGTTGGAAACCTGTAACCATTGACTTCCTCAGTGTTTGAAAGATTTTTAGCTTTCTTCAAACAGAATAACGCAACTCATAAGGGTTTGGAATCACTTGAGTTCAGATAGAAATGAAAAATGTATTATCATTTACTCACCTTTTACTTGTTTCAAACATTTACGAGTTTCTTTCCTCCATTGAACACAAAAGAAGATATTCTGAAAAATGTTGAAAACCTGTAACCATTGACTTCCTTCGTATTTGGGAGGTTTTCAGCTTTCTTCAAACAGAATAACGCAACTCATAAAGGTTTGGAATCACTTGAGGTAATCCAGAAATGAAAATTCTGTCATCATTTACTCACCTTTTACTTGTTTCAAACATTTATGAGTTTCTTTCTTCCATTGAACACAAAAGAAGATATTCTGAAAAATGTTGGAAACCTGTAACCACTGACTTCCTTAGTGTTTGAAAGATTTTCAGCTTTCTTCAAAGAGAATAAAGCAACTCATAAAGGTTTGGAATCACTTGAGTTCACATAGGAATGAAAAATGTATTATTATTTACTCACCTTTTACTTGTTGCAAACCTTTTTGAGTTTCTTTCTTTTGTTGAACAAAAAATAAGATATTCTGAAAAATGTTCGAAACCTTCAAAGTATTTGGAAGGTTTTCAGCTTTCTTCAAAGAGAAAAACGCAAACTCAAAAAGGTTTGGAATCATTTGAGTTCAACCAGAAATGAAAATTCTATTATCATTTACTCACCTTTTACTTATTTCAAACATTTACGAGTGTCTTTCCTCCATTGAACACAAAAGAATATATTCTGAAAAATGTTGAAAACCTGTAACCATTGACTTCCTTAGTATTTGGGAGGTTTTCAGCTTTCTTTAAACAGAATAACGCAACTCATAAAGGTTTGGAAACACTTGAGTTCACCCAGAAATGTCTGGGTTACTGTCCTTTTACCTGTTTTAAACCTTTATGAGTTTCTTTCTTCCGTTAAACAAAAAAATTTATAAATAAATAAAATAGGAGGCTAATAATTCTGGCTTCAGCTGTATGTACATATATAGACCAGCACCCCCTACATTCATCTTAGTTTACAATACAGTCAAAAACAACAACAACAACAACAACAAATTTCTGTTTGCTGGCAAGCATCAATTTGTGCCTTGGGGAATATGACACTGGTCTGATAATATTAGATCAATACCCATGTCTGTTCCTCCGGCAGCACTTGCTTTCTATCATCCAGGCACATAATGGCTTTTACTACATTACGGTATGAAGGCCCAGGCTTTTG
The DNA here is from genome assembly GCA_903798195.1 of Danio kyathit. Lineage (NCBI taxonomy): Eukaryota > Metazoa > Chordata > Actinopteri > Cypriniformes > Danionidae > Danio > Danio kyathit. The sequence goes on along the minus strand of LR812530.1, from coordinate 9,831,920 downwards.
AAAGGCAACTAATTGGAGATGTTGTTTTTATTTTTTAAAGAAATGATCGAACGATATCATGTTCTGGCCACCGAATACAGCCATTACCATACAGTTCAAACAATCCTGAAGCTTCTGCATAATTCACACTCCTGCATAGAATAATGCAACTCATTACAATGGAGCTCTCCTCTATGCTTTAAGGAGAGATATTAAAAATGCATTATTCAGCCTGTTATACAACACGTTTCATCTGTCGCTGAAGCAAAAAACGCCGCTTTGCATTATACGAACCTCAACATTATCACACCCAGGATGGATTAAAGTAAATGGGAGCCTTGAAACTAGCAGTGCTGGGACTTGTTATCGACGGCGGTGTAAAATTTCACATTCAATTATTATTGCGCGTACTTCTCGTGTTTCATGTCGGTCTCTGCGAACTCGTTTTGAGGTGCTGTTAATTCCAGTTTGTATAAAGGCAAATATTTCTCATTACTGTCGCTGGTTGTGACATGAACATACACCCACTCACATACAAAGTCGAGGGTTGCAACACGCATAAAAAGGTTTGAAACGGCTCTCTTGACACAGTGTGTGTGTGTGTGTTGACAGCTGAGTGTGTGTTTCTGGGACTGATCGTAAGGCTGATTGGAACATGAGCTCTGCATCTGTAACACAGGGATGTAGGATGAGGACAAACGACTGACAGGGTCTGCTACAACAAATGTTAGGTCTCGAGTCATAAAGTTCCATATCACAAATGTGTATTTCTTCTAGCTTGATCAATATGAGTATATTTGGATGATTGAAGTGGTCCAAAAAATGTAATTAAAATATTATTAAATTATTATTATTGTATTAAAATATATTTCCAAGTAAATTTAAATTAATCTAGCTATAAAAATTTTATTATAACTATTTTATTATATAAATTAACTTTTTTATTAGTATAGTTAATAATAAGTTTCCAAAAATGTTATTTTTTTAAAATTATGAATAATGTATGATTATTATTATAAAAGTAATATTTACAACAACAACAATAATAACAATAATAATAATAATAATAATAATAATAATTATTATTATTATTATTATTATTATTGTTATTGTTGTTGGTATTATTATTATTATTATTATTATTATTATTATTATTATTATTATTATTGTTGTTGTTGTTGTTGGTATTATTATTATTATTATTATTATTATTATTATTATTATTATTACCACATATTTTATGTGGTTGTATATGAATAGTATTTGGTTGATGAATTATGAATATGAATGCTATTTTTAAATTTTTTTTAGAAAATTTGTAAATACATTTAAATTCATACAAAATTTGTTCAAAATATAAAAAAGTAAAAAAAAAAAACAGCAATAAAATTTGTCAAATTTATGTAAAAACTAAACTGTATTATTACATTTAATAGTAAATATATAATATATAAAGTATCATGCAATACTTACTAGTAACTAGTAAATGAAACTGTATGTTAAATAATAATAATATTAACCAAAATAATACCAATAATAATAATAATAATAATTATAATAACAATAAAAATACCAATAAATAATAATAACAATAATGCCAATACCAATAATAATAATAATAATAATAATACCAATAATAATATTAACACCAATAATAATAATAATAAAAATAATAATACAACCACCACCACCAACAACAATAGTAATGATAGTAATAATAATATTAATAATAACAATAACAATAATATTATTAATAATAATAATAATAATAATAATAATAATAATAATAGTAATATGATTATTGTTGTTGTTGGTGGTATTTATTTATTATTATTTGTAATATTATTATTATTATTATTAAACATACAGTTACATTTACTACTAGTTACTAGTAATAATTGTATGATATATTATATATTATATATTTACTATTAAATGTTATAATACAGTTTCGTTTTTACTTAAATTTGACAAATTTTATTGCTGTTTTTATTATTTTTTTATTTTGAATTTTTTTTTGTATGAATTTAAATGTACTTACAAATATTTCTAAAAAATATAGTATTCATATTCAAAATTCATAAACCAAATACTGCACATATACAACCACAAAAAATATTATTTAATAATAATAATAATAGGCGATGCAGTGGAGCAGTAGGTAGTGCTGTCGCCTCACAGCAAGAAGGTGGCTGGTTCGAGCCTCAGCTGGGTCAGTTGGCGTTTCTGTGTGGAGTTTGCATGTTCTCCCTGCGTTCACGTGGGTTTCCTCCGGGTGCTCCGGTTTCCCCCACAGTCCAAAGACATGTGCTATAGGTAAATTGTGTAGGCTAAATTGTACGCAGTGTATGTGTGTGAATGAGTGTGTATGGACGTTTCCCGGAGATAGGTTGCAGCTGGAAGGGCATCCGCTGCGTAAAACATATGCTGGATAAGTTGGCGGTTCATTCCGCTGTGGCGACCCCGGATTAATAAAGGGACCAAGCCGAAAAGAAAATGAATGAATTAATGAATAATATAATATAATACAATAAATTATATATAAAAATATATTATAAAATAAAATCTAATCATTTAAATAAATATTTAATAATTACAAATATAAATATATATATATATATATATATATAAAGAGAGAGAGCAATAAAAACATCAGTGATGTGCTTGGAAATAAACACACATGCACATGCACACACATCTATGATTATAAATAAATCATTGTAAATATACAGATTATTATTTATTATTACAGTTTTATCCTAAAATGTAGATTTTTTATCTTTGTATTAATATTATTATTGCTTGTTAATTATTTATTTATTTATTTTTATGTATTTTTATTATTTTTTACTACTATTATTTACTGTGCTTACTATGTTATATAACTGTTTATTTATTTATTTATTTATGTTATATATAAACATAATAAGCACAGTATATAAATATATATTCATTAAAAATTGTTTTGACAATACATTTGTAACATTTGTCATGTCGATAAAGCAATTATTGAATTTAATTAAACTGAAGAGAGAGAGAGAGAGATTAAATTAATTTATTTGGTTATTACCACAATATCCAGCATGCGCAGTTTAACTACACTGTTAGACATTTCACAGGGTTTTTACAGTAACTTACTGGCAACACTGTTGCCAGTAAGTTACTGTATTTGAGATTTACAGTATACAACCGTGAATCAGTTTACAGCATGTTACCGTAATTATATAATGTCTGAAAACGGTTATTTACTGTAAAAAATAAGTAAACAGTTAGCTACTGTAAACCTTTTCATTTGTCCTAAAGATTATATAATATAATTTTATTAATATTATCTTAAAAAAGACACAATTACAAAATATTAACAAAATAAACACTCTTTATTTAAAACATTGGAGATGCTTAAAACATTTAAGAAAAATGTGTAAAAAAAATTACATTTCAATCATCCAAATTATTATATTTTAAGAAAAAGAACTTTTAAAACAACAAAGCACATGAACATACATGTACAATACATGTATCTGAACTGCATATTGTTGAGAAAAAAAAATTGTACTTAGTACTACTGATATTAAACCAGACACAATTACAAAATATTCCATTCTTTAAAACATTGACAATGCTTTAAGCACTTAAGGAAAAGGTGTGAAAATTACATTAAGCATTTAAATCAACAGGTTAAAAATAAATAAATTACACAAAGCACAAGAACATACATGTACAATAATAATTGTATTGTCTGAACTGCATATTGTTGAAAAAATACATATTTGTAACTATTAGCCGACTCGGAAAGATCCCAACTTTAAAATATTACTAATTCTGATGTCAAATGTTCAACAATGTCTGAATTCACATGTGCAAATGCAATTCAACTTTATTTCTTTGCACATTTACAATGTAGATCAAAGATATCAAAGCAGCTTAACATAAAAGTTGAAACTGCTTCACTCAGGTTTTCAGAGTTGAAGTTCAGTGTAATGTAAATGTCACTGCTGAAAGTTCAAACACTGAAGAGCAAATCCACCGATCCAACAAACGAAGCCAGTGGCGACAGTAGAGAGGAACAAACTTCACCAATTGACGAAAGTGTAGAAAAAAAGCCCTTGAGAAAAACCAGGCTCAATTGGGCATGACCGGTTCTCCTCGGGCCAAACTTCCTGTGCAAAGCCGCAGTCTAGTCACCGGAGGCTGGAGAAAGCTGGACGTCTGTCATGGAGAATCTGCAACTGTGAGTAGGTCACCAGCGGGTGCTCAGGCTGGCCCACGAGATCAATGCAGAGACTCATCTGTCACTGGGGTCTTTCAGGAATCAGTCTCATGCTCTCCACTCCTCCATGACCACCACAGCATCTGGTCAGGATTCAGCCCGGTCCAGGATTATGGAGACCTCTGGATATGGAGAAACAGACTACCATAAGCATAGAGCAAGCTTGTTTTAAAAAACTATTTTCAGCTGGTACTGAGCAACTGGCTCCTGCTCATGACCAGCTTACTACCATGTTTAAAAGATGACCAACCAGAATGTCCTGTTAATTTTTTTCCAACAAGGCTTTACAAAAACATTGTAGCATTTATGATGGGGTGATTCACTGCAGGACAGATTAAACCATTTGTTTTAGGTATTCCTAATAAACTAAAGCAGACTGAATGCTGATACAGCTACTTAAGAGTGTCTCACCTAATCCAAGTTCTCAGTTAGCTGGTGAAAGAAGGATAACACTCTGTTGTTGATGGCTGTCATTCTTCTCTTCACTACTTTACTTGTCTTCTGCTGGCTCACTCTGGTTGTTGCTGTGCATTTTATTTCATCCTCTAGATTTATTTCTACAAATAAAAATTCAGGCAACATGAAATGAGGAAAAAACACATTTAATACATAGACATGCATATATCCCAATACTAATTATTGTTTTACGAAATGTCTGACCCATGACAGACCTCAATCTGCTCAAAAGTTTATTAAACAAAGATAAAAAAACTACTACAGTGCTTGATAAAAAGGGAAAAAAATCTTTAATTTAGCTAGCAACTAAACACGTGACACATTTTGTATTTAAAGTACTATTGTCATGATCACCAGCAATCTAATACACCATAGATCACTGGTAAATACACTCACATTCACATGAACTACAAATCCTGCCTCATATGGACTACAAAACCCAGTCATGCCACACACACACACACTCACCTGCTCCAAGTCTCCTCTGATTAGACTTTCACAGCTGAAGCTGCTCTAGTACTGATAACATGGAATATAAAGTCAGCACACTAACACAAAGAAGTTGCTGAGTCTTGTCTGCTGTTAGTGACACTACAACATGTTTCCTGGTTTGTTTTCCTGTGTTTTGATCCTCGTTTACCTGTGTATTCCTGTCTGCTGCCTGTCGTCTGATCATCTGCCTGTTATCTGAGTACGACTCTGGATTGCCCTTATACATCTGTTTGCTCCTGTGTTGAACATTGCTTGCCTGACCATTCTAATAAACCTGCATTTGGATCCTCACCCCTGTTGTCAGTGTCACACCTCTTGTTACAACTATATTGAGAAACAAATAAATGTACAGTACTTACTGTTGTATGAGTTCCAGTTTGCATAGGCAGGCTCCCAGTATTTTATATTGAAACAATAGAAAAAGCAAAAAAATACAGATAAAAATGCAACGCTACAATCCACAACTTCCACACAACTTTTTTTAATATGTTTACCTTGATTGTTTACTGCTCTTGCTTATTTTTAAGCATTAGGTTGTGCTGATCAAGATGTTCCTCCGAAATGCTGTTTCCTTCTTCAGACAAAACCTGTAAGCGCTGCTGTACTGGCTCATATCTAAACAAAAAAAAATTATAATGATAAAAATTATGTTAAACCAAATGTCAGTTGTGATAAAAAAAATAAAAACGTCTTCATAAAATAAAGACTACATTTGCACCAAGAAGCCTTTACAGTCAATATTAGTTTACAAAATAAATTTATTTACAAAATAAATCTGGCTGGCTGGAACCCAACAAACAAAATCCAAAACAATAATTAGCAAAAACGTGGTTATCAACATATTGTACAGATATACGTTAGTGTGAGTAATGTTATTATACATCATAGATATATGATTATACATCATAAATATCTATGGTTATACATTACGTCGCAATGTTATTTTCTCAAGCTAACGTTAGCTACTCCAAACCAGAGAAAAATGACTTCACAACAGCTAATCTATATAATAAAAAATCAATAGAAGTTAAACGCTGCTCGTTAAAATGATTTTGAGTTAAAGTCGGTGTTAATTTGTCTCAGTTTAGCTAACGTTACTGTTTAAAGATCACTTCAGCCAATGTTGCAGAGCAAACAAATGCTAACCAAGTAATAAAGGTGCTCAAATCAACAGCGCTTTTACCTGAATCATTTGCTGGTCTTTCATTCATATTCTTCTGGGGGAAAACACTCCTCGTCGGACCGTTGTTTGTGCTAATGTGTCCTCCGAAACTGTCTGCATCACTCTTGGTTCCCTCCTAAACCAAAACCCGCTGCAACACCGATTCCTATGTAAATAAATAAAAAAGATAAGATAAGAACAATTGCTAATAGTCATAAACAGTCTTATTTAAAGTAATAGCAGTGTTAATGTAATAAACTACATAAATATAACAATAAATAGATGTTAAATTTCTCAAATGGGCAATAACTCCAAACCAGAAACAGATCATTTTCGCCAACTTTATACATTACTTTACTATACTCGTCCACAAAACATTCTGTAAAATGAAACACTAACTAAGCTTACCATAGTAAAGTTTGTTAAATCCAGCATGTTCGTCAGGCACATTGATAAATTGTCCTCCAGAATTGCTCCAGGGTCCTTAGACAAAATTGGCAAATCCTGTGGTGCAGATAGTCGAATCGCCACAAGGTGAAGTCGAAGCCGTTGTGGAAAATACAGTATAATACACAAATTTTTAAAAATACAGTAAATCGCTGTATATGTTGTTTGATGTCACAAAAATTCCCATAATGCAACTGTAAATCCAGTTATTTACTGTAAAAAGAGTTTGCAGTATTATACTGGGTGAAATACAGTAAATAACTGTGCAAATTACAGAAATGTCTAACAGTGTAGTGTGTTAAGTGCGGTCATAGTATGAGTGATGTGTTCCAGTCATGATGTGTCCATAATGCAGCTCTCATAAAGCAGTGCAATCTACAGCAGTGACCCGCTTCATAAGTCCGCCTTTATTGACAGGAAACATACAGTGTTAAGTGCACAAACTGGCCTCAGATAAAGCAATCACATCTATTGGACACATTCAAACACAATGGCTTTACTCTATCTTATCTATATGAGACTAAAAGCCCACAACAGCCTGACCTTCCATTCAATACCACTAGACAAAAAAAAGCTGAATCAAATAATGTACACAGCAGAAATTTCAGTATATGGGATATGACATTTTATATTTTCCTCATAAGTGACACAGTACATTCCTTTGATAGCGCTTGAGTCAATAAAACCTGACCTTTGCAACTATTCCCTTTCTTTTTCTTATTTCACATGAAACCAGCGCAGTATCTCTAAAGATAAGCCACAAAAATTATTCTTTTCGGGATGAAACAACAGGGTGGGGTCGATTTGCTTTTACTCGAAATGAATGATTTATCCAACGAGCCCAAAAAGACTGGATGAATTTCATTATGTAAGCAACATTAATGGCGCCCACCGGGACTCCAGATGAATATAAACTACGCCTGAAGATAATGGCTGTTATTATTGAGTTCTGTTGAAACAAAGAGGAACCATATTGTTCACGTTTAAGTCTCGGGTTTCTAAAGAGGAACGATTCTTATGTAAATGATACGGGGGGGGAAAGCGGTTGAAATGTCATGAGCTTGATGCAAACAAGGCAGAGCGCTCTTAAACATTTGCATGGACTAAACAATCTAGGCAAAGCACTAAACCTGTTCACTGCAGGCAAAAAAAAACACTGTTTAGTCATGCACCTGCCAGTTTTGTGATTTCAGTCTTTTTGTGGGATTTTTTTTCAGTCTAGTGTAATGTAAATACACATTTAGGTCCTGACAGAACATATATTTTTTATTAATTAATTTTTTTCAATGTGTCTTCTGCATTGTTAATGTGCCCCAGGTGCCTCGAATTTTATATATCGCCTTTTATATACCCATACGCATTATACCCATAAGCAAGGTTTCCGCTACATTCATTCATCCGTGGCGGGCCGCCACGCCAAAATTCATCCCGCCACGGCTACATTACAGCTTCTTATTTAAAACATTTAGTCGTGTTTTTTATAGCGGATTATAATCGCACCAAAACATATTAGAGGTAAACCGCGCAAACTTTTCTGTAACCGTAGTAGTGCTGTGCGCTATTTGTTCAAGGTGACATGCTGACTGACTCTCTGACAGACTAACTGACAGGTGCGTGAGTCTAGCAAACACCGCGTAGCTTTCAGTTAAGATGAACACAGTTTCCATAAGTATACTTTATTGATAAAGGTCAATGGCTTTGCATACAATGACTTTATCTTGCTGGAGTTTAATGCCGTTTCACTTTACTTCAGGACGCGTTAATGTCGGAAAACGCACTAAAACACACTAAATCGCGCTTCAGCAGCGCTTACTGGAGAGCGCACAAGAAGATCTGCACTTGAACGTGTAAATTTGAGTGCGTGCAAGAAGTTCTGTGCTCGAACAGAGGAAATCGGCGCGCAAGCAAAGAGATTTGCATGCTCGTATTACATGAATGCTATCTCGACTTGTAATAGGCTACTGCGTGTAATATTTGTCTTTGAAATAGTTGGCAGATCTGTGTAAAAAAAGGCCTGCCGCCACTGCTGGAAAAAAATCCTAGAGGAAACACTGCATAAGCATGAAATTTCACAAAAAAACAGGATAAATTAACAAAAGATACAATTAAACATACCTTATTACTCTTTGGGGTGGCACTGAATAAACAAATAATCTGTATATCCTGCATTTTATCATACTGACGCGAGTTTTAACATGTCTCTCATGCAGTCGTTGCTCAGTAATGCATAGTAAACAATCTACATCTCCCATTTTCAAAATAAAAAAGTCCCACATTCATTCATTCGTTCATTTTCCTTCGGCTTAGTCCCTTATTTATCAGGGGTTAGTTAAAAGTAACTAAGGGAGAAAAAAAGACCATTGTTGTCTCATTAGTAAAGGTTGTGCCTTATCAAACACAGCCTGAGACATGCATATTATCGATCCCAGAGGAACAATCCAGTTTGTGTTTTGGCTATAGTGATCTCCTCCTGATGACTGCTAACCTAAAGTACACGCAATGCCCCTGTGAGTCACGCAACAGTCTGCTTTGTGTTCTGATTGTACAGTAATTTACACAAGAACGAGAAAACGATGGTGTCTGAGAAATTGCTTAAAATAGCAAAAGTGGATTCAGACATGGCCTTAATGCTTTCGCGCCATGCGCTTTAGACTTTGCGCTTAGATCGTTAAAAAAAGAGCGCCAAGAGGCAGCATAATTGCTTAAGTAGTAGAATTTTGCTTGCAAAATGCAAAATAAATAAACCCAGACATAATTGTCACATCCCCGGCTCGTCCTCACTCACCCAATCCAGCTTCACCACCTCACACTAGTCCTACCCAATCCCGAGAACCTTCCCCTGATTACTGATTACCCGCACCTGTTCACCATTAGCCCGGACACTATATATTCCTACCTCCTCCGTTCACATATTGTCCGGTATTGAAGTCGTATGGTTGTCTTCACCCCAGCTCCCTCGTCTGCTCTTCTTCCATGGATGTTCCTCCTGAGTCTTTGTGATCAGCGCACTGATAAAGGGAAGTGTCTTTATTGTCATTCCATATTTGAAGATCTATATGCACCTGCCTGCACTTCGTGCACACTGCCACCAACGGAGGTGTGAGGATTGTTAACCCAGTCTTGACTGTTGCCAGGTTTACCCGGCGAAGACGTATGAGGTGTTCCTCGGACGATCTTCCACTGCCCAGCACTGTGTGATACCTTTTATGATTTACGTTGAATAAACTAAATGAAAAGATAACCATCTCTGACTTCTTTGTATACCAGCTTGACAGAATACCGGACCAGCAACACAACAACAATATGGAAGCTAACGCTACGCTACCCGGAAGTGAGTTACCTTCCGCATCTCTGAGCGCTAGCTCCAACCTGGTGGTGACACCGAGTACTCCACTCGCTCGCCCAACGAGTTACTCTGGGGATCCAAGCACCTGCAATGGGTTTCTCCTACAATGTTCTTTATATATTGAAGCCAATCTAGTGCAATTCCCTAACGAACTTTCCAAAGTTGCATTTGTGATTTCTCTCCTCTCAGGCCGAGCCTTACAATGGGCAGATGCGCTGTGGAGTACTCGCAGCCCAGTGATCACCACCATTCAATCCTTCGTCACTCACTTTAAAGAGGTATTTTCAGTTCCACTTACCCCTTTATCAGTGCACGACGAACTCATGAATCTCTCCCAAGGAAGGATGTCTATCCATGAATACACACTGCAGTTTCGGACACTGGCCGCCAGCAGCGGATGGAACCCTGTGGCGCTGTTGGCTGCTTATCGTAAAGGGTTGAAACCCTCCCTCCGTAAACAGATGGTCATTTATGACGACAATGCAAACCTGGAATCCTTCATCAAAAAGGCTATCAGCGTGTGTCAACATTTATCTGCTTGTTCTTCTCTCGCTAATGATTCTCCATCACCACCCATACCTCCCACGATAATGCAGGACCCTGAGGAACCGATGATTACTGACTCTTACCGGCTCGATGCCACAGAACGCCAACGGCGTATTCGACATCAACTCTCCCTCTACTGTGGAGAATCTTCTCATCGTATAGCCACCTGTCCCATCCGTCCACCTCGACTCGTGGTGAGTAAAGTCATCCTCACACCCACAGTATCCACCATACCTCATATTGTGGCAGAATTAATAATACATGGTCAAACTTTTCCTGTACATGTTTTACTGGACTCCGGAGCCGCTGGGAACTTCATATCCTCCACCTTTATCTCTCGCCATAATATTCCTTCAGTGAGGAATGAAGTCCAGTACCGCATCACCACCATCCAAAGTTCACCGCTAGGAGAAGGAAAGATCAATCGCCGTACCAAGCCCATCACCCTTCGTTTGGGTTTAAGTCATCAAGAGACACTCACCCTTCTTATTCTCCCTCATGCCAATGTAGATGTCATTCTGGGACGACCGTGGCTTATTCAACACCAACCTCGTATTAACTGGGAGACTGGAGATATCCTCGAGTGGGGATCTAAGTGTGAAAGTAATGGTCATATTACCCCCTCTACTGGTCACTCCACGTCATTACCCCTGCAGACTACACGCATACAAGCCACGTCTCCTTCCAACCATCCCATTCCCTCAACCTATCATGAATATATGGACGTTTTTAGCAAAGAACGTGCCACCCAACTACCCCCTCATCGGTCCTGGGATTGCTGTATTGATCTGTTGCCCGATGCCAAGTTGCCACACGGAAGGATTTATCCTTTATCCCGTCCGGAACAGGAAGCTATGCATAATTACATCAATGAAGCTCTCCAGCATGGGTTCATCCGACCATCCACTTCTCCTGCCGCCTCCAGCTTCTTCTTTGTTGCAAAGAAGGATGGGGGACTAAGACCATGCATCGACTACCGTGTGCTGAATGCTGCAACCGTCAAATTCGCCTACCCTCTACCTCTAGTTCCAGCCGCCTTAGAAGAATTGAGAGAAGCTAAAGTGTTCAGCAAACTAGACCTTCGGAGTGCCTACAATCTTATCCGCATCCGCCAGGGGGACGAGTGGAAAACGGCCTTTGTTACACCTTCCGGCCACTACGAGTACCTCGTTATGCCCTACGGACTGGCAAATAGTCCATCCATCTTCCAGAGTTACATGAATGAGATCTTCCGAGACTTCCTTCATCACTTCGTTATTGTTTACATTGATGACATTCTCATCTACTCCCGTACTCTGGAAGAGCATCAAGATCATGTCACCCAAGTACTCCAACGTCTACGGCAAAACCATCTGTTCCTCAAACCCGAAAAATGTGAGTTCCATCAAACCACCATATCCTTCCTCGGTTACGTCATCACCCCGCAAGGAGTGAGTATGGAGCAATGCAAGGTAGATGCTGTCTCTAAATGGGAATACCCAAAAACCATCAAAGAACTCCAACGTTTTCTGGGATTCGCCAACTTCTATCGGCGGTTTATAAAAAATTACAGCATACTATCAGCCCCACTCACTTCCTTGCTTCAAGGAGGTAAGCGAGTACTCACCTGGACCCCTGAAACATCCCAAGCCTTCGACCACCTTAAATCCAAGTTCACTTCAGCACCCATCCTGCGTCATCCTGATCCCAACCTCCCTTTCATCGTTGAGGTAGACGCCGCAGATAATGGAATAGGCGCTATCCTCTCCCAGTGGTCTGGCGAACCCAAAACCTTACATCCATGTGCCTATTATTCCAAGAAATTGACGCCTGCTGAACAAAACTACGGGATCGGTGACCGCGAGCTACTAGCCATCAAACTGGCACTGGAGGAGTGGCGCCACTGGCTTGAAGGAGCCCAACATCCCTTCACAGTCATCACTGACCACAAGAACCTCCAATATATCCGTGATGCCAAACGTCTGAATGCGCGTCAAGCTCGTTGGTCACTTTTCTTCGCCCGGTTTGACTTCCATATCACTTACCAACCAGGGCACAAGAACGTCAAAGCCGACGCCTTATCCAGACTTCATTCACCTGATCCTCGTAATGATTCTCTCGAATCCATTCTTCCTCCCTCCATCTCTGTGGCCCCTATACTATGGCAATTAGATGAGGAAATCCGACAAGCCACCGTAGACGAACCAGCTCCCCCTGGCCTCCCTCCAGGCCTGTGCTACGTACCCACGAGATTCCGCATACCACTCCTGGATAGCACACACACCTCCCTCGGCTCAGGACACCCAGGTAGCAGGCGAACCCTCTCGCTCATCAGAGAAAGGTATTGGTGGCCTAAAATGGCCCATGATGTCACCCAATACGTTAAGGGTTGCTCGGTCTGTGCCATCACTACCACTCCACGCCATCTACCTGAAGGCAAGCTGCAGCCATTGCCCACTCCCCGCCGACCCTGGACGCACCTTGGTGTAGACTTTGCCACCGATCTACCCCCCTCTCAAGGTTATACTACCATTTTAGTGGTTGTAGATCGGTTTTCCAAATCCTGCAAACTAATACCTCTCAAAGGTCTCCCTACAGCCCTGGAAACTGCTGAGGCCCTATTCCATCACGTTTTCAGAAACTATGGTCTTCCCGAAGACATTGTGTCAGACCGAGGTCCACAATTTATCTCCAGGGTCTGGCGGGCATTCTTCCACCTCTTGGGCACCACCATCAGTCTATCTTCTGGCTATCATCCGCAAACCAACGGTCAGACCGAGCGTAAAATCCAAGAGATTTCCCGGTTTTTACGCTCCTACTGCCATGCTCATCAAAACACCTGGAGCCAGTATCTTCCGTGGGCTGAGTATGCACAAAATTCTCTTCGTCAATCCTCTACTGGTCTAACTCCTTTTCAATGTGTCTTAGGCTACCAACCACCTTTGTTTCCCTGGAATGGGGAAGCATCGGAAGTGCCCGCGGTTGATCACTGGTTCCAGGAGAGCGAGAGGGTCTGGGACTCAGCTCACGTCCATCTTCAGCGGGCAGTCCGGAGGTACACTGAGCAAGCCAACCGTCACCGACTACCTAATCCCATATACCAACCAGGAGATAAGGTATGGCTCTCTACCCGAGACATTCGCCTCCGGCTGCCCTGCAGAAAGCTGAGTCCCCGCTACCTGGGACCATTCACCATTCACTCCCAGATTAATCCTGTCACCTACCGCCTTAACCTTCCACCACAGTATCGTATAGCATCATCTTTCCACGTTTCCCTCCTCAAACCCTACACTAACCCTGTATCTCCTCCCTCTACAGAACCCGAACCACCCCCCCTCCCGACCACACGGAAGTCATCGGTGATAACATCTACCAGGTCAAGGAAATCCTCAACTCCCGGCGGCGGGACGGTCAGCTCCAGTACCTAGTAGACTGGGAGGGCTTTGGCCCCGAGGAGAGATCCTCGAAGAATTCCATCAGAGACATCCCGATCGTCCAGCTCCACGAGGACGTGGCCGTCCCCGCCGTCGATCGAGGGTGCCAGGAGTCACCCGTGGAGGGGGGGGTACTGTCACATCCCCGGCTCGTCCTCACTCACCCAATCCAGCTTCACCACCTCACACTAGTCCTACCCAATCCCGAGAACCTTCCCCTGATTACTGATTACCCGCACCTGTTCACCATTAGCCCGGACACTATATATTCCTACCTCCTCCGTTCACATATTGTCCGGTATTGAAGTCGTATGGTTGTCTTCACCCCAGCTCCCTCGTCTGCTCTTCTTCCATGGATGTTCCTCCTGAGTCTTCGTGATCAGCGCACTGATAAAGGGAAGTGTCTTTATTGTCATTCCATATTTGAAGATCTATATGCACCTGCCTGCACTTCGTGCACACTGCCACCAACGGAGGTGTGAGGATTGTTAACCCAGTCTTGACTGTTGCCAGGTTTACCCGGCGAAGACGTATGAGGTGTTCCTCGGACGATCTTCCACTGCCCAGCACTGTGTGATACCTTTTATGATTTACGTTGAATAAACTAAATGAAAAGATAACCATCTCTGACTTCTTTGTATACCAGCTTGACAATAATAGTTTCATTCATATCTATATTCTGAAGTTTTTGTTTTTTTTTACAGAGGGGTGTGTTCATACATAAATAGCCTGATTATATGCAACATTGCATTCTACAAAATAAATAAACCTTTTTTTTTGTTCACAGTATTTTCTGAACGATAAAAAGAGATTCCCCAAACCCCCTCTGTAAACCTTTGAGTCTAATGTGTCAAAATTAAATAATGTAAAAAAAACAAAACATGAATTGCCTGAAATCTATGCAAATTAGCAAATATTTATTTAAATAATGTCTATGTAATGTTTATTATTTATTATTATTTGCATATTTAAAATAAATGTTTTGGAAAACCTGTTTTTTTTTTGCCATTTATAATGTAATTAATCAACTGAGGAAGTATGATTAGTTAATAACTATTAAGTATTTTCTTTTGATATTTAAATGTTCTATATTCACCTACTGTATATTCAAATAATTTTACAGCACAACAAAGTCATCTGCCACATTTATTACTGGCGCAGAGCAGCAATTGAGCCTAGTTTCCTTAAACAATGCAAACATTATTTTTGTGTTCTGTAACACGACTGTAACCGCACTGAATTGAACGCGCCGCACTATTTTGCAATGAAAACAAGGTCTTAAATTACATGGCAATTTAGGAATGTGCGGAAAGCCAAGAGGCTACCAGTCAAGCATTCTAGAGGAACTTTCTTCTACTGGAGAGAGAAGGAAAAAAAATCTAACATCTGGTTGCAGGACGGAGCCCAAATGTTGGCTCTTAAATCATTTCCATCCTAATTTATCCTTTTAACTTGTAAAAATGTTTTACTTTGTCTCTTTGCTCTGTAATGCAGCAAAATTGCTACGTATATTACACCGCCTGAAGAGTTTTATGCCAAAACTGCCGGGCTCTGACAGCCGAGCAGGAAAGGATAATGACAGCCGCCTTCAACACACAGCTTGGCTTTTTTTCACATCTCATATAATTTCTGTGGCGAAGCGAAAAAAAATTTGATTTAGTTCTCAGGGCTGTGTTATATTAAGATTGGCAGATAATTGTAATCGTCAAAAAGGGTATAAAAAAAATAATAATAATAATACTTGTTAGATACTTCCTTTTAGCAAGAGTCTGGGTGAAAGGATTGGTTCAGCTAAAAATAACAGTTCTGCCATTATTTACTCAGCATCATGTCACACCTGTAATCAGTTTATTCACATTTCAGGCCAAGACTTTACCATCAGGCAAAGATAGGTGATTGACTTGTCATAGGCCCTGAAATATATCATAGTAACTTATTTGAACTTTACTGCCAATTTGCTGAAACGACATTAGAAAGCTTTGATCATTAGTGTCGCGAAGAGGAAGTGTGGGCACCCCAGAACATCACCACCGTTGGACTGTTCTATTTTTTTACTTAACCGCGCATCTGCAAAACTGTCAAAGGGATTGACAGACAGTGTGTGCAGAGTAAACAGAGCTAATTGAAGTGAAGCTACTCAAGGGATGCTGAAAAAGGGGAGGAACAACCTTTGTTGTGACACCATGGTGTAGTAGTGTAACATCACACATTAAATTACCATATTAAAGTAAAAAAAAAAAGAGTGTTTTGAAGAAGAGACAGACATGAATGTTATAAAGAGTGTGTATTAGAAATATTGGGGCTCCATGGCTGACATTTTGGGTCCACAAATTGATCAATTTACCCCTGTACAATGTGACTAAACCTGACTGAATAACTGCATATGAATGACGACTTTCCGTCTGTTTATCAAAAAAAAAGCTGACATAGAGCATTTGGGTCCATTTCGACCAGGAGTTAAAAAGGAAAAAGAAAATAAAAATAATAATAATAAAAAAATAAATGGCAACGCAGTGGCGCAGTAGGTAGTGCTGTCGCCTCACAGCAAGAAGGTCGCTGGTTCGAGCCTCGGCTGGGTCAGTTGGTGTTTCTGTGTGGAGTTTGCATGTTCTCCCTGCGTTCGCGTAGGTTTCCTCCGGGTGCTCCGGTTTCCCCCACAGTCCAAAGACATGTGGTACAGGTGAATTGGGTAAGCTAAATTGTCTGTAGTGTATGAGTGTGAATGAGTGTGTATGGATGTTTCCCAGAGATGGGTTGCAGCTGGAAGGGCATCCGCTGCGTAAAACATGAGCTGGATAAGTTGGCGGTTCATTCCGCTGTGGCAACCCCACATTAATAAAGGAACTAAGCTGAAAAGAAAATGAATGAATGAATGAATGAATAAATAAATAAAATAATAAAAGAATATATATTTATGCAAGTGCTCTCAGATCCTCAAAATACATTTAATGTGTGTGTGTGTGTGGGTGTGTGTGTATGTATATATATATATATATATATATATATATATATATATATATATATATATATATATATATATATATATATATATATATATATATATATATATATATATATATATTATAGGTGGGCATAGATACATCATTTTTAATCTAGATTAATCTCACTGTAATCTTGGAATTAATCTAGATTAATCTAGATTAAAATGGCTCATTTGAATTCTGCCGAAGGCATTCAGAATATGTGTGCTACCCAAATAATGACTAAAAGTAAGTCTTTGAAAACGGGTTTCTAAAGCCAGGTGGCGCATTCGACCAGGGGCTCATCTCCTGTTTCCAAAATACATAACAAACTATATATGATGAAAATAAATGATGTTTAATAAGATGTACTTGTGTTTAATAACTGTTGATTCAGTTAACCATGAATTTTTAACTGTAGGCCTACATAAGCTCGAAACAGCGATTTTTTATTATCCAAATCCGACTAAAGTCATAACTGAAATAAACAGAAATGGAATTAAGACATGTGGAGTATGCAGATATTAGTGGCATTATTGAAGTAAACACCGCGATCAAACTATTACCGTCATGTAGGACTTTTTGCCATATTTTCCGACAAGATCTACACATGCGGCTGTCAGTAAAGGACCGCACACACACACACACACACAAACACACACACACATCGCGAAATGCGGAAGTTTTTTTCTTTCCATTTGGCATGCGTTATTAAATTCCATAACACTCTTACCAGTCCTTACTCCTTATTTGCATCTAATACCCCAGTTTGTCACGGGGGCATGAATGAAATGTTCATGAGTTAAAGTGAAACTGCCAAACTGCAGTTAAAGTCACCCAAAATTACAGGAAACTCTTACATGAAAGCACTTCACATAAACACCTTAATTTTATTATTGTCTATTAAGGCAAATAACTAGATTACAGATGTCCATTTAAGCGTAGTCAGTAGTGTCTTCGAAGTTAGTGAATGATCCAAAAGGGCATCCTGCTGATTTGATTCAGAAGGGCACTTTTTTGTCAGACTGCTCACGGGTTTGACTTTCATTCAACGTCATTCATTTTAAAAAGCACCTGGTCCATTTTATTTGTATGTTTTACTCGAACGCATAAACTCTACAGCTGCCTGATAGTAAGATGTGGAGCTAACATTAATCAGATTCACTCTAGTGAACTGCATCCATGTTAGCACGTCACGTTTGATGTGGTAAGGAATACACACACGTTCGAAGACTCGTTCTTGCCCCTCTGCAGTGCAATTCGACCAGGTATACATCCGCGCTAAAATATCAAGATGAAAGTCATCATAGCTTGCGTAGAATAGACCCAGCTCCCAACCCAACTTTAAGAATAGATTAATGGCGATTTTTTTTTATCGCCCGATAAGAGTCTCGCGTTAACGCAGCACATTAACATAACGGCCGATAACGGCCCACCACTAATATATATGTATATATACACATTCATTCATTTTCTTTTCAGCTTAGTCCCTTTGTTAATCAGGGATAGCCACAGTGGAATGAACTGCAAACTTATCCAGCAGTGTGTTTTACACAGCAGATGCCTTTTCAGCTGCAACCTATCACTGGGAAACACCCATACACACTTATTCACACACATACACTACCCAACTGACCCAGCCGAGGCTCGAACCAGCGACCTTCTTGCTGTGAGGCAACATCGCTACCCACTGCGCCACCGCGCTGCCCGCTATATATTATTCCACACATCTCTAAAGTTTTATCAGTGTCAAAAACGTGTAAATAGATTGATAAATGTGTTTATGTAGGCTTATTGACATCCAATTAAAGCACAACAGATTGATTAGATTGATTATTGATCATAGTGAATGCTTTTTGGTGCAAATAACTTTATATATTATGATTGTAATATTTATGTTGCTTTGATATTGTTTTGTTGGAAATAAATATGTAGGTTTCTTACATTTTGACTATTTTGGAACAATTATAATTTCAAAAGAATTTCATTTCCATAGGAAGAATTTAATTTTCCATTCATTTCAATAGGGAAAAGGGATCTAATCTATTTATTCATTATAAAAATATATATTTTTAATTTTAAAAAGATATAATACAGTATATATTATATATAATATTTAATTCATTTTCAAGGCAATTTATTGCATTTTTTTATCATATTTAATTCAATAAAATAAAATAAAATAAAATAAAATAAAATAAAATAAAAATTAATTTAATTTAATTTAATTTAATTTAATTTAATTTAATTTAATTTAATTTAATTTAATTTAATTTAATTTAATTTAATTTAATTTAATTTAAATTAAATAAAATTTTTCCCAGTGATGGGTTGCAGCTGGAAGGGCATCCGCTGCGTAAAACATATGCTGGATGGGTTGGCGGTTTATTCTGCTGTGGTGACCCCAGATTAATAAAGAGACTAAGCCATAAAGAAAATGAATGAATGAATGAATGAAAATGTATTTAATTTAATTTAAAGTTATTTTATTTCATTTTATTGAATTTATGTTTCATGTTTAAATCAAAATGCTTCTTGACAATTCTTTTTAAAGGTTTGTGCATTAATTTCGATATGAAAATTGCCCCTTCATTCATAAATTTGACAAAAACAATACATTTCATATTTCATTTTATTTTCATTTTATTGAGTTTAAGTTTTATTTTCTAATCAAAACGCTTCTTTCCAATTCTTTTTAAAGGTTTGTGAAATAATTTCTACGTAAAAATAGTTTCTTCGCCTTTTTTAGTAGAGCCAATTCATCATTTTTTTTTTTTTTACAAAGCCTTGTACTGTCAAACCTGAGCCTGTCCTTCTGGCAGTGTCCCGTCTGAGTGTTGGAGAAATGGGCCGATTAGGTTTCAGGGGCACCGCAGCTATGCAGCCATGTGCAGAGAGACTGTTCAGAGAAGCATTTGATCTCAATTAATAACACTACCAATGAGATCAGCCTGGAAGAGGGAAGGGGGAAATCTGGATATGGGCAGATGGAGAAAAAGTGTTTTGGTACTGCCACGCCATGACAAATTCAACAGTGAGCAAAACAAGATGAACAACTGGAAGGCCATCTGCCCCTATTATTGTCCTCCACTTATGTACAGTATCCTCAGTTACATGTGAATAATGACTTTTTATATTTTAGCTGTAAAATATAAACATTTGAAAAAGAATGCAAATTTCATTTAGACTTCAACTGTATGTTCGTAATGTGAATTTTATCACACTAAATTATAAATAACCGTACGACTAACATATTGATACTAACACCCCAAAAAAACATTCATTTTAATTTCAAGGGGACTTTGACTTCATAAAAAGCAAAGCATAACGGGCTCCTTAAAAAAGTGTCAACAGGAAAGTGGGCTTGTTGAGAAATAAGTACCACGGAAAGAAATCTGCTGCCAGGCTCCTTCCAGCTATTTTGGGGATGATTAAAGCTATAAATCATCACGTCATCAAATGTTTAGGAATGTTTTTAATCATTCTGCAAACACACACACACACACACACACACACACACACACATACATACATACACAATAGTTTGGCTGCAACTGTATCCTCGTTTCTAATTAGCTTGATTTAGGCAAACGAACGGTTTTAATGGTTTTAGATCTCGCACAGACTGCAAATGAAAACACGATTGTTGCTGGCATCCGCTGAAGACAAAGAGCACTTTAAAAAAAGAAACAAAGATGTATATTTGAAGCATTTATTCTTACTTAAAGTGACATCATCCGCTAATTAAAATCATCCAACGAGATTAAAGGGACCAAGGAGGGCCTTCATGCACGTCTCATTAGAAAAGTCCCGAAATGGCTCATCAATAACTGGAGAACCTCACGTTTCAACATTATCCCATAATTAACATGGTCTTCAGCCACTAGTAATAATGATGATGAGTATTTTAATAAGTATTGTTATATAATTATTATTATATTAATCATTATACATTAAATTGAAGGGCACTGTTTGGTTTATGTGTAGTTTTAGTTTATTATAAGTATTATTATTAATAATAACAATGACTGTAAATAATAAGAAGTATGTCTGATTAAAATTTTCCTATTACACACACACACACACACACATATAATATAATTCTGACATTATGAAAGGGGAAGATTTTGGTATATGTGTGATTCTGGTTGGCCTAGTATGCTAATAATATAACTTTACTAATTATATAAAACACCACTACTACTACTACTACTACTAATAATAATAATAATAATAATAGCATCTATAATAATAATAGGTGACGCGGTGGCGCAGTAGGTAGTGCTGGGTCAGTTGGCGTTTCTGTGTAGAGTTTGCATGTTCTTCTCGTGTTCGCGAAAGTTTCCTCCGGGTGCTCCGGTTTCCCCCACAGTCCAAAGACATGTGGTACAAGTGAATTGGGTAAGCTAAATTGTCCGTAGTGTATGTGTGTGAATGAGTGTGTATGGATGTTTCTCAGAGATGGGTTGCAGCTGGAAGGGCATCCGCTGCGTAAAAAAACATGTGCTGGATAAGTTGGCAGTTCATTCTGCTGTGGCGACCCCGGATTAATAAAGGGACTAAGCCGAAAAAAAAAATGAATGAATGAATGAATGATAATAATAATAATAATAATAATTATAATAATAATAATAATAATAATAATAATATTAATGGATAAATACAAATGATTGATGAATGGATAAAAGATAATAATTTATAAAAGAAAAATTAAAATATAAAATAAAGTCAAAATAAAAATAAAATAAAAAACAAATTGATTAAAAAATAAATCAAACTAAAATGAAAAATAACAATATATTTAAAGTAAATAAATAACATAAAATAAAATAAATATAAATGAAATAATCTAAAATGAAATCTAAAATGAAAAATTCTAGTAAAAAATAAATAACAAAAATACAAATAAAATGTAAATTAAAAAAATAAATATATATAAAATAAAAACAAATTCATAAAAAAATAAATCAAACTAACATGAAAAATAATAAATTATTTAAAAATAAAAAATAACAAAAAAATAAAAATTAATATTAAAAATATGAATAAAATAAAAACAAATTTATAAATAAATAAATCAAACCAAAATAAAAAATTATAATTTATTTAAAAATAAATAAATAGCATAAAATAAAAATAAAATAGAAATAAAAATAATAAATAAAATTAAATAAAAACAAATTTATGAAAAATTAAATGAAACTGAAATGAAACATTGGCTTAGTCCCTTTATTAATCTGGGATCGAAATGAAAAATAATAGTTTATTAAAAAATAAATAAATAACAACATAAAAATAAAATATAAATAAAATAATAAATATAAATAAAATAAAATAAAAACAAATTTATAAACAAATCTAACTAAAATGAAAAATAATAATCAAAAAAGTAAATAACATATTTAACAAAAAAGTAAACAAAACAATTAATATAAATAAAATAAAAACAAATAAAAAAAATCTAACTAAGCTAAAATGAAAAATAATAATTTCTAAAATAAATAAATATATAAAAATAAAATAGAAATGAAAATAATAAATAAAATAAAATAAATACAAATTTATGAAAAATTAAATGAAACTGAAATGAAAAATAATAATTTATTAAAAAATAAATAAATAACAAAATAAAAATAAAATAGAAATAAAATAATAAATAGAAATCAAATAAAAACAAATTTATAAAAAAATAAATCAAACTAAAACAAAAAATAATAATTTAAAAGTTAAATAAATAACATAAAAAAAATAATAAATATAAATAAAATAAAAACAATTAAAAAAATAATCAAACTAAGCTAAAATGAAAAATAATAATTTATTAAAAAAATAAATAACATAAAATAGAAATTAAATATAAATTAAAATAATAAATATAAATGAAATAAAGATTAATGTATAAAAAAATAAATCAAACTAAAATGAAAAATAAATATTAAAAAAAATATTTTCATTTAATAATCACTGTAAAGCCATTAATCAGTTGAATGTCTAAATAATAATTATTTGGAATTATTTGGAGAATAATAATTTTTTACTTAGTCGAAACAGACAGTTGGTGCATTTAGCAAACACTTTTATCAAAAGCAACTTCGTAATACTCATTTACAATATTATACATTTTTCTTCATTTTTCATCAAATAAATAAGAGGCATCATTAAAAAAATATATATAATGATATCTGCCAAAATCTCTGAAATTACACTAGCATACTGGACATATGAACCTGAACTAAGAAGCCACAATGGACTTTTTAAAGCCAATGCATCCTTCTCCAGAAAGTAGGAAAGTAGTGCTCTTTTTTAATGTGCTTCATTGGCCAGTAGAGGGACTGCTGCTGTCTCTATACGCTGAAAGGTCATCCAGCTTTTGGCTGAGGAAGGACTATCAATCAGTTTGGGAACAAAAAAAAAAGAGCGGCTCCAAAACAGCACCTCAAACTGTCGAAACATGTTCTCAAGGCATCCCGCGAACGCAGCAAACTCACATGTCAACACGGGGGCGGAAAGGCTAATGAAGAGCTAAATCAACAGGCCGTAAAAAACACTGAGACATGCAGGAATATTACTGTAATTTGATATTGCGCTGATTAAATAGACCTGTTTTTTCCCCATCAATCACAATCTGTTTACGTATTAAATGAGAGTTTGAGGCATTTAATAACAGGAATGACATCAACCCAATTAATAATGCATCTACGTAATAGCAATAATAATCTTTGATATCATTACTTATGTGAAAAAATTGCACTGCGAAAATGGAAAACAAGAGCAGAGGGTTTACACACACAAAAAAATTATCAGCATTCTTTCATAAGCGCTGCGGGTATATTTATAGATGCATGTGGGCTTCTCAAACGCAGCGGAAAAGTCACTATTCAGCTTTAATAATACATCACTTTATATGGCAACACAGCTATTTAGGTTATGCGGCATTGCTATAGTGCTAGGCTAGTTTCAGACAGCTAATGAATTGCTATGCAAACAACTTACAAGGTCATGAACTGAGAAATCAACATTCCCTTGATCTTGATCTAAAAATAATATCTATTAAGTTTCAGAACTCAAAAATGTTCAGCTAATATTGAAGCCAAAATGACAGGTTGTGAAATGTGGCACTTTATAATGTAACAGTTTGGGTAAACCCCGCCTTCACAGGTAAAAATCAAAGCTTACTTCTCATACATCACTGCCTGTTTAATTCTACCCACTGATGTTTAGCTCCACCCACCAATTCACACTTTAGTTTCAGAACTCAAAAATGTTCAGCTAATATTGAAGCCAAAATGATAAGTTGTATAATGTGGCACTTTATGATGTAACAGTTTGGATAAACCCCGCCTCCACAGGTAAAAAGCAATGCTTACTTCTAGTACATCACTGCCTGTTTAATTCTACCCACTGAAATTTAGCTCCATCCACTGATTTACACTTTAGTTTCAGAACTCAAAAATGTTCAGCTAATATTGAAGCCAAAAATTACAAGTTGTGGAATGCGGCGCTTTATGATGTAACAGTTTGGGTAAACCCCACCTCCACAGGTAAAAATCAAAGCTTACTTCTAGTACATCACTGCCTGTTTTATTCTACCCACTGATGTTTAGCTCCACCCACTGATTTACACATTAGTTTCAGAACTCAAAAATGTTCAGCTAATATTGAAGCCTAAATGACAGGTTGTGGTATGCAGCACTTTATGATGTAACAGTTTGGGTAAACCCCGCCTCCACAGGTAAAAATCAACGCTTACTTCTAGTACATCACTGCCTGTTTAATTCTACCCACTGATGTTTAGCTCCACCCACTGATTTACACTTTAGTTTCAGAACTCAAAAATGTTCAGCTAATATTGTAGCCGAAATGACAGGTTGTGGAATGCGGCACTTTATGATGTAACAGTTTGGGTAAACCCCGCCTCCACAGGTAAAAATCAATGCTTACTTCTCGTACATCACTGCCTGTTTATCTCCATCAACTGATGTTTAGCTCCATCCACTGATTTACACTTTAGTACTAAATAATAAGAGATAAATCTGAAACTAAACAGTAATGATTAAAAAGTTGCGAATGAAATGTATTTTTCTATTTATCGTTTAAAAATGTATCATTTGATATGCACACAGTACTGTGTTTTTATCCTTAAAGGCACAGTTCACCCTCCAAAAAAATAAAATTATATCAGTTACTGCATCGTTTACTTGTTCAAAACCTATTTGAGTTTCTTTTGAACACAATAGGTTTAAAAAAAAAATGCTGGCACCAATTGACCTCCATATTATTATTTTTGTTCCTACTATGGAAGTCAATGGGTGCCAGCAACCAGCATTCTTTAAAATATCTTAGTTTATGTTAAACAGCAGAAAGAAACTCATAAAGGTTTAAAACCACATTAGGGAGAGAAAACGATGAGGTATTTAAAATTTTTGGGTGAACTAACCCTTTAATCACAGTAGTGTCTATGAAGGATATAGGCTGTCAAATATACATGCGGGCAAACAGTCGTCCTTTCGAAATTTGTCATATATGCTGACTGTTAGCAAGTAATACAAATAACAGTCAAACAGTCGAGCAGCAAAGTTCCTTGATATTTACAATGAGAGTATAATTCCTGGCCTATAATATCAGCCTAGAAAATACCAACTTTTCAATTGTAGTCAGTCTTAGCGAACAAAGCAACTGCAGAAAAATAAAGCTTTAAATAGGAAAATTATTGAAACTCTTTAGTCAATTTTGAGAGAGATGCTAATGGTCCAATCCGATTAAATGATTTATGCTAAGCTAAGCTAAAAGTGCTCCCAGAGAGCCAGAAATCAGCTGAATAAATTCAAAAACCGTAAAACTCCACTGTTTACCTCTAGAGGAGTTGTAAAATTATTATTATTTTGTTTGTTTTTAAAGTGAAGTGTTCCTATGATGAAAATTTAGAGAATGTGAAAATCCCAATATCCACCAAAGCAGTTTAATTCATTTTAAATTTTAGCTGAACACATTGGACTGCAAATCTTTACATTTATATATTACATATTCATAAGCTAAATGTACCAGCTGAGCTAGATTATATGAAAATCCATTTTAGTTATTTAACAATTTGATAATGATGTCCACAACGATGACACCAGAAGGTAAACAGATGCCCTTGCAGAGATATTAATACACTTAAATTCAAATGTCTCCAACATTCTTCAAAATATCTTCTTTTGTGTGTTAACAGAACAAAAATGCTCAAACTGGTTTGAAACAAGTCAGGGGTGAGTAAATAATGACAGATTTTATTTATTTTATTTTTGTGTGTGTGTGGGGGGGGGGAGGGGGGGCTTCAATGAAATCTATTTTTTATAGTGATAATCACATTTGAAAAGAAATAAATCATCAAAATTCAGACTTCATGAATAAAAAGGGCAATATTATAATATTTTATTTGATTATTGATATTATAAGTGTTTTATACTTCTTGTCCGTATTAGATGTATTGTGTTATTATTATTATTATTATTATTATTATTATTATTAATATTATTATTATTATTTACCTTTCTCTGTTTCTTTATGGACATGAACATACATAATGTGAGCAAAAAATGTCATAAAATATTATATTTTATTGTTATATAGTTATTTTATCATTTATTTTACCGGTTGGATTGGAAGTTTAATCCAAGATGTTTCAATTTAAATGAATATCGGTAATTTATTGATTGTCAAGCAAACATTTGCGTCCCCAATATCAAAACAGAACCAAAAATACTTCTAAATTATTATGATTTTTAATGTAAATATCTTCACAAAACTCGGAAAGCAGCACAAAATAAACATAAAAGCCAATCCATGAACTCTTCAATTAGAAATTAGAAATATGCCCCTGCATTTCATATTTATCATCTAGCTAAATAAATCAACATCACCCGAAAGTCATTAATTCTGGTTGTTATCATCATCTTACAAACTAATAAATCAGTTTTGCTTAACATGGGTGATAAATTTTCAGCAAACGAAGGGTATTTGGCTGTATAAATCGTGTTCCGTTTTATTTCCGGACCCGTTCTGAATGAATGAATAAATACCGGTGGGAAAAATCCTCTTGGCGTCTCATCAGTGCTATTTGGAAGAGGCTTTTTGAAGTCGCTCTAACCTCGAGATGTAGGTCTCCTCGTGAACTCGCAGCTTCTCTGTGAAGTCGGCCTGTTGAACACACAAGAATTTGTACATCCATAAAAACGCCACAGCGATGCGGGCTGGAGATTACAGCGAGATGAGTGAATCTCAGGGTGGAGGTCGTATTTCAGCCCCAAAGCAAACAAGAGAGTGGAGATTTTTCTTACACCGTGACATTTTCACACACATCTGCTTCCTTAATGTAAAAAAAAAAACATAAAATTTCATTGCTAGAATGCAAATTTGGTGTTATAAATGGCGTAATAGTATTTTGGTTTGTGACCTGTCTATCTTACAGAGATATGATTGGTTTATTGTTGAGATTATTGTTGGTTATTTCATAATTTTTATAACAGGTAGTGATATTCACATTTGAAACCAAATAAATAATCAAACAAAGATGTCACGAATAAAAAGGCCAAAATTATGTTAAAGAAATTTGTATACATAATGTTACAATGTGAAAAAAACTGCACATAATGATCTCTTTATGATTTCCTTTAAATATATATTTTTATATATAATATCTAAAAAATAAAATATATATTTATATTTAATTATTATGTTCCCCCCCCCAATAAATAGATTATTAATATTACTGTTATTATGAACATATGTATATATACAACAGTTCTGTCTGCTTCTCAAATCTGATTGGCTGATAGCCGTGAGATATTTAAGTAATATCAACACTTGTACAGCCGCTTCACCATTGTGTACTACTCTGCCCACATGAGTGGCAAGCAGAGGACTACAGTTTGACAAATATTCCAGCAGTTGGACAACATAATGTACTTTGAGGCTTTTTAGGCGAAAATGTAGTTGTTTAGATTGCAACTATGTGGTTTATTTATAAGTATATTGCCTATTTTAAATATAGTTAGCGGCCAGCCTGCCATACTGAGCAGAGCAAAGACGGTTGACGTTCTGTTGGCGACAGAGACCGCATAATAAGTCCTTAGGGGAGAAAAACAGCATTTTCTCAGCGTATGTTTCAAACTACAGCTGAACAAATCTTTACAGAACCGGTAAGTGACATTCTAAGTCGATCTCTCTCTTTTTTGTGATGTAGTGCTGTATTTATACCATAGTAATCTGGTAGTGTTTGATTTGCTCTGGCTTTTTCGGGGTTAATTTTTGTGATCTCCCGATTGCAACAGAGAAATACTAGCAAATCTCTGTAGACTGATGGCATTTAATGCCGTTTAGTCTTATATTCTTAAAATGTGAGCAAAATTTGCTGTTTTGCCATCATTTTAGACATTACGCTGAAAAATCATTCAAACACTAGCTCTAAAGTGATGTTTGTAAGATAGCAAGGGTTTCAGCTGTTCTGACAGTCAGCTGCAGATGTGTATTAATGGCGGAAGAAAGTAGTTCTAGTTTTTTGAGACTCTGTGTTTGAATTTCTTATTTATATACATGATTATGCCGTCTAACTGTTGTATAAACACAATATCACACGAATAGCAGTGCAATATGGCTGTATATTGTCATTGGTGGGACACTAAGGCACTCGGCCTGTGGCCTCGAGCCAACGTACGCCTCCCACCAGTGCCGATATACAGCCATATCGCACTGCTATTCATTTATATATATATATATTATATATATAATTTGTAATTTTATATATACAAATTTTTATTCATTTTTTTTAAAATCAATTTTATTGATTAATTGGTTATTACCTGTATTTGTTTTATTATTGTTTTTATACATTCATTAATGTAATTAATTAATTCATTCATTATTTTTTATAGACATAATGTCACCAAAAAATTGTATTAAAATATGTTTTTTTTTTATATTTTATTTTACCTGTTAGATTGTTTTTTATGAAAGTCTGCATAAACTATTCAGATTTATATTTAAGATCTTCATTTGCACATCTTTATACCTTTTAATTTTCCAGTGTCATTTTTAATAAGCATGTATTTATTATCATTATTTTAATTACATTTTTTCCTGCCCTGTGTGTATCATAAACATATGAATAATAAATAAGACCTCATTAATAACATCCACAGAAAACATTACAGAAATGAAAGGACAAATATTAAAATAGTGGGGCTACAATTATAGGGTTGAACTAAATTCCACTTATTTTCCTTGTTGCTTTTGAGATGACATTTTATAAACCTTTTCAAGGTTCCAGATTAATATTTTAGTGTGTGCTTAGTTCACATAGAAAAGTGAATCAAAACAAAACAAGCTCTCATAAATAAAATCCTCACAAAACATAACACAAAAATGAAAATACATAATGCTACCCTAAACAGGCTTGATTGTTTTGATATGAAATTGCACTTATTTTTTTCCCATGTTGTTTTTATGCTGAAATATTCGTGACATTTGTTGTGAAACATTTTGTGTACGCAATGTTCTGGCTTTAAATAAAAATACACAACACATTGTGGCGCTTAGCAGTTCCCCGTGAAGCACAAAGGCATATTGAATGCCTCTTGGTCCACATCTGGAATGGTAATGTTATTGGTAAGGAAATCATTCTCAGTAATTCCAGCATTTGTAATTTTTAGTGTTTCTACCATATTAGGTATGATGAGATCCACAGAGTCATGGCATTCCTGGGAACGTTTGAAACTAGAATAATATTCAAGGGAGGCGGAAAAGAATTAATAAGGATTTACCATAGCAAACACTTCAAACTTAATGTGGACGATATTAAAAATGACTTCATAAGCGCCCTTGAGCAACACTGCAAACAATTAGCATAGGAAATATATATACAGTTGAGGTCAGAATTATTAGCCCTCCTGTTCAATTTTAATTATTATTATTTTTTCTCAATTTCTTTTTAACAGAAAAAATATTTTTTAAAACATAATAGTTTTAATAACTGGTTTATATTAACTGATTTGTTTTATCTTTGCCATGATGACAGTACAGAATATTTTACTAGATATTTTTCAAGTATTCATCTAAAAGTGACATTTAGCTAGGTTAAATAGGCAAGTTAGGCAATTCATTGAATAACAATGGTTTGTTCTGTAGATTATTTTAAAAAGCATACACCTGAAAAAAGTGTTTTCACCTATCCAAGTTTTAGGAACAACAAATAATAACTTTGCCTTCTAGTTGATCATTTAATATCAGAAGTGGCTTAAATGAAAGGTAAAGGCAAAGGCAAAATGCTTATTTTACCAAGATAAAATATGATCATGCCTTGATTTTTAATTATTTAATTAGGACAGTAAGGTCTGACTTTGCTCCCATGAGCTTGGAGGACTGCATCCATACATCTCTGCAATGACTCAAATAACTTATTAATAAAGTAATCTGGAATGGCAAAGAAAGCATTCTTGGAGAACTCCCAGAGTTCTCTGAATTC
Source organism: Danio kyathit (assembly GCA_903798195.1). NCBI lineage: Eukaryota > Metazoa > Chordata > Actinopteri > Cypriniformes > Danionidae > Danio > Danio kyathit. The sequence goes on along the minus strand of LR812530.1, from coordinate 9,801,327 downwards.
ATCTTTAATGCCTCCTCCTTCATCTTACCCCAGACATGCTCAATAATGTTCATGTCTGGTTACTGGCCTGGTCAATCCTGGAGCACCTTGACCTTCTTTGCTTTCAGGAACTTTGATGTGGAGGCTGAAGTATGAGAAGGAGCTCTATCCTGCTGAAGAATTTGCCCTCTCCTGTGGTTTGTAATGTAATGGGCAGCACAATTATTTTGATACCTCAGGCTGTTGATGTTGTCATCCACTCTGCAGATCTCTCGCATGCCCTCATACTGAACGTAACCCCAAACCATGATTTTTCCTTCACCAAACTTGACTGAGGCGAAACAGTGGTGCAGTAGGTGTTGCTGTCGCCTCACAGCAAGAAGGTCGCTGGGTCGCAGGTTCGAGCCTCGGCTGGGTCAGTTGGCGTTTCTGTGTGGAGTTTGCATGTTCTCCCTGCGTTCGCGTGGGTTTCCTCCGGGTGCTCCGGTTTCCCCCACAGTCCAAAGACATGCGGTACAGGTGAATTGGGTAGGCTAAATTGTCCGTAGTGTATGAGTGTGAATGAGTGTGTGTGGATGTTTCCCAGTGATGGGTTGCGGCTGGAAGGGCATCCGCTGCGTAAAACACATGCTGGATAAGTTGGCGGTTCATTCCGCTGTGGCGACCCCAGATTAATAAAGGGACTAAGCCAAAAAGAAAATGAATGAATGAATGAAACTTGACTGATTTCTGTGAGAATCTTGGGTCCATGCGGGTTCAAATAGGTCTTCTGCAGTATTTGTGATGATTGGGATGCAGTTCAACAGACGATTCGATGGAAAAATCTACTTTCTCTCACTTTTCCAAATGGTCAACTAGAAGTCAAGTTATTATTTGTTGCTCTCATTACTGGGATCAACGACAAGACTTTTGCCAGGTGTGTATTGCTTAAGGGGGCTAATAATATTGTCTTAAAATGTTTTTTTTTAATTAAGAACTGTTTTTATTCTAGCCAAAATAAAACAAATATGACTTTCAATACGCAGAAAAAATATTACACAAACTACTGTGAAAATGTCCTTGCTCCATTAAATATCACTTGAGAAATATTTGAAAAAAGGAAAAAAATTCACAGGAGGGTTATAATTTTGACTTTAACTATAAATTGCTGAAGCATCAAGGTTTTTACTGATCATTTGGCATGATGGTCTTATATTTAGCAAAGTGATATGTAACCAACCTTCTTCGGACATTAAAAAAAGAAGAAAAACCCAAGAGAATTGATGGAAGTAGTGTCGTATCACTCAGATGTGAGATGCACACACACACACACACACAAGCCACTGCAAATGGGCTCTCAAATTACAGACTGTCTGCCATTTGCAATAAAGGCTTGTCACACAGACGACAAAGATCTTCATGGAACATGGCAAGAGAATTGAATGACCCCCATAATCATTAATCCCATCAAAGTGAAAAATTACTTATGCCTTTCTAGCGCACAAGTGTCAAACACACGGCTCGCAAAAATGCTTACGGAGAGATGATTCGATTAAACAGTAAACTAATAAACCACGTGAGGGGGAGTAAATGAGAATGTTTTCATTTTTGGGTGAACCATGATCTTTTTAGATTTCCCAAAGTTGTCTAAGATGACCAAAATGTGGCTGAAATTCCACAGTGTGAGCAGGGCTTTAGAGTGGCTTTTATTATGTCCAGCCTAAGGCACACATGTGCAATAATCATGCTGTCTAATTAAACAATAAACTAATAAATAAATATGGCCATTATCATTTTTGGGTGAATCATAACTTTAGATTGAAATGCACCAGACATTTGTATACAGAATAAAACCCTAGAATATTTGAGTTTTCCGTAATGTTTGCAAAACCATAAAGAAAACGCTATTGTAATATTCACCTTTTTTTCATAAATGTTTAACAGGTAAATAACAAGTCAGAAAGCATTCAGAATCTGGTGTGATCACCATTTGCCTCATGCAGTGCAACAAATCTCGTTTCATGTATTTTGTACGGAAGTCCTAAGAGGCCATGCATTAAAATATTTTTTCTCTCTTGTTATGTCGTGATCACGACTTATTTTTTTTGCTTTAATTTATTTATTTATGTATGAATTATTGTTATTATTATTATTAGTAGAATAGTAGTAGTATAAGTATTAATATCTGGCAAATGTCAGGACACCGGCCTTGCGAACAGGGAGAGAATAACTGCAGACGCGCATTCGTGCAACACATTAAAGGCGTTCAGAACAGCCATAATATGAGAGCAAACGCTCGTGCTCCTGATTAATGTACATTCATGATTATGTTCATGTATATGATCATTATTTACAATAATTTGCATCAACTGTTACCATTTTAAAGCAACTCTATGGCGCATTTTTAAAGTTGTAAATAATTTGCGGAAAGGATCAAAGCAAGTGCAGGATCTTCATCATTCTTCATAATTTAATTCATGCATGTAGCAACCTATTTTGTGCCATATAGAGTTGCCTTAAAATGGTAACAGTTGAGGGAATATTATTGTAAATAATTGTATATAATCAAATACGTGACTATAATCATAAATGTACATTAATCATGAACACGAGCGTTTGCTCTCATATTATGGCTGTTCTGAACGCCTTTAATGTGTTGCACAAACGCGTGTCTGCAGTTGGGCTATTCTCTCCCTGTTCGCAGGGCCGGTGTAGACTCTCTGGCCAGACATTTGCCAGATATTAATAATAATAATAATAATAATGAATACATAAATAAATAAAAGCAAAAAAAAAAAGTCGTGATCACGATATAACAACTTTTTGTTATGTCGAGATCACGAGAAAATTAAGTCGTGATCATGACATAACAACTTTATTAAGTCGTGATCATGACATAACAACTTTTTGTTATGTCGAGATCACGAGAAAACGAGTTGTACAAAATACTCAAAATTACGGAAGTCCTAAGAGGCCATACATTAAAATATTTTTTCTCTCTTGTTATGTCGAGATCACGAGATCATTTAGTCATGATCACGACATAACAAGAGAGAAAAAATATTTTAATGCATGGCCTCTTAGGACTTCCGTAATTTTGAGTATTTTCCCAAATAACAATGTAACTCATGGCTGAACTACCATCGAATGATGCATTGTTTGAAAAATGAACGATGTAGTGATGTTTCCCAAAACCGTAGGTGTTGTCATAGATCATTTAAACTACATTAGTTATATCGTAAAATTACATTCTAAAAGAGGTTTTCTATTACAAAACATTATTGAGACTAGTCCATATTCTAATCTAACACATAGGCTAATCTCGTATATAAATCAGATATAGTCAATTAAAAATGTAAAAAATAATTTGATTTATTTGTTGCCTATAATTACATTTATTATTATTATTATTATTATTGTTATTATATTATTATTAATAATAATAATAATAATAAAGTAGGCTATTATTTTTTGACACATTTAATAAACCACTGCAGAAACTTTGCAGAATATATGTCATATACACTCCAAAAAAATATTTTGCCGCTTGTTCAAGCTAAAATGAGCTGAAACCACACATTTCTTGAGACTTTTTTGGGACAATATAATTTGTTATGTTAACTTAATCAATTTATCTTGGGACAACATGAATGAATTGTGGAAAGCCCAGCATTTTTTACAGTGTACAGTACAGATAATTTTTTTAAATACTAAAAATTTTAACTATCAATGTAGCCTATATGTGGTTTGTTTTCACAAGCTTTGGAGATATAACAGAGATTTCTACTTGTTAATCATAGGTCACCTTTAGCTTTCATTATGAGCCATGGCTGTTTCAAATTACATAAATGATTTTGAAGTGGACTATGCAATTGTCAATTTGAAAATTGCTAAACTTAACTGTAAAAAAATTACTTGAGAGAGAAGATTTTTTGTTTTTTGGGAGATGTTTGAAAGGAATAGGGCATAGGGGAAATATTTTTGGAATAGAACACAGCCAGGAACTATCCTTCTAACTACAGCTCTAGAGGCGTAGTTGCAGCCGCAGAAGTTTGTGAAGCAGTTTTCTAATGTTGGTTGGAACGATGGATTTAGGTAACAACAAATTACTGAACTATGTTTGTAACAACAGAACCTGCGACCTTAGTTGGCTAACAATGTTTTCAGAAAACACCCCCCAGGTTGAATGTTGGTTTCTCCTCTTCAATGGCCGTGTAAAGTTGCTGGATATTGGCTGAAACTGGAACGCGCTGTTGCATATGTCGATCCAGAGTCAACCAAATCGTGGCTGAAATTGCACAGTGAGCAGGGCTTTACAGTGGCCTTTTATGGTGTCCAGCCTAAGCCACACATGTGCAATAATCATGCTGTTTAATTAGCATCTTGACCACCTGTGAGGTGGATGGATTATCTCGGCAAAGACAAAGTGCTCACTAACACAGATTTAGACAAATGTGTGAACATTATTTGAGAGAAAAAGGCCTTTTGTGTACATAGAAAAAGTTTTAGATCTTTGAGCTCATGAAAAATGGGAGCAAAAACAAAAGTGTGGCATTTATATTTTAGTTGAGTGTAGCTCTATAAGTGGTTGACTCCACTGTGTGCTTTCTATGTCACTATGGAGGAGCGCAATTGCCAATTTGAAGATTGCTAAAACTGAACTGTAAAATAAACTTTGAAAACAAATTACACATAAGAGAGATGCCTTTAATTTTTTTTCTTTTATGATGTTGGAACATTTGAAAGAAATAGGAATAGGGCATAGGGGGAATAACTCGGAATAGGACACACCCAGGAACTATCCTTCTAACTACAGTTGAAAAGGCGTAGCTGCAGCAGCAGAGATTTGTGACGCAGTTTACTAATGTTGGTTGGAACGATGGATTTAGGTAACAACAAATCGCTAGCTCCAAATAGTGTAGCTTCATAAGTGGTTGACTCCACGGTGTGCTTTCTATGTCACTATAAAGGGAGCGCAACTGTCAATTTGAAGATTGCTAAAACTGAACTAGGCCTTTTGTGTACCTTTTGGGAGCAAAAACAAAAGTGTTGCATTTATATTTTAGTTGAGTGTAGCTCCATAAGGGGTTAACTCCACTGTGTGCTTTCTATGTCAGACAAAATGCCAAACAAATGGCATTTTTATCAAACTCCTAATGGGGTTAGTTGTGAGCAAATTCAAAAAGAGAGTTTCTAATGAGATTTAATGTGTAAATTGACCTAAAATGAGTGTGACAACCCTGTTTCAACCCCTTATCTTCAGGTCTTTATGGCAACCTTTTGCCATCTGATACCTCAGAAAATTTCAGCATGTAAAAACGTGATAGAAACGACACAATTTTGTAATCCGCCTGCTTGTTTTGCGCATTCACAGTAATTCAATTCCACCTTAAGTCTACCGTAAAATTAATCATGATTTCTGCCAGCAGCCGTCTAATGTCTTTTACGTTATGCAGAGAATACCAGCCATATTAAGCAGGAGATTGTTATTCACGTTTTTAATATTGGATTCTTTCTTTTCTTGGCATAATCACACTGTGGGTGGAGGTTTGTGGGAAGAATATGAGCGGAACTATGATATTTTCAGAAACACTGTTCTGAAACGTAGTCTGTTATTCGTTTTTTTTTGCCTTTTAAGATGTTTTATTAATGCTATCTGAGATATTCCTGCCTTCCAGCCATGAATGTTATTCTTGTGGAAACTGAAAGACTCGAGCGAATGAAAAACATTTGTGTGTGTGTGTTGGTTGTAATCAGCATGTTGTTTTTTATAAACAGTGTGTTGTTATGTAAGGCTACTGGGAAGGTTTGTTATTTACCTGTAGTTTTGCTAGCATCTCCTGGGTCATTTCCCCCAGCGCCTCTCGAACATCTTCCACACTGAAGCCCTCGTGGTTCCCAGCACTTTCTTCCAGCTCAGCTTTTTCTGGTTCTTCTACGTTTTCCTCATGAGATTCCGGCGAGCCCTACAGTCATGAAAAGAAACAGTTCAAGCATGAATGAAAATCAAGCAGCTTTTTAAATATAGTTTCATTACTGTGCAGTAAAGAGCATCAGAAAGATTCTTAAAATTATCCCATTATAGTTAGTTAATACTAAAATTATGTTGATATTAGAAGTAAAATAAGCATCAACATACTAATAATATTCTAAAATATATATAAAAATATGGTAAATATACTATAAAATACTTCTAAAAATATATTCTATTATATTAAACATATACTATGTTGTAAACAATAATATATAACAATAAAAATAAAAAAGAAGACAAATAATATAAATAAAAATTAAAATATATTATAAATTTAAATATATATAAATACATATATGGTGCAGTGGGTAACACGATCGCCTCGGCTGGGTCAGTTGGCATTTCTGTTTGGAGTTTGTATGTTATGTATGAAGGAGTGTATATGGATGTTTCCCATGGGTTGCAACTGGAAGGGCATCTGCTACGTAAAAAAATATGTTAGATAAGTTGGCAGTTCATTCCGCTGTGGCAACCCCAGATTAATAAAGGGATGGAAAAAAATGAATGAACATATATATACAGTTGAAGTGAGAATTATTAGCCCCCCTGAATTATTAGGCCCCCTGTTTATATTTTTCCCAATTTCTGTTCCGAATTTTTTCAACACATTTCTAAACATAATAGTTTTAATAATATCTTGTAAAATATTATTTACTGTCATCATGGCAAAGATAAAATAAATCAGTTATCAGAAATGAGACACTAGACTATCGAGAAAAAAAAATAGCTTAAAGGCGCTAATAATTTTGACCTTAAAATGGTGTTTAAAAAATTAAAAGCTGCTTTCATTCTAGCCGAAATCAAACAAATAAGATTTTCTCCAGAAGATAAAAAATAATCAGAAATACTGTGATATATATAATATGATATATTTAACTAATCAAATTTATACACAATTACCTAATAATATTATGTAAATATGAATAAATATGAAAGTGGGAAATTAAAAAAAACTGATTGAAACTATGAATAAAAATATTTATAGATAAAAATACAAACTTGTACTAAGTTAAACTTAAATATTGAAACAAATCTCTATTTTTCATTTAAAATAACTTGCTAAAACAACAACAAACTAAAATGTAGACTAATGTAAAATGAAAATGAAAAAAAAAAATCTATTTAAACTCTTCATAAAATGTGATATAATTTTTTAAAATAAAAATCATCTTTAAATTTACTCTGTATATCAGCAGATCCAAAACCCCAAGAACAATAAAGTCTGTGAGTCAATAACAAAGTAAAAAATAATAATAAAGATGATCTTATTGTACACAATTTATCATTGTTGTTATAAGTTTGTAATCATTATAAATACAAACTTAAAAACTACACCTATTTAAAAACATTTTATTATTTATACTACATAATTTTATTTTCTTGTTATAAACAAATAAATCCTTTTAAAAAACACTGGGCTGAACTATCCTTTTAAAAAAACTCTCCTATTTTTCTGCTCATAAATGCTTATGGCAAAACTGGGTTAATGAATAAACACAAAACTAATGAGTGTGATGAAAACCAAAACAGATAAAACCGCTTGTGGAATCTTGGTTTTGACATGAATTGAAAATATACGGCGTGGCGTGAGTCATTAAAAAACAAGCCTGTTAGCTATTGGCATTAAAAGCTGAATCTGCTGTGATTTATTTTTTTGCGTAGCTTTTAATGTAACATTACAGCAAAGAAATAATGAGGAAATTTACGGAGCGTTGATGTGGGAAGCCAGAATGAAGTATTTTCCCATTAAATCATAAGCAGTGGTGCAGCGCCTACATGTGGTCATTTTGTGAACAGCATACAAGCAGGATAAAACACACACTTGTATTTTAATGACATTCTGCAGCACAAGACTTAAAAAACAAGGGTATATATACATGAATCAGAGAGTGAAATTCAATACCTTTTTTAAAGGCTCCATAGATTTTAAGACCTCATTGCCACTTTAGGTATCAACCGGTAACATTGGCGACATTTTAACTAAATAACTACAAAGTTTATTAACTTAATAACTACAATTTTAACTACTAATAACTTAATAACTGACTACTATTTAACTTAATAACTACATGTTAACGACATTTTAACTTAATATAACAGTACCTGTACTAAATACTGAAACATTACATACATGATGAATACAAATTTGCTAATGTGACACGGTGGCTCAGTGGTTAGCACTGTGGCCACACAGCAAAAAGGTCACTGGTTTGAGTCCCGGCTGGGTCAGTTGGCATTTCTGTGTGGAGTTTGCATGTTCTCCCTGTGTTCCCGTGGGTTTCCTCCGGGTGCTCCAGTTTCCCCCACAGTCCAAAGACATGCGGTACAGGTGAATTGGGTAGGCTAAATTGTCCGTAGTGTATGTGTGTGAATGAGTGCATATGGGTGTTTCCCAGTGATGGGTTGCAGCTGGAAGGGCATCCATTGCGTAAAACATATGCCCCAGATTGATAAAGGGACTAAGCCGAAAAGAAAATGAAAGAATGAATTATACCAAACAAAATTCGTTACAAAAAAAGCATTTTTCCAACAAAATTAGGCTGAAGTGGTCAAAAATTGTTTCAATGTTTCCTGTAGCTATTTAGGATTTTTCATCTATTGTTTTTTTTTTCAATCAGGTAAGAATCCAAAGTAAATTTCACTTTGTGAGTCATTCTTTTTAAGAGATTGTCGTGGTTGTTGTAGCTACTAAATATTGACAGAAACAGAAATGAACTGATTCAGATTCGAACTGAAGCGTCAGAAAATAGGCTTCCACAAATTCTGCAGTTTTGCAACCATAGACTACTAAAATAAAATGGTCTATTGTTGCACAAGCGTGTGAGCGTTTTAGTGACTCTTCCACATGCAACATTATCTATTGCAGATAGACCATTAATAACGATACTACCATTTACAAACTACAGTGGCACCGCCAGTATTTTGGAGCCATAGTATCACGATACTACCATAGTACCGGTAAACCGTGCAACCCTACTGTAGAACTCAGCCTGATCTCACGAGGAAACGTAAGTATTTTACGTTTTGTCAGTTTAGTGGCTAATTCGTACGAATTCGTACGAGTTTAGTCGTACGGAAATGTACGATTTTAAAAAGGAGGCGTGGCACCCAACCCCACCCCTAACCCCAACCGTCATTGGGTGATGAGCAAATTGTACTAAATTGTACGAATTAGATCGTACGAATTCATACGAATTAGCCACCAAATCAAAAAGTTACGAATTGCTGTGAGATTGCGTTGGTAGAACTACATTTTCAGAATGAGCCTATGTTGCAACGATTACATCTTTAATCAAACTTTAAACAATTTTAATATGAACATATGAGTAAAACATAGAATGCTATGGGTTTACCTGTAGGAGAAATCTGCAGTATCAACAGAAAAGTTTGATATTACATCATTACAGTTTGATGAAATATCACAACTTTTTCCTTTGCAATAACATGCACTGCTGAACTGTGCACAACAGGGTCACTTTTGATTTTCAGTACAATTTAGAAGCTGGGAAACTACAAAATTGTATGTTGACATATAAATCCCCCTTTATTTAACTTTTATGACATCATTCATTTTCAATAATCTCTTCCAGAGATGGAAATCCCAGATTTTTCCCTGACTCTGGAAACGTCGGATACATACATCTCTTTAAAGGTGAAGTGTCTCGGACATTTTTACACACAGTATTTATACTAGAATGCGCTCAACAAATAAATCATTAAAATGCATGAATGCAGGAATAGTCGCAAAAAAATTCCCAGCGGGACTGAAAAACAAAAATGCATAGATAGAGCTGTGATGTAATCCTCCAGCTATAATATACGATTCCCTGTCTTCCCCAGCTGTACAGTGCAGTGTCTGCTAAGGAAAAGTGTTAGTCATACTTGGAAGTAGATTTGTGTTTCGTCCGAAAATGAGAAACATGTGAAAGGCATCTTCTCTGGAAGGGTAATTCCAAGCTAAGTCTGAACCACAAGAATAATACAACAGTTTACAATGAGCCAGACACTAGAGGAGTTTTGGATAGCTCTGTCATTATTACAGGAAGAGTGGAAAGGATAAAAATAATTATGTGTGGCTATAAGTCAATTTCCAAAACCTTAGCTTTCAATGTTCCTCGCCGGTGGAATGATTGTCCCATTCCCACACGGAATGCTGATTTAGTAGTATCATTCAAACGACAACTAAAAACACATTTTTTCCACGATCACCACATGACAACCTCAAAACATTATGCATTTCAGAGTGTGAGTGGGCTTGACACCTGTACAAAAAACACACTCATCTCATCAGCGGTCACTACAGCGGAATAAACCGCCACACTTTCTCACAATCCCTCCATATCTCAATAAATAACATTTAGGGCCCTATCATACACCCCGCGCAATAAGGCGCAAGACGTGTTTCCACGACGTGTTGCTATTTTCAGACCAACGCAACCTTAATTTTCCCGTCTTCCCCCATTTTGTTTAAATAGCAAATCTAGCTTCTTTGTATAATTAGCACTTCTTGTGTGTGTTGCCTCTCCTTGTTGAATCACTGAATGCCTCCTCAATTGTAAGTCGCTTTGGATAAAAGCGTCTGCTATATGACTAAATCTAAATGTAATTAAAATAAGAAAACTTTACCTGCTCAGGTGTTTGCAAACAAGGGGAGGCCATGTAATGGAAGTAGAGATCAGCAGGAAAACCCTCTTCTAGTGGGGCAGCAAAATCATCCGGGTTAATCACTTCAATGCATTTCTGAAACAAAACACCCAACATTTTAAAAGCCCATTAAAAAAATCTCAGAGGATTTTTTTTACTCCAACATAAACTAGGACAAGGTTATTAACGAAATTGCGACTTTATTTCTCAGAATTAGGAATTTCTCAGAAAGAAATAAAGTCAGAATTCGGACTTTATATCTCACAATAATGAGAAATAAAGTCGCAATTGTTAAAACTCTGAATTGTGACTTTTTATCTCTGAATTTTTACTTTATATCATGCAATTGAGACTTTATTTATTAGAATTCTGCAATCTGGAATTCATGCAATTGCAATTTTTTCTGACTTTAGAACTCACAACTGCTAGTTTATATCATGCAGTTGCGACTTCATATCTCAGAATTTTGTGATATATAGTCAGAATTCTGACTTTCAGAATTGAGACTTTACTTTTCAGAATTCAACTTTATAAAAAAAACACCAAACATTTAAAAAGCCCACTAAAAATCTTGTAGATGATTATTTACAGCAACATTAACTAAGAGAGTGTTATCTGCTGCTTCATTCATTCATTTATTTTTCTTCGGCTTAGTCCCTTATTTATCAGGGGTCGCCACAGTGGAATGAACTGCCAACAATTCCAGCATATGTTTTGCACAGCGGATGCCCTTCCAGCCACAACCCAGTACTGGGAAACACCGATACACTCTCACATTCACACATATACACTATGGTCAATTTAGTTTATTCAATTCATTTATAGTGCATGTCTTTGGACTGTGGGGGAAACTGGAGTCAAGACCACGTAAACTAAGACAAAGTCAAGGCCAAAACCAGACTAAAGTAGGAAGGAACTTCCAGTTCACAAAGACTTTTGCAAAACGTAAAATACATTGCTATGTGTACATTTTGTGGCACATTTCAAATGACAAATCCACAAGAGGGCACTGTTTATATTTTTGCAAATGAGAAATTTGTCACTTAGGGTATGTTCTGTAGTAAGTTTCAGATACACGTCCTTCTTGTACAAGAAGGCAGGGTTTGTCGTACATATCACCACGTGAACCACTGGCATGTACCCTTCTCTGAACCCAATTAAAGTTTTTTTCAAAAACATAAAAGAAAAATGCACTGCAACCACATAGTTTTACCTTGATTTTGAAATGCTTTTATGTCTTTTGTGGAACCATGCTTCATCAGAATTAATCCTGAGCACTCTGCTTCACAAGTACAAAACCGTATAAAGTATGCTAACGAGAAAACTGACCAATCCAGAAAAATATTGGCCAAACGTATTCGCTCACAAATCAGAGACACTGTTAAGTTTTTCTGCACAAAAATACTCCTTTATTCATCAAGAAAATGTCTTGTAAATATCATCAGTGTGAAAAGAAACCATAGGTACCGTAACATTAATTTTCCCTAGATACTCCAGTTAAACATATGTTAAAGTACATTTTTTGGTTCCACAAAAAATTTTGTCTGAAGCACATATTTCCAATGAGCCTGTGTTGAAGCCAATGTAGGAAAAAGAAAAGTTCACAATTTTTTAGAAGAAGAAATTTAAGCATGAAATTCTGGAAACCAGATCAAAATTTAGCAGGATTCGTCAGGTTGAGAAAAAACATCCTAAGATTATGCCAGATAAACAGCTTTGTTAACTGTGTTCAGTGTTGGGGAGTAAATAGTTACATGTAACAGCGTTACGTAATTTAATTACAAAATAAATGTAACTGTAATTCGTTACAGTTACTGAGAAAAATGTGTAATTAAATTACAGTTACTTATGAAAATGCTAAAGAGTACAAATGGGGTTACATCTAAAAACATCTTTAAAAAATCTGGGATATGCTGAATAGTATTAATCTGTTGCTTTACCTGATTTTGATGTGTACGATGCCTTCTGCTAAGGCCATTTATTAAAGCGGTGCTATTTTGCTACAACTACATTTCTTAGTAGCGTGGCGGTAGCAACGCTACTTTATAAATCAAATAGCTTTTCAGTGACAGAGCTATTTTTTTTAGTCAAGTAGTGCAGTAGCGTCCACACAAGCTACATTTACTGATCGCAGATCAATAAGTGACGGCACCGGCATTCACGGAGTTGTGAGGCCAGTGTCTAGCCACATGGCGGCGAGAATGACGATTTCTCCTTCTACCTGTTTTTCGGTGTTCGACAACAATCTTTTTGGTGCGTAACTGGCATCTCTCGCTCTGGTCTGTAATGTCGCCAACCAAGGCTAACACGAGAACTTTGCTTGATGGAAAGATGACCAAGGGAGAGGATATATATATATATATATATATATATATATGTGTTCTCCCTGCGTTCGCGTGGGTTTCCTCCGGGTACTCCGGTTTCCCCCACATTCCAAAGACAAGTGGTACAGGTAAATTGGGTATAGGCTAAATTGTCCGTAGTGTATGAGTGTGAATGAGTGTGTATGAATGTTTCCCAGAGATGGATTGTGGCTGGAAGGGCATTCGCTGCGTAAAAATGTGCTGGATAAGTTGGTGGTTCATTTCGCTGTGGCGACCCCAGAATAATAAAGGGACTAAGCCGAAGAGAAAATGAATGAATGAATGAATAAATTACTATAGTATTTTAAATGCGTAACACTTTGTTTTATTGGATTTTTTGTTTTTGCTGTTATATTCTATAATTTGTTTGTTTAGTACAGCATATTATTTGCAGTAAATAACTGAACTGAACAATTCTGCCTCATATGATTCATTGATAGTTTTATTAATGACTAAGATATGATTGAGTTGGAATTAAGTTGCTTTGATTTAAAAAAGAAAATTTTAATAATAGCTTAGATGTATTATTTTATTGCAAATGCCACAAAAATCACCCTGCACAACTTACTAAAATTTATATTTTGTAACAACAGAAAACACTTTTTTTGTTATATGGTCTGGTTTTGTGGTGGCTGTACTTTAAAATCAAATTAACATAAATTTAATTCAAGTGATGAGAGATTTAGAAATTCTAACACTAAACAGAGCTACTGTAAGGTCACACCTGCTTGGTATAAATGCTTGAAAACGATTTAGTTGAAAATATCCATTAGAAACTTAAAAGTAATCAAAAAGTAATCAGATGTAATCAGTTACTTTACTTTTCTAAAGTAATTGAAAAGGTACACTACTTATTACATTTTAAATAGGGTAATTTGTAATCTGTAATATATTACATTTCCAAACTAACCTCCCCGACACTGATTGTGTTATACAGTAGTTCCAACTTAAACACAAAGACTGAGCAGGACATTTCGAGTCGCTCTACCCCTTTTAAAAAAAGTAGACAGTAACATTTAGTTTATATCACAGCCCTGCCAGTCAGCGAAAGCGCATCTGACTCATGACAGCCACAGTCTATAATAGCAGTGCAGAGTCTGTCGAATCATTTAAAATACAGCATTCAGTGAATAGGGTCTGTGCATATCATCCACTCTGTTCTGTCATGTCTCAGGGCTAGAGCACTGGCAGTTTGTGTGACATTATCATGAAACCAAAATTTATTTGCCCCAATGGAAAGCATATTTACACTGCCTGAATCGTTTATGCCTTATATAGCACACTATCTACTCAAATAACTGATCTTAAAAACCTGAAACCATTGACTGCCATTATAAGAATCACCAGGGACCACAGATTCAGCTCAAAATCGTATTTAAAGGTGCTGTATGTAAGTTTTTGACTCTTCTAAAGCATAAAAATACCATAATATGTTTGCAGACATTTAAGAAACATGCCAAGTGAACATTCTTGTTTATCTGAAAAACAATGCTAAAGTCAGATATTCTGCTTTGAAAATGTGTGTTACGTGCAGGAACACTGTCTTTGTTTTGGGTTTTTTAACCCACCCAATGCTAGTTTAGCCAATTATATTTCAGCACCCCGGGTTGCCTTGGTGGAAAACTGCTAATTTTATTAATTCAGTCAGGAAGGCTCTCAAGTGTGCGTCCGTGACCGAAATGTGACCTCTGGTGGACAGTAGCAGACTCCGAAATGAGTTGCAGATTCAGAGTTCTACATAAGGTGGTTATTAATTAGGAAATAACATAAATATTACAAATGTAAACATTAGGTGAGCAGGTTACATTGTACAACAACACGCTATGTGACAAGATTTGCAGTGATAAGCAATTTGGCTTAGATGAAACATGACAGAAATTTAAATACAGCCATTCAGAAGCACAGAATAGTCCACTCACTGCACTCCAACGAAATGGTAAGGTTTATAATCTAATTAATACACATTAAACCTGTTTAACATTTTTAAATGTACATGCTGAATCACTGATATGTGTTGGATTGCACTGATTCAAAGTTCTAAAGTTTCATTTCAAAAGGTTTATTTTATTTTCAAGATCTCAAGTAAACTATCTGATGCTGCTTTCAGTAGTGTGGCAATAAATGTCATGTGGAATGGCATGCAAACTCACATTATTGGCATTTTACACTGAATAAAGCACATGAGGTGTACCTGAGGTGATCATTTTCAGCTTTCTGTTGTTCAGCTACAAGAAATAAAAGCCATTTCTAAAATATAAATTTCAGGTGTTGGCTGAAAACTGCTTTTAATATGGAAAATATTCCTTCTATCGTGTGCAGTTGCTTTAATAGCCTTAAATCAGCCATTAGGCTGGACAGTCAGGCACACTCTTGTTGGTGTCATCAATCTGGCAACCAGCACTTGTGTTTGTTTTAAACCAGGTGTGCAATACCTTGTTCAACCGCTGGGTGTTAAACTTACATACTGCACCATACTGCATGACGTATATCAAAAGGAAACTTTCATTTTTGGGCGAACTATCCCTTTAAGGCTAACATACTGATTCCAACAAACAAAAACTTGAATATTTTCTTTAAATAGCAGCGAGATTATTATTAGAATAGTGGAAAAAGAATGAAAAATGAACACAGACCGCTAACATTCTACACTTAAATGATCATTATCTCAGAATGAATCCAATATTCCAGACAGCACTGAATTTACTGTGTCTTAATTCTATGGTGTATCTGCATTAGCAGCTGGGTCAAATTTTCGACCGTTTTACTGTTCATTTGGCAGGAGTCCCTTCACCCAGAATCCAAAAAACTGGTATGCCGACAAAAACAAAGAGTCTTGCGGTTTGTATAGCGAACATAATTACACTGCCCGAATGAGGCAGGGGTGTAGAACAATGCTCTTTCTTTACTGCACTGCTTAATGACATGATTCATGGGCGTTCCGTCTCAAGCAATAAACAAATTAACGTCAACAGTATCATTTTAATAGGAGTAAAAATAGAACGCCCGCTGCAGTTCATTGTCCTGTTTTGCATTTGTGTTATTCCTAAAACATCTTGATTCAATAAAGCTCTTCCAATTCGGGGGTTGGCGTTGGAGGAGTACATTAATATTCAAAATGTGCTTTGAAGTCCTTTTTAAAACAAATAAAAATGGTTCTGTTACATGGTGCCATTATATCGGTGACCTAGATTCTGTTTTTGATGTTCACTGTATACAGCTTTCATTATTTGTGTGCCACAGCATAATAAAGCACCATTCAGACGCTAAACAAATCTGCGCCTTGATATTTGAGGTAATCTTGTCTTCCCGTTTTAGAGATCTCTGATACACTGATGCAAAGCAGAAATGTTGATGTAATTGGAATGAAATGATTGGTTATATTCCTCCGGCTTGACATTTCGAATGTGTACTCAGAGCACGATCATTATGTGTTAATTATGGATGAGCAAATCAGATGGGAGAGAGATTTTCCGCTCAAGCTAAAATTTAAAGGAAGAGAGAGATGGTAACCCATGAAATGCTATAGCCATTAGCCTAATGAAGACATCCAGAAGCATGGAGGAAGAATTACTTAAATGTGCCATTATTACACTTTGTTAATACATTAATTGTTAATACATTTTTGCTTAGTCTCCTAAATTAGATTTACATCAAAAAGGGACTTTGATTAATAGGTAATGAGTATATTAAATAATAATATTAAAATAATACATGATTAAATAATAATATATATTGGCAGTAGTAATAATGATTGCAATTATATGTGCATCTCCATATTGTTCAGTCTGATTTTGTTATGTAATAACGCTCATTTATAGGTTAGTAAAAATTCATAGTTATCCATTAGCCCAATGAAGAAATCCAGTGGCATGGAGGAAGATTTATTGTGTGCAAAGTTTTTTACTTGTGCATTACATGTGCCATTATTTCACTTTTTAAAAAGATAAACATTAAAATTTTTTATATATTTTACTTTTTATTTAGTCTCCTAAATTAGATTTACATCAAAAGGCATTTCATTATTAGATTATGAGTATGTTAAATAATATTAAAATAATACATGATTTAATAATAATAATACATATTAATAGTAGTAATAATGATTACACTGTAAAAAAAAATCTGTAATTTTACGGTTTATTTCCGGCAGCTGAGGTGTTGGAAATAAACCATAAAATAACGGCCGTTAAGTTACAGAAATTTACTGTAAAATAACGGACATTCAGTGGTGGAAAGAGTACTGAAAAATCATACTCAAGTAAAAGTACCATTATACTTGCCTAAAAATGTAGTGCAAGTAGAGTAAAAGTATCTGTTGTAAATATTACTCAAAGTATGAGTAAAAAGTAGCTCTTTTAAAAGTACTCAAGAGTAGTGAGTAGTGAGTATTACACTGTGAAAAGCTGATGCATTTACATGTAATTTGTGCATGTGTGTGTAAACGTAACATTCTGTAGTGCATTTAGTTATTGCCCAGCAGGCACACAACATCATAAGACGTTATTATTAGGTTCGATTTAGGTTGTGATGTCAGGTGACCAAAATTCAATGTCTAGCCAGCGTCTAAGGACAACGTTATTTAGATGATTAATAATGACAACCAATGACGTTGATATTTGGTTGATTTTACGTTGTTAGAAAGTGACCAAAATCCAACGTTGAGCCAACATCTTAAACCAACTTCATATTGACATCAAATACTGACATTTATTCGTCAGGTATGGCAACCAAAATCCAATGTCTGATAGAAGTCGTAGTGGTAACGTCCACACAACGTCAAGCTGTAACATCATTAGACGTTGATATTTGGTTGATTTTAGATTGGATGTTGGACATTGACGTCGGCCTGATGTTGAGCTCTGTGTAAAGAAACCCAGTTCAACATCTTCTTGGACCCTTTTTTAATGCTTTCAAACAGTTTGCTGCATTTATAAATCGCCCATGTCTTGAGGTAGTTCATTATGATGCGATTTACTGTATATGTGTGATTTGATTGGACAGGAATCACAAGACTGATTTTTCTAATCCCCATAGACAAGAAAAAATAAAGTAGTGACTGCAGGTTGAAGGAAAATAATGGAGTAAAAGTACAGATACTGCACTAAAAATGTACTCAAAGGAAAGTAAAAGTACACATTTTTAAAACTACTTTGTAAATTACAATTCCTGAGAAAAACTATTCAATTACAGTAATTTGAGTATTTGTAATTTGTTACTTTACACCACTGCGGACATTAAATTACAGAAATTTCCTTAAATTTAAATTTCTAGTAAATTTCTGAAATTCAACCTCTGTTATTTTACAGTAAATTTCTGTAATTTAACGGCTGTAAAATTACTGATTTTTTTTTACAGTGTACAATTATATGTGCATCTCCAAATTGTTCAGTCTAATTTTGTAATGTAATAATGCTCATTTATGGGTTAATAAAAATTTATATTTATCCATTAGCCCAATGAAAAAACACAGTGGCATGCAGAAAGGTTTATTTATAACAAGTTTTTTTACTTTAAATATGCCATTATTGCACTTTTTAAAAAAGATAAACATTCGTTTTTAATCTAAATTTTTTTATTTAGTCTCCCAAATTACATTTACATCTAAAAAGCACTTTAATTATTAGATTATGAGTATGTTAAATGATAATATTAAAATAATACATGATTTAATAATAATAATACACATTAATAGTAGTAATAATGATTGCAATTATATATGCTTCTTCAAATTGTTCTGTCTGATTTTGTAATGTAATAATGTTAATTTATGGTTAATAAAAATTAATATTTATCCATTAGCCCAATGAAGAAATCCAGTGGCATGGAGAAAGTGTGCATGGTTATTGTGTGCTAAGTGTTTTACTTATGCTTTAAATGTGCCATTTTTACACTTTCAAAAAGATAAACATATATTTTTAATGTACTTATTTTTATTTAGTCTTCTAAATTAGATTTACATCAAAAAAGCACTTTAATTATTAGATTACTCATTCATTTTCTTTTCAGTTTAGTCCCTTTATTAATCAGGGGTCACCACAGCGGAATGAACCCCCAAATTATCCAGCATATGTTTTATGGAGCGGATGCCCTTCCAGCCGCAACCCATCACTAGGAAACACCCATACACTCTTGCATTCACACACGTACACCACAGCCAATTTAGCTTATTCAATTCAACTATACCGCATGTCTTTGGACTGTGGGGATAACTGGAGCACCCGGAGCAAACCCAGAGGAGAACATGCAAACTCCACACAGAAATGCCAACTGACCCAGCCGAGGCTCGAACCAGCGACCTTCTTGCTGTGAGGCCATCGTGCTACCCACTGCGCCACCATGACGTCATTATTAGATTATGAATATGTTAAATGATAATATTCAAATAAAAAATTATTTAATATTAATTAATAGTAATACATATTAATAATAAAATATTAATAGTAGTAATAATGATTTGATGTGCAATTAGATGTGCTTCTCCAATTTGTTCGGTCTGAAAGTCTCTAACCATTGCCAGATGGTTGTCTGTGTACGTTAAAGGTGCATATAAACAGCTATTTATTTATTTATTTATTAAATTTTTTTGATGAATGACCATTTTACATTCTAAATGGCTGATCTTTATAAATATAAAATATTCCTGTATTTTTTTTTCTTTTCCCAATAACAAGATCCGTTATATATTTACTATATTCTTAGTAAACTTTCAGTGGCTTGAGACACTTTTTTTTCTTCTCTGCAGATTGCTCTTTTTGATGTGTGTTGTCTATTCTTGTGAAAATTCTTGCCGCCTTGTTAGGAAATTCAGCCTTACATGTATGTGCTTCCCAGAATGTAAAATAACAGGATGAAGGAGGCATGTATGGACATGTACAGTGCTGTGAGGGAATCGAGAAAATAATCTACAGAATCAACAGACATCCATTTCAAGCATACGGTCACTTTACATTTCACAATACGAGCATTCATATAGGGGCCAGTCTAAAGGATGTACACACACTCACACACACATTGGTATAGTATACAGGCACTCTCTATAGTTAAGTATAATTGTGAAGCATTTGAATTACATGGACATCAGGTATGTCCTCATAAACCACCGTATCAAAGTACAACTACAGTTGAAGTCAAAATTATTCGCCCTCCTGTGTTTTTTTACTTTTTCAAATATTTATCAAATGATGTTTAACAGAGCAAGGAGTTTTTCACAGCATTTCCTGTAATATTTTTTCTTCTGGAGAAAGTCTTAATTGTTTTATTTTGGCTAGAATAAAAGCAATATTATTAGCCCTCTTAAGCAATATTTATTTTCAATTGTCAACAGAATAAACCACTTTTATACCATGACTTAACCTAAGTAAGCTTTTAAATTGCAAATTAAATTAAATTAATTCAGAAGGGCTAATAATTCTGACTCTCATTATACAAAAACTGTCCCCGTAAACCACCAAAACCAGTAAACACAAACACTTAGATATACATACACATAGGTTTTGCTATCCCGGTGAGGGTTCTCCAATGATGTTATGATTTTTATACTGTGAAACTGTATATTCTGTCCCTCTACCCCTAAACCTACCCTCTACCTTTCTTCACAAGAAACAATCTACATTTTTACATTTTCAAAATACTTAATTCAGTATGCATTATACGCATTTGTGCACATGTGGACCTCCATTTATGTAAATATCCCCATGAGTTTGTGTGCGTTCAATTTGAAATCAACATTTGGATATAAAAACATATACACACACGATTTTTTTTTACGAATTCCATAGACATAAGCAATGTCCTCATAAGACACCTTCATTGCAATACCCATGTCATTATACACATTTCTGTCCTTATATGTCATTAAAACATACACAATGGGGGTATAAAGGATGCACACACACACACACATACACACACAGAACCCTCACATAATTATTTTTACAACTGGGGTAAATCCACTGGAATCATATGAAGTATTTTTCCATTTCCTTTTAGAGCTTAAATGTTTTGCTTGAATGAACTTTCGATGGAAAAACCAAAATATCTCAGGTTGCATTATAAATAATTGCTTTTCAGTGTTAAACAGGTAATACAGGTTTGAAATATTATGAGCAGGGTTTGATATTATCACCTGCCATATTGCAAAAGCCATAAAAAAAAAACTAAGAAATTATTTTGTAAAGAGTTTTAATGACCCACAGTCTAGTGTATATAGAATAAAGACTATATTGAGCCAAGTGCTTGTTGGTTTAAACAATATATATATTAATACCAATATATATATCATAACTGATAGCGTTTTGGAAGTTGCAAATTGATAGAACTTTAAAAATACTAAGCATAAACATGTCTATTTTGATTTATTTCCGTGTATTTGATCCTTTTTATTTTATCTAAGAAGTGTGTATACTGTGTGTCTACTGTGTATAGTCATTAACAGATACTATTTTGGAGTTGATGAAGCTTAGACTTGTAATCTGGGATCAGTGATTCTGCACAGTTCAATGATAACACACAAACTAGAACAAGCCTAAACTGTGGAATGTGAAAACATTTTTACCAAAGCTCTGAGTAATATACCTAACTGGCATTTCAGTGACCTGATGCCTTTTATTTACAACGAGAGAAGGTGATTTTAAACGACACTATGTACCAGTATGATGGCAGACAGAGATCAGTTGGAAGAGTAAAAATGCAGACTAACAACCAGCAGCTTGGAGACCCACTGAAGTCCATGATATTTAATTGCTGTCAGTGAAAACAGACTTCAGCTTCTGTTCTGTGAGCATCAGTTCTCCAGTGTGAGTCTCTGATATCAAATGGAGAAAAAACATGAAAGGTATGCCTGTGTTTGTCTGCGTGTGTGTGTTACTCCCCTTCTTGTTCTCTCTAATAAGGCTATCTTTACACAACACCGTTTTCAACTTAAAATGGAAAACTTTTTATGTGTTTTCACCATTAAATTCAACAACAATGATGCTTTTGAGACCTGATTACACAACTTTAAAAAAAGGTTCAAAGTGTTTGTTTTTTAAATCTGTATTGTTATCGTCTACATGCAAATTACCAAAATGGTTACATTATGCAGTGCTTTGTAGATTATACAGCAGCACTGTGTCACAATAATGGACCCAAATTGGATTATTTTGCTGTTTGCTGTTGCATGTTCGTCTCACCAGCAAGTCCACATATGAATGGCTGAAAAAACTAACAAAATGAAGACTTTGGAGTGGCCTAGTCAAAGTCCTGATGTGAATCCAATTGAGAAGCTGTGGCATGACCTTAAAAAGGTGGTCCATGCTCAAAAACTTTCCAGTGTGGCTGAATTACAACAATTCTGCAAAGATGAGTTGGCCAAAATTTCTCCACAGTGCTGTAACAGACTAAAACAACTAAAAATTGAAAACTTTTTATGGCTTGATCTTTAAATTACAAAACAATGGTGCTTGAGACCTGATTACACAACTTAAAAAAAAGTTTCAAAGTGTACATTTTTGAAATCTGTATCATTATTGTCTACATGCAAACTACCAAATTGGTGACATCAAACACAGTGTGTTGCAGTTTATACAGCAGCACTGCATCACAATATTGGACCCAAATTGGATCATTATACCGTTTGCTGTTGCATGTTCGTCACACCAGCAAGTCCACATATGAATGGCTTAAAAAACAAACAAAATCAAGACTTTGGAGTGGCCTAGTCAAAGTCCTGACCTGAATCCAATTGAAAAGCTGTGGCATGACCTTCAAAAGGCGGATCATGCACAAAAACTTTCCAGTGTGGCTGAATTACAACAATTCGGCAAAGATGAGTTGCCCAAAATTTCTCCCCAGTGCTGTAAGAGACTAAAACTCAACTATAATTGCTTTTGAGACCTGATTTCACAATTTTTAAAAATAAGTTTCAAAGTGTAGGTTTTTAAAATCTGTATCGTTATCGCCTACATACAAACTACCAAAATGGTGACATCATACACAGTGCTTGGCACTTTACACAGCAGCACTGTGTCACAGTACTGTACCCAAATTGGATTA
The DNA here is from genome assembly GCA_903798195.1 of Danio kyathit. Lineage (NCBI taxonomy): Eukaryota > Metazoa > Chordata > Actinopteri > Cypriniformes > Danionidae > Danio > Danio kyathit. The sequence goes on along the minus strand of LR812530.1, from coordinate 9,778,296 downwards.
TTTTGAAGTTTGCTGTTGCATGTTAGTTACACCAGCAAGTCCACATCTGAATGGCTGAAAAAACAAACTAAATAAAGACTTTGGAGTGGCCTAGTCAATGTCCGGACCTAAATCCAATTGAGATGCTGTGGCATGACCTTAAAAAGACGGTTCATGCTTGAAAACTTTCCAGTGTGGCTGAATAACAACAATTCTGCAAAGAAGACTTGGCCAAAATTCCTCCATAGCGCTGTAACAGACTCATTGCAAGTTATCGAAAACGCTTAATTGCAGTTGTTGCTGCTAAGGGGCTAACACTTTTTCACACAAGGCTATGTAGTTTTGGATTTTGTTTTCCTTAATAATAAAAACCTAAATGTAAAAACTGCATGATGTGTTTACTAGTGTTAATATTTTAATTTGTTTGATGATCTGAAACATTAAAGTGTGACAAACATAAAATCAGATAGGGGCCAACACTTTTTTCACACCACTGTATGTTACGGACAGGAATTAATAACACACAGAAAACTCTTAAAAAGCATAGATGGGCACTGACTGTTCTATTACATACAAAATTAAAATAGATAAATTAGAATATTGTTACTTCATATGCAATAATTATGATGTCCATGCAAATACTGTTTCACAACCTTTAACTTTACATTTATTCTTCTAAAAGATATTTCCATCCAAATCATCTTACATTATTAGAGGAATTGATGTTATATAGTACTTATTAAAAACAATTAACTTTCCCTTTCAGCTCAGCTCACAAATATGTGTATTGTAATTTGAATTACATCCCAAAGGCATTCCTGACATAACATGGTATAGCACATAGTTTCATACTTTATCTATGAACAATGATTTTAGATATCACATTTGAACTTTACCTCTGTTTTCAGGAGTTGCTTCTCTCTGCTATGGCTTAACAGCAATTCATATAGTCGGTAGTGCTGGAAAAGACTGTTATAAGGTATAAGATCTGTCATGCTGTCACAGCATTTGACAATATTCAATCCTGTAATGTACCAGCAATTTCCAAGAACACAATTATAGTCAATGCTTAGGCTTAGGAGTCATCTCAACTCTTATTGCTATGACTTATCTCTGCATTAAAAATTTTGCATTAACATTCTGATGATAATCTATGAATAATAACTCTTTATAACGAGGCAAAATGTTTATATGAATATGTTAAATAAGCATTCAAGGTAAAAGAGACCAAAAATAAATTAAACTCAAGCACTGACAATAATGTTGATGTTGTGAATGGAGCTCAGGCTTTCAGGTAAGCATTGAAATCAATCCTATAATACACATACTGTCATTTTTTCAGTGCATCAGTGTTTTTTTTTCTACTTTTTCTTTCTAAAAGACATATGATTTCCTTGCAGCTTGTTATTTCCAAGTGTATTCTAGTCTGCATGCGTCACAATCCATTGCTATATGAATAATGCATAGCATTAATTATGAAGGCCATAAAAAGAATCTAGTTTGCTTGTTAGCAGCTGTCTAATGGCAAAGCAGCATCTTGTGTCAATTAATAACATGCGACGGGTTGAGAATGACCTAATCCATATTCAACAATTCAAATGCAATAAGCATAATCACAGTGTACTAAAGAGGAATGTGATCATAGGATGGATGTGACAAAAGTGAGACAAACCTGGTCTTGAAGTAATCTGTGATGGCCTTGATTTGATCGTTGCTGAATAAAAAACTGTCTTTTGTTGATGGAGACTGTCTTGTGGAAATCACTGCTTGGGTAAATGCCTTGAAGTTATCTGCAAATGATGCTTGTTTGTCTGAAAAAATAAAACACAACAGGCATTATGTTTATTTGCACAAACTCTCTTGGGCAGCCCTATATACAATTCTAGAGAGCGCTAAATACTCAGGAGGTACGTTTTTGCAGGTTTTGTTTTAGAAAAACCACCAGAGGCTGCTTTTTGAGATGTCAGACTTCTCTCGCGAGTGCCATTCGCACCTGCTCTACTCGTGTAAATCCACCAGAGGCCGCTGTTGACTGACTGACTGACTGACCGATCGACTGACCCACCCTCCTCCTTTCCTAAACCCAACCGATAGTGTTTTGAAAAGCACCAATTGACCAGCGCCCACCCACTTCCCTAAACCCAACCGACAGTTTTCAAAAGCAATCCAGAAAAAGAAAAGCCCTCGCCTGATTTTTACCCCTTTTCAGATTTTAACACAATCTCACCCTGTTATTTACTTGTTTATTTTATTTTTTGGCTTGTGTTTTTGTCTATAATCAGTCAGCTGGTAAGCCCAAAAAGGAACGCCATCATACCACCCAGTAGCGTTCGTTTTAAAGACGAAATGCAGCCTACATTTCTGGCTACATAATTTGCGGTCTCCAGAAATGTATATAGGGCTGCGTTTTCAGTAAACTTGGAGGTTTACTATATCAGTGATTCACTAAGATAATTGTAAATACAGAAAAAGATATGTACGATGCTTTGGGAGTTCACAGACTGATCTTAATAAGCGCTGGAGAGTAGCATAGATTCAATCCTTACATGAAGTAATTTCCCATCAAGTTGGAAGTTAGAGTGGCTGACTGTAGTATTGGTAAAATAGTAACCAACAGTAAACAAGGCAAGCATAATGAAGATAGCTGATTAGTAACGTTGGTATAATGTTTGCTAAGTCAGAGTTTATTTGTCAAAACCAAAACCACCTCAAGTTACATTTGTTTTGCGAATAAAGGAATTTTTTCAAAATTGATTCAAATTTTTTAATTTGTTATTTTACAATATTTAAAACTATTTTATATTATGTGTGCCACTTGGACAAATTAATTTCCATCTGGCATTAATTAAAGTGAAATCAATCAATGGCTCTATGCACAACTAGAGTTTTAAAACCAACGATAAACTTGCTGTGAAATGTTAATGTGACTATTTTTAATTTCACAAGGTTATTTTTACAGCATCAATGTTGTAATATAATTACAATACACTTAGTTAAATAGACTTAAGCTTTCATTTAGTTGTTCAAGCGTAAAACGAGATGAAAAACAGTTGTAACCACTAGTGCCTTCAGTAGCAACAGGCTAGCGTAGAAATTCCATTGAAAATACTGGGGTAAAATAAACGGTCATATTTTTTTTTTTTGGCAGGGACAGTGTACATTAATTAGCATTTCTGCAAATGCACCAGAATTAGCCAGAAGGCTATTTTTCATCTGTTGTCCCTGGACAACCTAAAAAACAATACAAAAATTATACAATCAATCAAGCATATAGTTAAGAAGCACTAAAATATATATGGTTATGCAGATATTAATAAAAATCTATATGTACAAATTAAACTAAATACAACATTAAGTAATAGAGATAAAAATAGTTAAAACACATTTAAACTACAAATCATTAAGAGATGGCAAGCACAAGTTTTAAAGACATGGCGTGGGAAATGGAATTTAATGCAGTGCATATCGTATATTTAACAGACAGTGAAGATCGCTGATTTTTAAAGAAATCAGATCCTAAACGTGACAATTTTGTAATGGAAAGACAGTTCACCAGAAGCCCTTGGGCTGCCTGGCTGAAAATTAAAAGTCAGTGTGCATATAGCCTATTATCCAGTTTGTGTCACGATCACCAGCGATCTGTCAGGAAGGATCGCTGGTGATCGTGACAGCTTGTTCTGCTATGTTTGGAAAGACCCCCTAAAAATAAAAAGAGTACTAAACTGGCATTATGACAAAGTGGGAAGGACTATATTTATCAAATGTAACTCGGTCAAAGCATTTCAGATGGACTATTAGTAAACATTAAAGTGATAGTTCACCCAAAAATGAAAATTCTGCCATCATTTACTCACCTTTACTTATTTCAATCTTTTATGAGTTTCGTTCTTCTGTTGAACACAAAAGAGAATATTTTGTAAAAGCTTAGAAACCTGTAACCATTGACTTACATAGTGTTTGTTTTTCCTACTACAGAAGTCAATGGTTATAGGTTTTCTGCTTTCTTTAAAATATCTTTTTTTGTGTTTAACAGAAGATTGAAACTCATAAAGGTTTGGAATCACTTGAGGGTGGGTAAATAGAGAGTACATTTTCATTTTTGGGTGAACTATCATTTTAATGTGATTTTGAAGATTAAAGCATGTTAATCTATTCTAGTACAACAAAATAATAATGGCTTTTTAAAATAATATCATATTGCCTTTTTTAAAAATATGGTAAAATAACAACCATGGTTGAACTTCTAACTAAACAAAACATGATGTCAGAGAATGCCACTTACTTTTAATGTTGTCGATAAGTTGCTGTAAAAGTGCCATGATAAACGAGATTTGCTCAGAAGTGAAGCTCATCTCTTTGGCCCACCAAAATCCATTGACAAAATACTCCAACAGCGCAGCTTCTTTCAAACATGTTTGATGGTTTTTGAAATTCAGAATATTCTCAAACTGTCTGAAAATTCAAGAATGCTCTATATCATTAAAACAGTTCCATCTATGTAAAGTAAATTAGACACAAAAATATAGAGAATGAGAATATTACAGATTTACTAATTATGCACTGTAAAGAGATGACTTTTAAAAAGTGAGTAAACACATTGTAACTTAATATTTCATTCATTAATTCATTTTCCGGGCGACACAGTGGCGCAGTAGGTAGTGCTGTCGCCTCACAGCAAGAAGGTCGCTGGTTCGAGCCTCGGCTGGGTCAGTTGGCGTTTCTGTGTGGATTTTGCATGTTCTCCCTGCGTTCGCGTGGGTTTCCTCCGGGTGCTCCGGTTTCCCCCACAGTCCAAACACATGCACTACAGGTGAATTGGGAAGGCTAAATTGTCCGTTGTGTATGAGTGTGTATGGATGTTTCCCAGAGATGGGTTGCAGCTGGAAGGGCATCCGCTGCATAAAACATGTACTGGATAAGTTGGTGGTTCATTCCGCTGTGGCGACCCCGGATAAATAAAGGGACTAACCCGAAAAGAAAATGAATGAATGAATGAATCGCCATACCTTAAAAATAACGTTACTTACAAATAACCTTACAAATTTATGAATAAATTAATTCTTCCATTTTCTTTTTGGCTTAGTCCCTTTATCAATCAGGGGTCGCCACAGTGGAATGAACCGCCAACTTATCCAGCATATGTTTTACGCAGCGGATGCCCTTCCAGCTGCAACCCATCACTGGGAAACACCCATAAACTCTCATTCACAAATATACACTACGGACAATTTAGCTTACCCAATTCACCTATAGTGCATGTCTTTGGACTTGTGGGGGAAACCCATGCGAACACGGGGAGAACATGTAAACTCCACATAGAAATGCCAACTGATCCATTCGAGGCTCGAACTAGCGACCTTCTTGCTGTGAGGTGACAGTGTAACCCACTGCGCCACCGCGCAACCCCCTTACAAATTTAAATGAAACAAAATGTGTGATGACTGTGGTCAACTTACAACTGCACTTGGTCCACAGAGATTGTGAGCAGGATATTTATTTCCTCAGGCTTTAAAAGCTCCCACTGAGGAAATGATTTCTCCATCCCCTAGAATATAAAACAGTATGACTTGAAAATTCACATTTAATCATTTATTTATAATTATTACATTCAAACATATTTCATTTTCATGATATGAGCTGAAAAGATGGCACGACACAACTTTATTCACGTCTTAACTTTAATTTAATGCCATTTTAAAATCTTTGGCCATTTTTTTTAGGAAATGACTAAATACACATCTGTTTTGTCAACACTTAACGCTCCAACAACAGCATTTACATTTTTATTTTGTCTATCTGTCTAAAAAGTACACAATGCTAAAATATCTGAGACGTGATAAAGTCTCAGTAAAACAGTAAACAATTAACTAATTTTGGTTCCCTGACGAACTTTTCATAGAACGGTTTTTGAAAGAAACATTTCTTAGTAAAGTCACTGCATTTAAACATATTGTTGCTTTTCTAGTGATTTAAAATTTACAAGTCACTTTTAATAAAAGTGTCTGCTAAATATAAACATAAATGTCATTATCTTTCACAGTTTATCTACAGATCTGGCAACATTGCAGACGCTGTCTCAAAAACTTGTTGAAAGGTGATATGAACTGTTTCTTTCATCAATAAAATCAGCTGTGAAACATAAAAAGCTCATTACATTTCTTACTTGTTGCTTTAAACAGTAATTATATCTAAATAACTTTACATTAGTGTGCTGTACTATCAGGACTGGTCAGTAATTTATAAGTGTATTCTGGTACAGTCTAGTAGTTTACTTCATGATATATGGTGAACTATACTTTGGTATTTAATATTTCATCTGATGTGAAGTGCAGTATAATATAACCTTTACATTTATTTAATTAAGTATAGCTATTTTCTGACTGTTTTGATTAGCCTATATTATGTGTAGCACATTAGTTGTTGTGCACATAGCAAATTGTGTGCTAGCTGAAAGAAAAGCACAGTAAACTTTTATGTTTCCACATTTACAGTATTACTATGCAGTGTTGAGGATATGCAAATGCTATTAACATAATTTGTTGCTAATTTATTTTATATTTCATCTGCTCAAGAGTTCGTTTTCTATTAGCATGCTGCATGTAAACAATTTACTTAAGTCCGCAGCAGTCGTCTATAAACCAATAAAATGACTAAATCCATAAGCATGTAGTTTACATACACTGATCTGAGTATTATCTTTGGCCGTTTCTTCTCCTCTTTTTATCATTTGAGCATCTCTTTCTTTCTCTCGTGATCTCTCTCTCTTCCAGACATGAGTCAGGATCAGGAAGGTGTTCAGTGTGTACTGTTGCCAAGCGAAACCAGTAGGCGGGGTCTGTGAGCATGCGTATTTTTTGTGTAACGTGTAATTTTCGCATTTATTTACACTATTTTTTCTATCTATCAGTCTGTCTCGTGTGAACCTCAAAATGAGACCAATCGATGGTTTAGTGACTGTGTCTAATTAGTTCTTGCATAAAGGTTTCAAAAAATAGTTTTTGCAGGTTAGCTTAGGCTACATAAAATAGGCTAACTATTTTGGTTCCCTGAAGAACTTTACATTCAACATTTTTTGAAAGAAGCATTTATTTCTTAGTACATTTCAAGGTCATTTTAATGAACTACAGACCATTTTCACTTTGAAGAACCTTGTGTAAATTAAAATGTTACCTGAAGGTGCTTTATGTAACCATCAATGACAACATACACTCACCGGTCACTTTATTAGGTACACCTTACTTGTACCGGGTTGGACCCCCTTTTGCTTTCAGAACTGCCTTAAATCTTCGTGCCATAGATTCAACAACGTACTGTAAATATTCCTCAGAGATTTTGGCCCATATTGACATGATAGCATCACGCAGTTGCTGCAGATTTGTCGGCTGCACATCCATGATGCGGGTCACCCGTTCCACCACATCCCAAAGGTGCTCTATTGGATTGAAGTCTGGTGACTGTGGAGAACTCATGTTCAAGAAACCAGTCTGAGATCATTCGCGCTTCATGATGTGTTATCCTGCTGGAAGTAGCCATCAGAAGATGGGTACACTGTGGTCATAAAGGGATGGACATGGTCAGCAACAATAATCAGGCTGTGCCGTTGACACAATGCCCAATTGGTACTAGCAGGCCCAAGGTGTGCCAAGTAAATATACCCCACACCATTACACCACCACCACCAGCCTGAACCGTTAATACAAGGCAGGATGGATCCATGCTTTGATGTTGTTAACAAATGTCTGACCATCCGAATCTTGCAGCAGAAATTGACCAGGCAACATTTTTCCAATCTTCTATTGTCCAATTTTGCTGAGCCTGTGCGAATTGTAGCCTCAGTTTCCTGTTCTTAGCTGACAAGAGTGGCACCCGGTGTGGTCTTCTGCTGCTGTAGCCCATCCGCCTCATGGACGTGTTGTGTGTTCAGAGATGCTCTTCTGCATATTTCGGTTGTAACGAGTGGTTATTTGAGTTACTGTTGCCTTTCTATCAGCTCGAACCAGACTGGCCATTCTCCTCTGACCTCTGGCATCAACAAGGCATTTGCGCCCACAGAACTGCCGCTCACTAGATCTTTTTTTTTTAGACCATTCTCTGTAAACACTAGAGATGGTTGTGCGTGAAAATTCCAGAAGATCAGCAGTTTGTGAAATACTCAGACCAGCTTGTCTGGCACCAACAACCATTCCACATTCAAAGTCACTTAAATATACCTTTCTTCCCCATTTTGATGCTCGGTTTGAACTGCAGCCAATCGTCTTGACCATGTCTACATGCCTAAATGCATTGAGTTGCTGCCATGTGATTGACTCATTAGAAATGGACATTAACAAGCAGTTGGACATGTGTACCTTATAAAGTGGCCGGTGAGTGTAGGCGCTAGGCGAAATCAAAATGGAAGGTTTAAAGAAATCTTAATGCTATCTAAAGTTCTTCCTGAAAAGTCAATGATTTGCAATAGGCTTTATTACAATATTTCAACAATTAACAATTTAAACTTTATAAAAACAAACTCTCACACATGGCTATAGAGTTGTAGGTTTGACTAACTTGCATTTTATATATTCAGTTCAATAGCAAATAAAATTATGTAAAAAATAATACTACTTAACAAGTACAAAATCAGAAAAATGTTGTTTTAACAACTCATGTGGATCACATCATGACATAACAGAGAAAAAAAAAATCCAAACAGAAGCTCCACCCGACTGGTGTACAATGTGGGAGGGGAAAAAAGGTAAAATGTGCTCAGACTCACAAGGAGCAGAGAAGTGAAAGCTACTACTTTTCTCACACAATAACCCATCCTAAAAAAAGTATTTTAAAAGAAAGCATGTTTGTCAAATTTGTCTGCGCTATAGTCACTAGGGCACTGTTTATCCTAGTGTCCCTCATCGGTGTGTGGAGGGTGACATGGGTGAAAAACAATCCTTTATACTGGTTTCTGACTATCCTTTATCTACCTCTCGTGGTGGAAATGATTTTAACTCTGAGAAGAAGAAAAGGGAAGGATTACAAATGGTAAGTAGACTTCTCTAATTTATTGTGCATGCATAAGGATTTCAAATAAACACTGTTCTGGGGTCAACATCCTCAAATATATGTGTGAAATTAACAATGCAGTGACTCTAACTCTGATCTTTAGGTTTTCTCCAGCAATACTGTTTTTCCTTATCAGCATCATACCAACCATATGGATCCTTGAGTTGCACCATGAGCAAAACAAATCAAGTGATACTAAGGTAATGCTCAATGGCACATAAGACTTTTGAATACCTTGCAAACATTTCATACTATCCTTAGAAATTGTTAGACTAGCAAAACCCATCAGTGAATATTGAGGTGAAGTTGGTTTTATATTTGCACATTTGAACATTTGCCTTCTTAATGTAATTTCAGAAAAGCATTATTTGCAGGGTCTTAATAGGGAAATCATATTAGCAGCCAAGGACTATCAAAGTACAACATTGTTCATAGTCAATTAAATTATGTTGTTTTGAAGTTTGAAGGTTCATACTAACATGCGATTTCAGACCAAACATTCAAAGTAACGCGTCACAATGTGCGAATATAAAACCAACAATACAGTGAATGGTATAACTCCAGATGCATTATATTTTACTCTAAAACTCTTACACCAAATATTTTGCTTATTGCACAGTGCACTAAACTGGATTCATCTGAAGACATCAGAGCTTTTCTTCACGAATGGAAAAATTCCACCAACGGATCCGTGAATACACAGGTACTGTATACTGCCACTCATTTTTCACATTACAGACGTTTTTCCATGGAAGTCTAGACTACAGTATACACTTTCAGACAGTGTATTTATTCAGTTTGTTTCCCTTTAAAGCATAAGCACTAGCATGGGTGACTTGTAAATAAATGTTGGTTCAACCCTTAATACAAGCAAGACCTGTTCATGGTCATTCATGGTTCATATAGAGAACAACTGTTACAGTATGTGTTCAGAAGTCACCACACCTTTGCATATGATATTTACAGGACATTTACATGAGTTTGACCTTAGTTTTTCCAGTAAACTATTCCTCATAATTAGTGTTGGGTAGCAAAAGCAATATATTCCAATTTTTTAACTATATTAAATATATTAATATTTTATTCTGAACCCTTGTGTGTTGTTTTCATCCACTCTGGGTGGATTTTAAGTCCTAATTTGGCCACAATATTTTCTGTTTCAGCAAATGGAATGATTTTTGGTGACAAATCATATTTGTCACATATTTTGGGAAAAAAAAAACCTTACCAATACACTCTGAGCAAATTTACTTACCCTTTGTTATGTTGGTGGCTGTTTTTGCCCCATTGACTTTCATTAAAATGACATTTTTTGATTGCAAAGCCATGACACCATCATGATTGTTGATGGTTTTCCTTGTTGGAAAGTGGTCAAATTTTTACTGTTGATCATCAGTTGCAGTGCAAAAAAAGCTTAGTTTCTGGATTTTATATAGAGTAGTGTGTGATAGAGTGTAAGAGATATGTCTGAGAAAATCAAAATAAGCACCTCAGCTCTCAGAACACAGTAAACATATACATTATAATTTGCTGTTTTACTCCATAGAAGTCCATATAAAACCCAGACTTTTTTGCACAGGTTTATCTAAGTGAAGTTTATTCATAAACTAATTTTGAAAGGATCACGTACTTATGATTGATCATGGCTGATCCTGCATTAGCTAACACATAATAATAATAATAATAATAATAATAATAATAATAATAATAATAATAATAATAATAATTCCTTACATTTATATAGTGCTTTTCTGGACACCCCCCCCCCCCCCCCTTTACACACTTTTGGGGGGAATCTCCTCATCCACCACCAGTGTGTAGCATCCACCAAGATGACGTGATGCAGGCATATGGCGCCAAACCGCACACCAGCTGATTGGTGGAGAGGAGACAGAGTGATGAAGCCAGTTATGATATGGGGATGGTTAGGAGGCCATGATAAACAGTGGGCCAGTGGGCAAATTTGGCCAGGATGCCTGGGTAAACCCCTACTCTTTTTTGAAAGACATCCTGGGATTTTTAACGACCACAGAGAGTCAGGACCTCGGTTTAACGTCTCATTCGAAAGACGGCCCCTTCACTATACTGGGGCTTAAGGACCCACACAGACCACAGGTTGAGTTCCCCCTGCTGGTCTCACTAACACCACTTCAGGCAGCAACCTAGCTTTCCCATGTGGTCTCCCATCCAGGTACTGACCGGTGCTTAGCTTCAGTGGGCGGCCATGTGAGAGTTGCAGAGAGCTAGCTGCCAGCAATGACATGATTCACCAATCAGATGATTCCTAACTCAGTATAAATAACCACAGTTTTTATACCTCAGTCATCTTCGTCTTGATATTCCCCCTTCCACATTTATTCCTCCTCGCTTTTCCTAGATAGGGCAACACGGCGGACCAGTGATTAGCACTGTTGCCTCACAGTAAAAATGTCACTGGTTCAGGTCCTTACTAGGCCAGTTGACATTTCTGTGCAGACTTTACATGTTCTCCCCGTGCTCACGTGGGTATCCCCCGGGTTCCCTGGTTTCCTCCCACAGTCCAAAGACATGCGACATAAGGGAATTGACTAAACCAAATTGGCACCATAGATGAGCTCTTAGTCATGAGTATATCTCTCCAAAGCAATCCCTAATCTGTCATAAGTCATAACTAAGCCAGTTGAGTTTTCGAGACCTACCTGAGCTCAAACTCCCCTCTCTCCCTTCAACAAGAAGGAGCCCAAGGCTCGAGGATCTTCTATGCTCAGGGCTCTTTCCCGGGACAGCATGCCAAACATGCTTTATAATCAATCATCAGCTAATTGTGGTGATTAATGGTGATTAATGATAATTAAAGGGTTAATAGTGTCAACTGATGATCATCCGTACAAATTACACATTGTAACTCTTTCCAACAGGGAAAACCTCCAACAATCAAGAATGCAGGATCATATGGTGTCATGACTTTGCAATCAAAAAATGTCATTATAATGGAAGTCAGTAGGGGCAAAAACAGCCCCCAACATAACGAAAGGGTAGTCAATTTGAACAATTCACAAGTGGTAAAAAAAGTAATATAAATAAAATATCACAACATATACTTTCACATTAGTTTCCGTAAAAAGTAACTATGTAACAGATTTAGTTACTTATTTAAAATCATGATTCTTCACTTTGTGGTGGTATTTTAGGACCCTCTGAAATTATTGTCATCGGTTTGTGCCAATGACTGGATCCTGGCTCTTCAACAAATCGTCCTGATTCTGCTAATAGTGGGAAAATGGATGCTACCGATCGCTGGAGGCGTCACAAGAGATGAAATGTCCCAGTTGCTGCTCATCTTTGTGGGCACAGCTGCTGATATTCTCGAGTTTATCAGTGAAACGCTGTCTGATGTGAAGTAAGTACTGATTGAGACTACACATCAAAACATAGAAAGCCAGCATACTCTGCATTTATTTAACTTTTCTCATGGATGTTTTGGAGGAGAGGTTCAAGGGAGCATGCATAAACATAACATTGATCTTGTCAACAAAAAATTAGACAACGGGAAATGTCTTTTTTTACAAGATATACAGTGGTTTACTCCCCTCTATCATTATCATTATTTACTCACCCTTCAATTGTTGCAAACTCTGTTTGGGTTTCTTTCTTTTGTTGAATATTTCAAATATTTTGAAGAATGCTGGAAATATAGCCATTGCCTACCAATGTATTTTTTTTTCTACTACGCAAAAAATTTTGCTCACTGAAATTAAAGTAAATCTTAAATGAAAAAAAAAATAGACAATTTTATTCTAGTTTTATCCAGCTGTCAAATAAAGCAAAGAAATTTTAAATAATAATTATTATCACAACTATTTAGATGTGTAAACAACAACAACAAAACAATAAAAACTTTAAGTATCAAATTTATCTAGTACAGAGATGCCCAATGTAGGGCTCGAGGGGGAAAATTGGCCCATTGTAACCTTTGATTTGGCCCACCATCCCATCTGAGAAGAGAGTGAGAATGATGAAGAGGGTTAGAACTAATGCCTATAAAAGAGATCATTTCTAATTTGACGTAACCATTTTTGTTTGTTTCTTTTATTGCTGAGCTACCAAAAAAGCATGTATTTTATGTACTTGGATGAGAGACCACATGGGAAACTAGGTTGCTGTTGGAAGTGGTGCTAGTGAGGCCAGCAGGGGGCGCTCAACCTGTGGTCTGTGTGAGTCCTAATGCCCCAGTGAAAGTGAAGGAGACACCATACTGCGTAGTGAGTGATGTCTTTTGGATGAGACGTTAAACCGAGGTCCTGACTCTCTGTAGTCTTTAATAATCCCATGGCACTTTTCATAAAGAGTAGGGGTGTAACCCCGTTGTCATGGCCAAATTTCCTCTATCGGCCCTGACCCATCATGGCCTCCCAATTATCCCCATCCAGCGAATTGGCTCTATCACTGTCTCTCCACTCCACCAATAGCTGGTGTGTGGTGAGCGCACTGGCGCTTTTGTCCTGGGGCTGCCGTCGCATCATTCAAGTGGACGCTGCACACTGGTGGTGGTGTAAAGGGACCCCCCTCATGATTGTGAAGTGCTTTGGGTGTATGGCCATACACGATTTATGCGCTATATAAATACACATTACATACGTTACATTACTTAACCGATAGAGGACTATGCAGAAGAGCAAATCAAGGCAAAATCTAATGTAACTCCATTCTGTTATACATGAGATTGTTTTTGTTTTTACTGTAATAAGTTCATTATAAAATGTAAAAAAAATATCCTGTATTAGTTATAGTTAATATAAATCAATGTTTTCTAGTTATTTTTAAATATTATTAAATAAATTAGGAAATTACCCATGGCAACTATAATGACCTTCGGCCCTCTAGCCTCAATCAAGTTTGATTTTTGTCCCTTTATAAGAAAAAGTTTGGGCTCCCCTGATCTAGTAGCTTGGTAAAATCAAAACAGAAAACATAAATTCTTAATAAAATCTATTAAAAAATATCTAAGTAATGCTAAAATAATGCTATCATCGCTCCTTCAGCCATTGGACTAAAATCACTCAGAGGCTTTCTGTATTTCATAAATACTTCACGTAATTTAATGGTACATATTAATAAAAAACATGCATTTTAATATTATACAAATTAAAAATACATTTTCTCTTTATTAATCCGGGGTCGCCACAGCGGAATGAACCACCAACTTATCCAGTACATGTTTTATGCAGCAGATGCCCTTCCAGCTGCAACCCATCTCTGGGAAACATCCATACACACTCATACACTACGGACAATTTAGCCTACCCAATTCACCTGTACCACATGTCTTTGGACTGTGGGGGAAACCAGAGCACCCGGAGGAAACCCACGCAAACGCAGAGAGAGCATGCAAACTCCACACAAAAACGCCAACTGACCCAGCCGAGGCTCGAAGCAGCGACCTTCTTGCTGTCAACAGCACTACCTACTGCGCCACTGCGTTGCCCTATATTTTTTTTCAGTGCAATCTTAATATATTATACTGTAAAACCCAACTTTTAGTTGAGTCAAAATTGACTGAAAGTTAATTCTACTCATTTGAAAAGAGTTTTGAACTCAGTATTGAAGATAATGAGTTAATTAAATACCTCATTACTTCAACTTAAATGGAGTAAGTTCACAGTACTTATATAGATTTTTTTTAAACTCAAATGGTTTGTAGCAATCAGTTTCCTGTTTCCAGTTTTCAAAACGATTTGAGTTGACTTAACTTGTTAAGTTTTACAGTACTCAGTTGGTTTGAGTTCTCTTCATTTATTGGGTTTTGTGCTCAAACTGCTTCGTTTACTCAAATGGATTAAGTTCACAGTACTCATTAGGATTAGTTTTTGAGCTTAAATGGTTTGTTGCAATTGGTTTCCTCAAAGGTTTGAGTTACCTTAGCTTATTGGGTTTTACAGTGTAAAAATCTGTCTTAATCATATAAGTTTAATTCTGTGGTGTTTATATTATTTTTATAGTGAGGAGAGTCTGTCATTTGTGTGTACTATTCTTGCGGTCTGGACACTGAGCATGCTACAGTTTCCTTTGCATTTCTCAGGTCTGTATATTCCTCCCAGTTGTTGTTTAATGGCCAAAAATATGATTTATTATTTTTGACATTTAAGCAGATTCTAAAGTATCATCATAAATGTTATAATGCTGTATTTTTTCCATTGGCATTAGTGGTGAACACCAGAGCAGAAGATGTTTCTGAAAGCCAGGACGGCTCGCTGTACTCCAGGTACAGGACGGATATATGGAACATTGGTGGAAGTCTTTTTTTTCAGGACGGGCCCTTCTTTGTTGTCCGACTTACAGTTATGATGGTTTTTTCCAACTTTCATCAGATGCTGGTGTTTTTTACTCTTAAAAACCTTCTGGTAGTGATGCTTAACATCTACAGGCTGTGGGTGATTTGGATAGATAGCAAATCATAACATGTTCAAACAGAAACTTGTCTGAGCTAAAACAAACAAAGCAAAACATGATGATTCATTGGCAGTAACGTTTTTTTGAGAACGGACACAGTGCCAGTTACAGAGAAAAGTGTATTTTCGTTAAGTATTTTGACTTGGACAAGGATCAACAATGCATGCATACATGTTGTTGTATTATTAAGAAGACTGTGAAAATTAACACATGATAATAATTAAAATCTAGTTTGTACATATAACCTGTTTCATTCTTGAATTAATTAAATACATTTTATTAAAACTTATTTTAAATGCTAGCATCACAGATTGGTACAATGAGAATATTTTGCAGCAGTTATTATGAGTTTTAATGTCACATGTATATAGAATTGTTCTTTATTTTGATATTTTATTTTAGAAAGATATTTAGAACATTATAGTTGAAATAAGGTTTCGCAAAATGTTGTGAAAAGGTTGTGAGAAAGTATTTGTCCAACATATATCACAATATTTATATTTTTTATGTTATAAATATACAGTGCATCTGGAAAGTATTCATAGCGCTTCACTTTTTCCACATTTTTTTTTATGTTACAGCCTTATTCCAAAATGGATTAAATTCATTTGTTTCCTCAACATTCTACACACAATACCCCATAATGACAATGTAAAAAAAAGATTTTTTGAAATTGTTGCAAATTTATTAAAAATAAAAAACCTGAAAAAAATCACATGTGCATCAGTTTTCACAGCCTTTGCTCAATACTTTGTTGATGTACCTTTGGCAGCAATAACAGCCTCAAGTCTTTTTGAATTTGATGCCACAAGCTTGGCACACCTGTCCTTGTGAATTTTTTCCCATTCCTCTTTGCAGTACCTCTCAAGCTCTATCAGGTTGGATGGGAAGCGAGGGTGTACAGCCATTTTCAGATCTCTCTAGAGATGTTCAATAGGATTTAGGTCTGGGCTCTGGCTGGGCCACTCAAGAACATTCACAGAGTTGTTGTGAAGCCACTCCATCGATATTTTTGCAGTGTGCTTTGGGTCATTGTCCTGCTGGAAGATGAACCGTTGCCCCAGTCTGAGGTCAAGGGCACTCTGAAGCAGGTTTTCATTCAGGATGTCTCTGTACATTGCTGCATTCATATTTCCCTCCATCCTGAGTAGTCTTCCAGTTCCTGCTGCTGAAAACATCCCCACAGCATGATGCTGCCACCACCATGCTTCACTGTAGGGATGGTATTAGCCTGGTGATGAGCGGTGCCTGGTTTTCTCCAAACGTAACGCCTGGCATTCACTCCAAAGAGTTCAATTTTAGTCTCATCAGACCAGAGTTTTTTGTTTCTTATGGTCTGAGAGTCCTTCAGATGCCTTTTGGCAAATTCCAGGCGGGGAGTGGCTTCCGTCTGGCCACTCTACCATACAGGCCTGATTGGTGAATTGCTGCACAGATGGTTGTCCTTCTGTAAGGTTCTCCTCTCTCCACAGAGGAACGCTGGAGCTCAGACAGAGTGACCATCGGGTTATTGATCACCTCCCTGACTAAGGCCCTTCTCCCCCAATCACTCAGCTTAGATGGCCGGCCAGCTCTAGGAAGAGTCCTGGTGGTTCCAAACATCTTCCACTTACGGATGATGGAGGCCACTGTGCTCATTGGAAATTTTAGAGCAGCAGAAAATTTTCTGTAACCTTCCCCAGCCTTGTGCCTCGAGACAATCCTGTCTCGGAGGTCTACAGACAATTCCTTTGTCTTCATGCTTGGTTTGCGCTTTGACATGCACTGTCAACCTTGGTACCTTATATAGACAGGTGTATGCCTTTTCAAATCATGTCCAATCAACTGAATTGACCACAGGTGAACTCCAATTAAGCTGCTGAAACATCTCAAGAATGATCAATGGAAACAGAAAGTAGCTGAGCTCAGTTTAGAGCTTCACGGCAAAGGCTGTGAATACTTTTGAACATGTGATTTTTCAAGTTTTTTATTTTTAATAAATTTGCAATAATTTCAAAAACTTTTGTCACATTGTCATTATGGGGTATTGTGTGTAGAATTTTGAGGAAATAAATGAATTTAATCCATTTTGGAATAAGGCTGTAACATAAAAAATTGTGGAAAAAGTGAAGCGCTATGAATACTTTCCGGATGCACTGTAACATTGTAGAAATTTTATTCTAATAATGTAAATATAATATTGTACATGCCGGAAACTGCTTGTAAGCTTTTAGTATAGACCATTTGAATATGGTGATGTCATTGGCCCATGAACATTTCCTGCTTGTTGTCAAACTATTTCATAACTGTAATAAGAGGCAATTCAATCATAACTTAACATTAAAACAGCTATCATAACATCATTTATCAATATGTTGACCTTTTTGAATTCTCGGAAGCTAAGGAAATTAAAAATGTAAAACAGGAAATGCATTAGGGCCATTGTTATTGTTTACATGCCTCAAAATGGTCTTATACTGGATATCTCACGTGTGGCTATAGGCTACACTGTAAAAAAATCCTGGTTGCCTTAAATTTTTAAACTGAATCAAATTAACCTTATGAGTCCATTGAACTTATATTATGTTAAACTGAATTTAAACAGCTTGCGTAACTTATAAAATTAAGATAGAAAAGATAACTTAGTTTAATACATTACAATAAACTAAAATCATATGCTGTCATGACTAATTGATCATAATTTTTTTACAGTGTATATACATTAAATAAAAAGAGTAGACAACAACAACATCCTAGAAATTACAAATAAGTGTAGCCTTTAATCTTTAATACAATTCTGAGTTAAAACTTTATTATAAATGTTTATTTCCCAAAATCTGCAGATTACATAAATGTTTCAAAAGGTGGAGTTTGGTCTAGTTTCTTTTTGGTCTTAGACAAACTTGATTTACTACTTCCAGAAAACATTCCATAATGGTATTTTTACAACGTTTATAAAACGTTTTATTTTGGTTACATTATTTTAAAATATTTTAAAAAGTTTTAAAAACGTTGTACTACAACATTACCTAATTGCAACCAAAATAAACGTTGTGAAATGTAAAAACCGCAGATTTCCACAGATATTTAGCCCATCATGAGTCTATCTATTAACTTGTGTAAATGTGTGTAAATTTATATTTATTCAGTTTTTAAATTCATTTCACTAATATTATTGTGATATAATAATAGTAATATTAAAATGTTCAAACAATACAGTTTGTAATGTAATATTTTCTGTCTTTTACTAGATATAATATGAGAGACTTGCTTTTACCAATTACTGTAAGTGAATCTAATTGGATTTGCAGTGTAAACATTAAATAAGTTAAAAATGTATTGTTTTTTATTTCATAAATTAATATTTTAGTTATGATACTCCTAAAATCATTCTGCATAAATCTGCTGATTTTTTTTACAAAATTCTCAGCAGAAATAGCAAAAAATGTCCCCCGATTATGTGTGGCCCTAAGATAATTCAATGAGTGAATCAATGAATCATTCAGGCATTTAGAAAACGCCATTTGTTGACGCTGTCGAACGGTTCTGCTGCGGTTTCGTTTCGAACTATTTTCGTTGACCCAGTGGACCAAAAACAAAGTAACTTGCAACAATACTGTCTAAAATGTAAGTAATTCATTATTGAATTCTACTCTGTTTTACTTGTGATGTACTTGATACTCGCTATGCTGACGCCTGTTAGCTTGTGATTGTTTACATGCGTCTTCTTCGCGCCTAATTCGGCGAACTCTAGTAGGCTAACATTTTAAAACTTTCAAAGACTCATTCATTGCTCGGTAAAGTTGGTTTTAGGTTTGATATTTGCCAGGCAGATCGCGCACGCAGTTTTAGGGATCATCTGCGAATTACATCGACAGAACCAAAACGCACAATAACACAAAGCAGAAAAAAATATTTCTAGTAGATTCCAGTAAATGGTTAGAGGCCAGACTGATTTAGTAGGTAGCAAGGCTACTATACCTCTAACTATACGATACATACAAAGCATAAATTCGCAATATCTCTTGTCATAAGCACACAGTACACATCAGCTAAAGCACCTAAATGTTATTTTCTCACATTTCCCCCTTCATTTATGTATACATCAGACAAATATTTAGGAAAATATATTTACAGTATTTCACCTAGATGTAAGCTTCTCATTCTAATGTGTGCTCACATTCCTAGGGACTACACTGACTTACTACATTTTCCCAATATTTCCATTAAGTACACAAAAACTTTAGAAAAATATTTAAGCTAATTAAACCAACTGTACTTTTCTCACTCTAAAGATTCCCAGCGGCCAGATTGTCTTATTACAGGTCAGAGTTTACCCATATTTCCTTTCATATTTGTACAGTGCATAAATACTGAAGAAGAAAACTTACAGTAATTCACCCAACTGTATTTATTTATTTATTTTTTATTTTAAAGTGTGTAGGACATCCCTAGAAGCCAGACCGGCTTATTACAAGTGATATTTATTCATATTTTGTATTCATATAAATATAAAGAATGCAAATAATATAGAAAAATATTTACAGTAATTTACCCTACTGTAATTTTATGATTTTAAAGGGTGTAGTACATTCGCATAGGCCAGACTGACTTACTACAGGTGAGATTTTACCCATATTATTATCCATGTTTGTCAAGTACAAAACTAATGAAGAAAAATGTTTACAGTAATTCACCCTACTGTAATTTTATGAGTTTAAAGGGTGTAGTACATTCGCACAGGCCAGACTGACTTACTACAGGTGAGATTTTACCCATAATATTTCTCATGTTTGTCAAGTACACAACTAATGAAGAAAAATATTTACAGCAATTCACCCTACTGTAATTTTATGAGTTTAAAGGGTGTAGTACATTCGCATAGGCCAGACTGACTTAATAATTTTACAGTACACAAATATTGAAGAATTTTTTTACAGTTATTCACCCTACTGTAAATTTATGATTTTAAATGGTGTAGTACATTCACTAAGGCCTCACGTCTTACTACAGGTGAGATTTTACCCATATTATCATTCATATTTGTACAGTACACTAATATTGAAGAAAAATATTTACAATAATTCACCCTACTGTAATTTTATGAGTTTAAAGGGTGTAGTACATTCGCGTAGGCCAGACTGACTTACTACAGGTGAGATTTTACCCATGTTTTCATTATTAATTTTACAGCACACAAATATTGAGGAAAAATATTTACAGTAATTCACCCTACTGTAATTTTAAGGTTTTAAAGGGTGTAGTACATTCACAGAGGCCCGACTGACTTACTACAGGTGAGATTTTACCCATAATATTATTCATAATTTTACAGTACACACATATTGAAGAAAAATATTTACAGTAATTCACCCTACTGTAAATTTACGATTTTAAAGGGTGTAGTACATTCACAGAGGCCCGACTGACTTACTACAGGTGAGATTTTACCCATAAAATAATTCACATTTTTACAGTACACAAATATTGAAGAAAAATATTTACAGTACTTCACCCTACTGTAAATTTATGATTTTAAATGGTGTAGTAAATTCACAGAGGCCAGACTGACTTACTACAGGTGAGATTTTACCCATATTATTTCTCATGTTTGTCAAGTACACAACTAATGAAGAAAAATATTTACAGCAATTCACCCTACTGTAATTTTATGAGTTTAAAGGGTGTAGTACATTCGCGTAGGCCAGACTCACTTACTACAGGTGAGATTTTACCCATATTTTCATTAATAATTTTACAGTACACTAATATTGAGGAAAAATATTTACAGTAATTCACCCTACTGTATTTTTAAGGTTTTTAAGGGTGTAGTACATTCACAGAAGCCTGAGTGACTTACTAAAGGTGAGATTTTCCCATAATATCTTTCATATTTTTACAGTACACACATATTGAAGAAAAATATTTACAGAAATTCACCCTACTGTAAATTTATGATTTTAAAGGGTGTAGTACATTCACAGAAGCCAGAGTGACTTACTACAGGTGAGATTTTACCCATAATATTATTAATAATTTTACAGTACACAAATGTTGAAGAAAAATATTTACAGTAATTCACCCTACTGTAAATTTATGATTTTAAAGGGTGTAGTACATTCGCGTAGGCCAGCCTGACTTACTACAGGTGAGATTTTACCCATATTATTTCTCATGTTTGTCAAGTACACAACTAATGAAGAAAAATATTTACAGCAATTCACCCTACTGTAATTTTAAGGTTTTAAAGGGTGTAGTACATTCACAGAAGCCTGAGTGACTTACTACAGGTGAGATTTTACCCATAATATTTTTCATATTTTTGCAGTACACACATATTGAAGAAAAATATTCACAGTAATTCACCCTACTGTAAATTTACGATTTTAAAAAGTGTAGTAAATTCACAGAGGCCAGACTGTCTTACTACATGTGAGATTTTACCGATATTATTTCTCATGTTTGTCAAGTACACAACTAATGAAGAAAAATATTTACAGCAATTCACCCTACTGTAAATTTATGATTTTAAAAGGTGTAGTACATTCGCGTAGGCCAGACTGACTTACTACAGGTGAGATTTTACCCATAATATTATTCATAATTTTACAGTACACACATATTGAAGAAAAATATTTACAGTAATTCACCCTACTGTAAATTTATGATTTTAAAGGGTGTAGTACATTCACAGAGGCCAGAGTGACTTACTACAGGTGAGATTTTACCCATATTATTTCTCATGTTTGTCAAGTACACAACTAATGAAGAAAAATATTTACAGTAAATCACCCTACTGTAATTTTATGAGTTTAAAGGGTGTATTACATTCGCATAGGTTAGACTGACTTACTACAGGTGAGATTTTACCCATATTTTCATTCATATTTGTTCAGTACACTAATATTGAAGAAAAATATTTACAGTAATTCACCCTACTGTAATTTTAAGGTTTTAAAGGGTGTAGTACATTCACAGAGGCCAGACTGAGTTACTACAGGTGAGGTTTAACCCATATTATCATTCATATTTGTACAGTATTACCCATATTATTATCCATGTTTGTCAAATACAAAACTAATGAAGAAAAATGTTTACAGTAATTCACCCTACTGTAATTTTATGAGTTTAAAGGGTGTAGTACATTCGCACAGGCCAGACTGACTTACTACAGGTGAGATTTTACCCATATTTTCATTCATATTTGTACAGTACACTAATATTGAAGAAAAATAATTACAGTAAATCACCCTACTGTAAATTTATAATTTTAAAGGGTGTAGTAAATTCACAGAGGCCAGACTGTCTTACTACAGATGGTATTTTACCCATATTATCATTCATATTTGTACAGTACACAAATATTGAAGAAAAATAATTACAGTAAATCACCCTACTGTAAATTTATGATTTTAAAGGGTGTAGTACATTCGCGTAGGCCAGACTGACTTACTACAGGTGAGATTTGACCCATTATATTTTTCATATTTTTACAGTACACACATATTGAAGAAAAATAGTTACAGTAATTCACCCTACTGTAAATTTATGATTTTAAAGGGTGTAGTACATTCACAGAAGCCAGAGTGACTTACTACAGGCGAGATTTTACCCATAATATTATTCATAATTTTACAGTACACACATATTGAAGAAAAATATTTACAGTAATTCACCCTACTGTAAATTTATGATTTTAAAGGGTGTAGTACATTCGCGTAGGCCAGACTGACTTACTACAGGTGAGATTTTACCCATATTATAATTCACATTTTTACAGTACACAAATATTGAAGAAAAATATTTACAGTAATTCACCCTACTGTAATTTTATGAGTTTAAAGGGTGTAGTACATTCGCATAGGTCAGACTGACTTACTACAGGTGAGATTTTACCCATATTTTCATTAATATTTGTACAGTACACTAATATTGAAGAAAAATGTTTACAGTAAATCACCCTACTGTAAATTTATAATTTTAAAGGGTGTAGTACATTCACAGAGGCCAGACTGACTTACTACAGGTGAGATTTGACCCATTATATTTTTCATATTTGTACAGTACACAAATGTTGAAGAAAAATATTTACAGTAATTCACCCTACTGTAAATTTATGATTTTAAAGGGTGTAGTACATTTGCGTAGGCCAGACTGACTTACTACAGGTGAGATTTTACCCATATTATCATTCATATTTGTACAGTACACTAATATTGATGAAAAATAATTACAGTAAATCACCCTACTGTAAATTTATGATTTTAAAGGGTGTAGTACATTCGCGTAGGCCAGACTGTCTTACTACAGGTGATATTTTACCCATATTTCATTAATAATTTTACAGTACACAAATATTGAGGAAAAATATTTACAGTAATTCACCCTACTGTAATTTTAAGGTTTTAAAGGGTGTAGTACGTTAACTAAAGCCTGACTGACTTACTACAGGTGAGATTTTACCCATATTATTATCTTATGTTTGTCAAGTACACAAATAATGAGGAAAAATATTTACAGCAATTCACCCTACTGTAATTTTATGAGTTTAAAGGGTGTAGTACATTCGCGTAGGCCAGACTGTCTTACTACAGGTGAGATTTTACCCATATTTTCATTAATAATTTTACAGTACACAAATATTGAAGAACAATAATTACAGTAAATTACCCTACTGTAAATTTATGATTTTAAAGGGTGTAGTACATTCGCGTAGGCCAGACTGACTTACTACAGGTGAGATTTTACCCATTATATTTTTCATATTTTTACAGTACACACATATTCAAGAAAAACAGTTACAGTAAATCACCCTACTGTAAATTTATGATTTTAAACAGTGTAGTAAATTCACAGAGGCCAGACTGACTTACTACAGGTGAGATTTTACCCATATTTTCATTAATAATTTTACAGTACACAAATATTGAGGAAAAATATTTACAGTAATTCACCCTATTGTAATTTTAAGGTTTTAAAGGGTGTAGTACATTCGCATAGGCCAGACTGACTTCCTACAGGTGAGATTTTACCCATAATGTTATTCATATTTTTACAGTCCAGAAATATTGAGGAAAAATATTTACAGTAATTCACCCTACTGTAATTTTAAAGGTTTTAAAGGGTGTAGTACATTCACAGAGGTCCGACTGACTTACTACAGGTGAGATTTTACCCATGTTTTCATTATTAATTTTACAGCACACAAATATTGAGGAAAAATATTTACAGTAATTCACCCTACTGTAATTTTATGAGTTTAAAGGGTGTAGTACATTCACAGAAGCCAGAGTGACTTACTACAGGTGAGATTTTACCCATAATCTTATTCACATTTTTACAGTACACAAATATTGAAGAAAAATATTTACAGTACTTCACCCTACTGTAAATTTACGATTTTAAAGGGTGTAGTACATTCACAGAGGCCCGACTGACTTACTACAGGTGAGATTTTACCCATAAACTTATTCACATTTTTACAGTACACAAATATTGAAGAAAAATATTTACAGTACTTCACCCTACTGTAAATTTATGATTTTAAAGGGTGTAGTACATTCGCATAGGCCAGACTGTCTTACTACAGATGATATTTTACCCATATTATCATTCATATTTGTACAGTAGACAAATATTGAAGAAAAATAATTACAGTAAATTCACCCTACTGTAAATTTATGATTTTAAAGGGTGTAGTACATTCGCGTAGGCCAGACTGACTTACTACAGGTGAGATTTTACCCATGTTTTCATTAATAATTTTACAGTACACAAATATTGAGGAAAAATAATTACAGTAAATCACCCTACTGTAAATTTATGATTTTAAAGGGTGTAGTACATTCGCGTAGGACAGACTGACTTACTACAGGTGAGATTTTACCCATTATATTTTTCATATTTTTACAGTACACACATATTGAAGAAAAATAGTTACAGTACTTCACCCTACTGTAAATTTATGATTTTAAAGGGTGTAGTACATTCGCGTAGGCCAGACTGACTTACTACAGGTGAGATTTGACCCATTATATTTTTCATATTTTTACAGTACACACATATTGAAGAAAAATAGTTACAGTAATTCACCCTACTGTAAATTTATGATTTTAAAGGGTGTAGTACATTCACAGAAGCCAGACTGTCTTACTACAGGTGAGATTTTACCCATATTATTTCTCATGTTTGTCAAGTACACAACTAGGCATGGGCCGGTATAAGATTCTGACGGTATGATAACCTTGGATAAAAATATCACGGTTTCACGGTATCACGGTATTGTGATTACTGCTCTAAAATATATTCTTTTTAAATGTCTGGGTAAAAAACAAAGTTTTTCCCCTTTGAACACAATATATTTTATTTTGAGAAACATTTATAATATTTTGGAGCAGTAAACATGCCAGGCTAAATAATGAAAATGAATCATTGACCTCTGCTGTCTTCATTAGTTTCAAAAACACAAATTTAAAATGGCATCTTTGGATATCTTTTCTGCTGGAGATGCTGTTGTTATAAAAAAACGTAAAAAAAAAAAAAAATCTTACACATACCTTAGGAACGGTATTAGAGAATATTTTGGCGGTATGATAACCTTGACTTTTCCAAACCGCGGTATACCTTGAAAACGGTTATCGTCCCATGCCTATACACAAATATTGAAGAAAAATATTTACAGTAATTCACCCTACTGTAAATTTATGATTTTAAAGGGTGTAGTACATTCGCGTAGGCCAGACTGACTTACTACAGGTGAGATTTTACCCATAATATAATTCACATTTTTACAGTACACAAATATTGAAGAAAAATATTTACAGTACTTCACCCTACTGTAAATGTATGATTTTAAAGGGTGTAGTAAATTCACAGAGGCCAGACTGACTTACTACAGGTGAGATTTTACCCATATTTTCATTCATATTTGTACAGTACACTAATATTGAAGAAAAATTATTACAGTGAATCACCCTACTGTAAATTTATGATTTTAAATGGTGTAGTAAATTCACAGAGGCCAGACTGACTTACTACAGGTGAGATTTTACCCATATTATCATTCATATTTGTACAGTACACAAATATTGAAGAAAAATAATTACAGTAAATCACCCTACTGTAATTTTATGAGTTTAAAGGGTGTAGTATATTCGCATAGGCCAGACTGACTTACTACAGGTGAGATTTTACCCATGTTTTCATTAAGAATTTTACAGCACACGAATATTGAAGAAAAATATTTACAGTAATTCACCCTACTGTAAATTTAAGGTTTTAAAGGGTGTAGTACATTAACTAAGGCCTCACTGACTTACTACAGGTGAGATTTTACCCATAATATTATTCATATTTTTACAGTACACAAATATAGAAGAAAAATATTTACAGTAAATCACCCTACTGTAAATTTATGATTTTAAATGGTGTAGTACATTCGCGTAGGCCAGACTGACTTACTACAGGTGAGATTTTACACGTATTATTTTTCATGTTTGTCAAGTACACAACTATTGAAGCAAAATATTTACAGCAAATCACTTTACTGTAATTTTATGAGTTTAAACAGTGTAGTACATTCGCATAGGCCAGACTGACTTACTACAGGTGAGATTTTACCCATATTATCATTCATATTTGTACAGTACACTAATATTGAAGAAAAATATTTACAGTAATTCACCCTACTGTAAATTTATGATTTTAAAGGGTGTAGTACATTCGCGTAGGCCAGACTGACTTACTACAGGTGAGATTTTACCCATAATATAATTCACATTTTTACAGTACACAAATATTGAAGAAAAATATTTACAGTACTTCACCCTACTGTAAATGTATGATTTTAAATGGTGTAGTAAATTCACAGAGGCCAGACTGACTTACTACAGGTGAGATTTTACCCATATTTTCATTCATATTTGTACAGTACACTAATATTGAAGAAAAATTATTACAGTGAATCACCCTACTGTAAATTTATGATTTTAAATGGTGTAGTAAATTCACAGAGGCCAGACTGACTTACTACAGGTGAGATTTTACCCATATTATCATTCATATTTGTACAGTACACAAATATTGAAGAAAAATAATTACAGTAAATCACCCTACTGTAATTTTATGAGTTTTAAAGGGTGTAGTATATTCGCATAGGCCAGACTGACTTACTACAGGTGAGATTTTACCCATGTTTTCATTAAGAATTTTACAGCACACGAATATTGAAGAAAAATATTTACAGTAATTCACCCTACTGTAAATTTAAGGTTTTAAAGGGTGTAGTACATTAACTAAGGCCTCACTGACTTACTACAGGTGAGATTTTACCCATAATATTATTCATATTTTTACAGTACACAAATATAGAAGAAAAATATTTACAGTAAATCACCCTAATGTAAATTTATGATTTTAAATGGTGTAGTACATTCGCGTAGGCCAGACTGACTTACTACAGGTGAGATTTTACACGTATTATTTTTCATGTTTGTCAAGTACACAACTATTGAAGCAAAATATTTACAGCAAATCACTTTACTGTAATTTTATGAGTTTAAACAGTGTAGTACATTCGCATAGGCCAGACTGACTTACTACAGGTGAGATTTTACCCATATTATCATTCATATTTGTACAGTACACTAATATTGAAGAAAAATATTTACAGTATTTCACCCTACTGTTAATTTATGATTTTAAAGGGTGTTGTACATTCACAGAAGCCAGAGTGACTTACTACAGGTGAGATTTTACACATATTATTTCTCATGTTTGTCAAGTACACAACTAATGAAGCAAAATATTTACAGCAAATCACCCTACTGAAATTTTAAGGTTTTAAAGGGTGTAGTACATTCACAGAAGCCAGACTGACTTACTACAGGTGAGATTTTTACCCATAATATTATTCATATTTTTACAGTACACTAATATTGAAGTAAATTTTTACAGTAATTCAGCCTACTGTAATTTTATAATTTTAAAGGGTGTAGTACATTCACAGTCACAGACGCCAGACTGACTTACTACAAGTGAGAGTTTACCAGGGGCGTTGCTATAGACATAAAGTTCTACTGGGGCACAGCTCCCCCTAAAAAAAATAGAATAAAATAAATAAAACATATATATATATATATATATATATATATATATATATATATATATATATATATATATATATATATATATATATATATATATATATATATATATATATATATATATATATATAATTATAAATAAATAACAGTATTATTGTTATTATATTTTTATTATATTATTATTCTAAATAAATAACAGAAATTAATCCTAAATATAACTGAAAACCCATCTAAAGACACACAACTGGAGTGATGCTAAGATAAATTAAGAAATCTTTTGCATGAATATTAAGTTCATTTGAATAAAATTCTATAGACAATTCTATAGAATACAAAAAAGATGTTTTATAGAATTATCTGTTGTGTGTTGTTTTAGACCCGACTCATGGCCGAGAATTAGATTACCTCCCTGACTCATCATCCCTCCTTTTTGCTTCAAACAAGGAGCCATGCTTAGTCTGAATAAGATCACCATCATATTATTTAAACTTTGTTTTGTTGACTTGCAAAACTCCCTCCATGCTGACACTTCCACATAGAAGACTCTTACGCCAGTTTCACAATGCATGAGCGGCACGTAAGCAGCGCGGCTATTTTTCCGGGGTGCATGTTCGCAACCGGGACTGAGGCGCACGGTATGGTTTTTTCTGCGCATGTGCTCAGTTTGCTTTTTAACTAAACTACATTGCTTTCACCAGCGTTGATTTGGTTGCACATAGAGAATAACGTCTTTATTTTAGAATTACGACTCCTAATAAATACACTTGAATATAAAGTAAATCTCATCTCAAAGCATTTACTGGGGCACTGGCGATTTTTACTGGGGCACGTGCCCCAGTAAATGGGGTCTAGCGACGCCCCTGGAGTTTACCCATATTTTCACAGTACAGTACACAAATATTTTTTTTCAATATTTGTGTACTGTACAAATATGAATGAAAATATGGGTAAACTGTCATCTGTAGTAAGTCAGTCTGGCCTCTGTGAATTTAGTACAGCCTTTAAAATCATGAACTTACAATAGGGTAATTCTTCAATGTTTGTGTACTGTACAAATATGAATGAAAATATGGGTAAAACCTCATATGTAGTAAGTCAGTCTGGCCTCTGTGAATTTACTACACTATTTAAAATCATAATGTTACAGTGGGGTGAATTACTATAAATATTTTTCTTCAATATTAGTGTACTGTACAAATATGAATGTAAATATGGGTAAAATCAACCTGTAGTAAGTCAGTCTGGCCAATGCAAAAGTACTACACCATTTAAAATCATAAAATTGCAGTAGGGTGATTTACTGTAAATATTTTTTAAAACAATTTGTGTACTGTATCTTTATATGAGTAGAAATGTGAATAAATCTCAAGTGTAGTAAGTGTGTCTGGCCTTTGGGAATGTGCTTCACCTTTTAAGATGAGAAAATTACAGTTGGGTGAATCAATGTAACCACCCCCCACAGCCAAAAAGGTCCCAAATTTGTCCTTTTAATTATTTTATGTAATTTAATATTATATGACATATTTATTATATATTTAATATTATTCATTCATTCATTGTCTTGTCGGCTTAGTCCCTTTATTAATCCGGGGTCGCCACAGCGGAATGAACCGCCAACTTATCCAGCACGATTTTACGCAGCGGATGCCCTTCCAGCCGCAACCCATCTCTGGGAAACATCCACACACTCATTCACTACGGACAATTTAGCTTATCCAATTCACCTGTACCGCATGTCTTTGGACTGTGGGGGAAACCGGAGCACCCGGAGGAAACCCACGCGAACGCAGGGAGAACATGCAAACTCCACACAGAAACGCCAACAACGTTTCCAGAATTTGTCCCTTGCATGAGCTCATTTGTCCTATTTTGACCGCTATGCCATCATAAATAATGAAAATAATCCATTGAAAAATGCTTTAAGACCAAACGGAGTCCTCTGTCGACTGTTGCTTCAGTGGGACTATAATCTGATGTAAGAGAAGTCTTCTTTCACTACTGTATTGTTTTAAACAGAGAAAACATTGCAGGTAACTTTTATTCTAAATCTTGGACCTTATTCCTGAAATAAAAATGAGCAATAAAAAGGTGTGAAGCACCAGAAGCGGACCATATTAAATTAATTTGAATATATTTTGGCTATTGTTGATATCCAGGAATTTTCAAATGTACTTTTTTTTCAACCAAAGACGCTAGAAAAAATCTGAAGAATTCATTATTATTGTTATTATTATTATTATTATTATTATTATTATTATTATTATTATTATTATTATTATTATTATTATTATTATTATTATTATGTTTTAATTAATATTTTTTATTGAAATAGCCAAATTGTGACTGAGGACAGTTGAAAGTGCTGGCCAGTTTGTTTTTTGTCTAATAAATGACAGTAGGCTACAGTTTTTTTACTTTAAAACTTTAGCAGATTCCTATTTTTTTCTTGTTTTAATTTTTCTTTATTGCTAATTTTTAGGAAATATTTTTAGTACATCAAAAAGTGTGATTATGATGACATCTAAAAAAGTACTGCTTAAAATGTCAACAAAATGCAGTATTTAAATCTCATAGTTAAATAGAAACTGAGGCGTATAACTGCAAAAATATATATATTAATGGAAATATTGGGAAAATCTCTTCTTGGGTAAGTCAGTTTAGTCCCTAGGAATGTGAGCACACATTAGAATGAGAAGCTTACATCTAGGTGAAATACTGTAAATATATTTTCCTAAATATTTGTCTGATGTATACATAAATGAAGGGGGAAATGTGAGAAAATAACATTTAGGTGCTTTAGCTGATGTCTACTGTATGCTTATGACAAGAGATATTGCGAATTTATGCTTTGTATGTATCGTATAGTTAGAGGTATAGTAGCCTTGCTACCTAGTAAATCAGTCTGGCCTCTAACCATTTACTGGAATCTACTAGAAATATTTTTTTTCTGCTTTGTGTTACTGTGCGTTTTGGTTCTGTCGATGTAATTCGCAGATGATCCCTTAAACTGCGTGGGCGAATGTCCAGCGAATGTCAAACCTAAAACCAACTTTACCGAGCTCATTCAGCTTAGGCTATTTGTCGACCGTGCTAAAATGTTATGGTATAATATATATATATTCGAACGTTTTTTATAATAGGCATATTTATAATGTGAATAACCAATTTTACAGATTGATAGAGTTAGGACAGTTCTTTTCCATAATAGCCTACATTTTTTTCTTTTTCTTCAAGCACGTTTGTGGCCAGAGGGTTTTATTTCCTCGTTGTCAGACCACAGCTCTTGGCCATGGTTTATTTACTACAGTAAGTGTGGTGTTGAATTGTAATCTTGAAATTTATGCTGAGGTTGCAGTAAGGTTTCCTTCCATTCACATCATGTTTGTGCACTTTGACCCCCATGTAGCAATATTACCACAGGTTCTCTGCAGTAAGCTTTGTTTTGTATTTTTAAGTCTGTCAGTATTTTATTCAATATAGTCCCTTCAGTATTTAATTCATTAATTTTCCTTCGGCTTAGTCCCTTTATTCATCAGGGGTCGTTACAGCGGAATGAACTGCCAACTTATCCAGCATATGTTTTACACAGCAGATGCCCTTCCAGTTGCAACCCAGTACTGGGAAACATCCGTACACACTGAATTTAGTTTATTCAATTCACCTTTACCGCAGCACCCTGAGGAAACCCACGCGAACACAGGGAGAACATGCAAACTCCCCACAGAAATGCCAACTGACGCAGCCAGGACTCAACTGACCACTGAGCCACCATGTCGCCCCCTTTCAGTTTTTAAAAATAATTATTATTTATATTATTATTAGTTGCAGCATTTTTAATTCATTAATTTATTTGTTCAAAATATATCACTCAAGCGGTAACAAACCTTTATGAGTATCTTTATTCTGTTGAACACAAAAGCCGATATTTTGAAGAATGCTGAAAACCAGTAACCTATGACCTGTAAAGGAAAAACAAATATATGAAAGTCAATGGTTACCGGTTTTATGTTTTTCTTTTATTTCCACCTTTCTTCTAAATATCTTTTGTGTTCAGCAGAAGAAAAAAGACAAACAGGTTTATTTTCTAAGATTCATCAAAGCTATGATCATGTTTGTGTTATATAGGCTTCATAAAAACAAGTTTTTTGCTAAGACCTATTCATTATTTACAAGTTTAAAATTAATGTACAGTCAATTTCTGTCATACTGTATCTATAACACATGCCTATTTGCAATTTTTAAAGGGGGCTTTTAGAATCTAATCGGGTGCTCTTAGAATGTGCATTACAATTTAAATAAAGTAAGAAATGTATTTTTTACCAAGACATTTCCACTGTCGTTAAGGAATGCAAAATGTCACATTCATATAGTATTGCCCTTAATATTTTAAATCTGGACTGCTCAACTCTGTTCCTGGAGATCTAACTTCCTGCAAAGTTCAGCTCTAACCCTGATCAAACACACATGAACCATATAAACAGGACCTGAACAGCACTTGATAATGACAGGCCGGTGTGTTTGATATGGGTTGCAACTGAAATCTGCAGGAAGGTCGATCTCCAGGAACAGGGTTGAGCAGTCCTGATTTAAATGCTTTTGAGAGAATAAAATGTCAAAATATATACAGACGCTGTAAATAATTGTCAACAGATATACAGTACAATGGCGGCCAAAATCCCTGCCATATTTAAATGGATAGTTCAAAATGAACACAAATGAAGATATTTTGAAAAATGCTGGTTTGTGGCAGCCATTGACTTCATTAGTACCCCCCCCCCCCCCCATAGTCAATGGGTGCCAATAAACAGCATTCTTAAAAATATCTTCTTTTGTGTTCAACAGTAGAAAGAAAATTTTAAAGATTTAAAACAACAGGAGGGAAAATAATTTGTGAGGTCATTTTTGGCTGAACTGTGCCTTTAAGTGTTTTTTTTTTTTTTTTGCAGAATTGTTTGTTAGAATACCCATAAAACATCTACAGATTGTAGGATAGAGCCATCATAAAGAGATTTAGGTCATTTTCCTTACACAAAAAAAACACTATTTATGCCAAATAAAATAAAATAAAATAAATAAAATAGTATATTTTTAAAAGAATTTGAAAAAAATACAGGTAACTTAATGTTTTTAGTAATTTCCCGATATCCTGTTTTTATGTAGTGTGTATTAAAAAGCAGACTTGAATTTAAAAAAAATGAATTAAAAAAGCAATGATTTATGGAAATGACTAAAAACTGGTTATTGTTTTTATAATTATAATTATAAAAAACTTTCTGTTGACATAAAAAACTGTTTAGTAGGAAAATGTTAAACTATAAAGATTAAAAACGACAATTAATTAGCATTTTGGTGCTGCGCAATTGTTTCTTGTTATATGCATGACACATTTCTTTTTGGTATATAAATTATTTTTACACAGAATGACATTTTAGTGGGTGTCTTCACTAAATCATAGTAAAAATATATGATAGTCCCCAAAAAGAAGAGAAATGAACAGGACACGTTCTAATGTGAAAAAGCTGTATTGCATTTTATTGCTTTAAATCACTTGTTATTTGTGCTGCTAAGATTAGACAACCACCAGAGGGCATCATATGATAAACCCGAAGAGCAACAAAAGTAGGACATTTGCATCCCAAAAACTAAATCCCTAGTTTTTTGTTTACTTTCATTTGAAGCAAAATAGTCATGACATAATTCCTAATTAAATTATATGATAGTAACAGCAACAACAACAACAACAATAATAATAATAAAGCATTTCCATTACTCTTCTTCTTAATCTTCTTCTTTAATCAGTAGATTGGCAGATATTCATTTTTAAAGTTTTGAAGCTAAGCTTACTTGCTGCATGCACTATAATTTTGTAAATCATTTATTTTGTTTGTTTGCTTATTTGCATTATGGGACTCTGATTTTCCCCTAACAACTTTTGATATATAAATATTTAATAGTTTGATGAGATATATTATCTGTATTGATGTTGTAAATTATGGTACAACATCTGGTAATAAGCCAGTACCTTTTCTGTTATTTTATGGACTTTTTTTTTTTACGAATGTATATAATTTATTATACAATAGGTGACGCAGTGGTGCAGTAGGTAGTGCTGTCGCCTCACAGCAAGAAGGTCGCTGGTTTGAGCCTCGGCTGGGTTAGTTGGCGTTTCTGTGTGGAGTTTGCATGTTCTCCCCGTGTTCGCGTGGGTTTCCTCCGAGTGCTCCCGTTTCCCCAACAGTTCAAAGACATGCGCTATAGGTGAATTGGGTAAGCTAAATTGGCCGTAGTGTGAATGAGTGTGTATGGATGTTTCTCAGAGATGGGTTGCGGCTGGAAGGGCATCCGCTGCTTAAAACATGTGCTGGATAAGTTGGCGGTTCATTCCGCTGTGGTGACCCCAGATTAATAAAGGGACTAAGCCGAAAAGAAAATTAATGAATGAATGTATTATACAATATGGTGTTTTTAGCTACTAAAGTCTCTGTTAAACTGCAGAGTTGAATTTTTAACATCCAAATTCAACAGAGCAGAGATCAATGTCTCAGAAGGCAATTTATAACTGTATATAAACAGAAAAAGACTGTGAATCACAAAATATGGAAATTTTTTAAATTACAGTCTATCATAAGCATTAAAAAAAAATAAAGCAAACATGTGACATGACATTCATTGATTTATTTATATATCAATGAGCATCTTTGATATCTAATCTATCTATTTTTTTTTTGTTTCCCGAGTCTAACAGTGTTCAAATACAATAACTGAATGATAAAAAAAAAAAATAATTCAATAAAATTAATTAAGGTCACAAATGGTACAATTTCTTACCTGAATGCTTTAAAATCATTATACAATCACAGGCATCAAAAACACACGCAAATGATGAATTATTATACAAACTCAACATTGCATATATACTGCGATGTGACTATTGTGAATGATCACATTGTGATATCGATGCTGAAACGATATATTGTGCAGCCCTATTGTAGGCTTATGTTAATTTTATTTTATGTTAATTTCTTGACCCCTAGACCAGGGTCATATTGGGTAAATCAAAACAGGCTCAACTGTTAGCCTACATATCAATTATAAATAGCCTAATAAAGTACATATATTATTGATTGAATGCAATCATATCCTTGACAAAGCTGAGCTAAAAATGAAAGCTAGCACAGATAATCTATCTTCTCTGATTACAAAGCCTGTTAAATTAGTAACAGATAAGCAAAGATGCTGAGAATATAGCCTTTATGAATAGAGCAGTGTGAATATCTATCGATTGTCCTGCTGTGACAGTAACTGAATATTTAGCAGTGTCCACACGCGTCTTATAAATAAAGTTTCTCCATCAGTCTCTCTCAGCTAACTATTCAGCTCAAATTCAACTGAAAATTGAGCTGGTTAAAAAATTTAGACAAGTAAAAAGTCAACTATTGACAGCAAAGTAGACTTGGTTTTTGATTATTATGACATGTGTTAGGGATAAAGTACATCCAGGAGGTTGTTATTATCACAGAATAACTCTGACAGGCCTATAAAAATCATTTTACAAGACTGAAGGGCTTTATTCTGTGAAAACAACCGTCTTGGATGTATGTTATATTGTTTATTACATAGCTACTTGATACAAAATATAAAAATGAAACACAAAACATTGTTCTGAGATAGTTTATTAAGGCTTTAAACACTAAGCGAAACGAAACTTGCTAAGGAGCAGACAGTAAACTGCGAATTATTCAGTCACAAGATGGCGCCAAACAGTAAAAAACGCAAAGCTGACACAAACTAAACTATTTGAATGAAGCTTATACAGTGCTAATGACTTATTATTTATTCACAAGATGGCGCCAAACAGTAAAAAACGCAAAGCTGACACAAACTAAACTATTTGAATGAAGCTTATACAGTGCTAATGACTTATTATTTATTTACAAGATGGCGCCAAACAGTAAAAAACGCAAAGCTGACAGAAACTAAACCATTTAATAAAGCTTAAACAGTGCTAATGACTTATTCACAAAATGGCGCCAAACTGTAAAAAACACAAAGCTGACAGAAACTAAACCATTTGAATAAAGCTTAGTGTGACTTTTCATTCACAAGATGGCACCAAACAGTCAAAAACATTGGTGTGACAGACAGAAAACAGATACAAATGAATGTGGATGCAAGTAGTCAACATTTGAAGTGGTTCTAAGCTGTTTTTCAAAAGACAAGAATGTTGTTCAGTAGTTTTTGGACAATTTTGATGAAAGGGTTTGATCCACTTCAAATGTTGACTACTGGATATAGATGTGAACGTTTTCAGTGACTGTCAAGATGATTCAAAGTTTTTGAATGATCTTGCGTTATTTAGCGGTTGTTAACTCGAAATAACATACCTTAGAATGTCGCGACTGAGTAATTTTACAGATTTCAATTCAACTCATCTTTATTTAATGCGTTTACAATGTAGATTGTGTCAAAGCAGCTTAACATAGAAGGTCTAGTAAATTGAAACTGTGTCAGTCCAGTTATCAGAATTTCAATGTGGTTTAATTTTTACTGCTGAAAGTCCAAACACTTAGATCTTATAATGGCAAATAACATGTTCGGACGACTGCTAGAAATTCTTGAAAATGCTCGAAGTTTAATACAGCGTTTTCAAGGTTGGAAAAGTGCTCACATTTTGGATAAAGTGCTTAAAAACTGCTTGAAAATCTTATTGTGATTTGTAGAGTGTGTTGCTTTAATAATATATAGCCTATACAGTTGATGTCAGAAATATTAGCCCCCCCTCTGTATATTTTCCCCCCAATTTCTGTTTAACGCAGAGAAGATTTTTTTTTCAACACCTTTGTAAACATAATAGTTTTAATAACTAATTTCTAATAACTGATTTCTTTTACCTTTGCCGTAATGACAGTACATAATATTTTACTAGATATTTTTCAAGGTACTAGTATTCAGCTTAAAGTGACATTTAAAGATATTTAAAGAAGAAAAAATATTATAGGAATTACTATGAAAAATTCCTTGCTTCTTTAAACATCATTTGGGATATATTTGAAAAATAAATTCACAGGAGGGCTAATAATTTTGACTTTAAATGTATATTTTTTCTTTATTTGGATACATTTCTGCAAAACACGGTTTAGAAGGTCTTTCTAAAATTCAAAAATGTTTTCTTCAATTGTATTTTGTAGACTCAGTGTTCATTTGCCACCCAGTCTGCATTTTCAGCTCACTCCTAAATGTCCCGTTTAGCTTGTATCTTCCATAATCATTTGTTTTTTTTTATCCAGCTTTTCTTTATTTGTTTTTTGTTATTGCATACACAGTCCCTGTACAGTTTCCCATTCAACGTCTGTAAAGGGTGACGTCATCATGTGCTTTTACAGTTCCAGAAACATGTCCTGACTAGTTACTTGCTCCACCTGTAACCCTCAGTGAAAACGTCGGTCGCCCGTTTAACTGCACTCACCATCAGTCAGCAGCTTTACATACACACACACACACACACACACACACACACACACACACACACACACACACACACACACACAGTTTCCCTGCAAGTCGAGTTATATAATCAGATTTGGCCCCTCTCGACGGGACGTCTGTGTGTTGGAGGAGGATTAGGTCGGGATCAAAGAGCCACATTATGCAGGATGTCACTTTTTTTCTTTTTTTCTAAGGAATTATTGAAGCAACTCTGGGGCTTTATGTAATATTACTTTGACATTATTTTCGTGTGCTGTTTGTGAGGTTTTGATGGGTTTTTTAAATATCGTTGTAATTTATAGACCGATAGTATCTCCCATATAGCATTACAGTACTTACATTCTTCTGTAAACTTGTAATCAATTGTAATGTTATTTTGTTGTTGAAATATCAAACATTTTGACAAATGTAGCTACATATGTAGGCAATGTTGATTAAGTTACTTCAGAAAAGAAATTAATTACTAATTACATCATTATGATTGTTTTTAAATGACTTTCCTAATGACTTTGTCTTAAAGTACTTTAATTACTCAAGTAATTTAATACTTGACTCAATGCTAATCCATATGACATGGGAATGTAGGTTGCTGTTGGAAAGGGTGTTAATGAGGCCAGCAGGGGGCCCTCAACCTGTGGTCTGTGTGAGTCCTAATGCCCCAGTAAAGTGAAGGGGACACTATACTGTCAGTGAGCACAGTCTTTCGGATAAGACCCTTAATCATTAAAGGTCCTGACTCACTGTGGTCATTAAAAAATCCCGATGGCACTTGACTAGGGGTGTAACCCCAGTGTCCTGGCCAAATTCCCTCCATCTGCCTTCATCGGGCCCTTATAACTGTAATTAAATAATGATATATTATAATAATAATAATAATTCTATAATCATTAAATTACCAAAAAAATCCACTACTTTACTTTTTCAGGGAATAATTACAGTAGTTACTACTGTAAGTAGTAGTAACTAGTAGCTACCAATTACACCCAACACTGTAAAGGTAATACGCAGAGTACAAATTTAAATCAAATATTATGGAATGTCAGGCAACGCAGTGGCGCAGTAGGTAGTGCTGTTGCCTCACAGCAAGAACGTCGCTGGGTCGCAGGTTCGAACCTCGGCTGGGCTGGGTCAGTTGGCGTTTCTGTGTGGAGTTTGCATGTTCTCCCTGCGTTCGCGTGGGTTTCCTCCGGGTGCTCCGGTTTCCCCCACAGTCTAAAGACATGCAGTACAGGTGAATTGGGTAGGCTAAATTGTTCGTAGTGTATGAGTGTGAATGTGTGTGTGTGTGGAAATTCCCAGAGATGGGTTGCGGCTGGAAGGGCATCCGCTGCGTAAAAATCGTGCTGGATAAGTTGGTGGTTCATTCCACTGTGGCGACCCCGCAAGGGACAAAGCCGACAAGAAAATGAATGAATGAATGAATTATGGAATGTCTATAAGAAGAATGAAATAGTAAGCGCTAAATAATATAGTGGATATGTTTTATTTTTACAGTTTTAATACAGTGTTGCATCCTTTATTCATTTTGAACATTTCATTTTCATTTTGGTTACATCAGATTTTTGGGCTATTTTACATAAAGGAAAAATGTTTAATAATTATGTATCAGAATATAAGATGTTTTCACATTCATTCTTTGTTAAAAATAATACATCACATTAATGATTAAATGCAAAATTATTTATATATATATATATATAATATACAGTTGAAGTCAGAATTATTTGCCCCCCTGTTTATTTTTTCCCCAATTTCTGTTTAATGGAGAAAAGACTTTTTCAACACATTTCTGAACATAATAATTTTAATAACTCATTTCTAATAACTGATTTATTTTATCTTTGTTATGATGACACCACATAATATTTGACTAGATATTTTTGAAGACACTTCTATACAGCTTAAAGTGATATTTAAAGGCTTAACTAGATAAATTAGGTTAACTAGGCAGGTTAGGGTAATTAGGCAAGTTATTGTATAACGATGGTTTGTTCTGTAGACTATTGAAAAAACATATACTGTAGCTTAAAGGGGCTAATAATATTGCCTTAAAATGCTTTTTAAAAAAATTTAAAACTGCTTTTATTCTAGCCGAATTAAAACAAATAAGACTTTCTCCAGAAGAAAAAATATTATCAGACATACTGTGAAAATTTCCTTGCTCTGTTAAACATCATTTGAGAAATATTTAAAAAAGAAAAAAAATCCAAAGGGGGACTAATAATTCTGACTTCAACTGTGTGTGTGTGTGTGTGTGTGTGTGTGTGTGTGTGTGTGTGTGTGTGTGTGTGTGTGTGTGTGTGTGTGTGTGTATATATATATAAAATTATGAATCCTCTAAAATTTAACAAGAGCAATTTATTAAGGTGTAAAAAAAATTCTCTGTAATATTGTACTTCCCCCTCAATTTTAAAACTTTAAAATCAAATGAAACCATATTAAAAATAAAATTAAGACACGGATTAACAATTATAGTTATTAGGATTTATGGTGTTTGGGATTAGTATGATTAGCTTTTTGGAAAAAAAATGTATGGTTGAATATTGATTTGCATAATAATTATACACGTATAGTTTAGGTTTATAGCCGTGCAAAATGGAGTTAAAAAAGTGACTTCAGTCAGCAGTTTTGCTCAGTGGCGTTTAATGTACTGGTGATTTATAGTGATCGTGTTATTTTACATGGAAGTATCTGTTTATCCAGATGTCCTGTCAGAGGAAGCACAGGTGCTGTTCATCATGCGAACTCTCAACATGATTCAACATGTTTGACAACCGGGAGAAGAGTCACATTACTTGTGTTTTCATTTTCAACAGTATCATAAACATCTGTGCTGTATTTTGGTCTTTTAATTCTCGTGCTCGACTCATTTGATCTCTTAAGTGTGATTCAAGTGTCCAAATGCATTTTAAGGACTCTGTGTTAAAGTGATTTGCATAAGTTATTTGAATAAACAAGGTGCCGTTAAGTAAAATAAAATAAATACAAGTATTAAAATAAATTAATAAAATAACCCTCATAAAATAAAATACAAAATAAAGATATTAAAATTAAATAAACTTTATAAATAAAATAAAATAACCCTAATGAAAAATTAAACAATAATAATAATAAAACAACCCGTATAAAATAAAATAGAAAATAAATAAAAATATTAATAGAATAATAATAGAAAATAAACTTTATAATCTAAAATAAGGAAAATAAAATAACTCGTATAAAAAGTAATAATAATTCAAATAAAATAACCATTGTAAAATAAGGTACAAAACGGATAAAAATATGATAATAGAATAATAATAAAAAATAATCCTTATAAAATAAATAAAATAATGGAAATAAAATAACCCTTATAAAAACAAATAATAATTAAAATAAAATAACCCTTATGAAATAAATTACAAAATAAACAAAAATATTGCAATAGAATAATAAAAAAACAGCCCTTTTAAAATAAAACAAAGAAAATAAAATAATAAAAGATAATAGCCCTTATAAATAAGATAATAATGAAAATAAAATAACCCTTGCATTATGGTACATTTTGACCCAGAAGAGTGAAGTAAATAAGTAAATATTTAAAGTAAATAATAAATAGTAAAATAGTAAAACAAATAACCCTTATAAAACTATACTAAACTAAATTTGTACTGCATTACGGTCCATTTGACCCTGAAAATATAGGTAAATAAGTACAAATAAAATAAAAATAAATTAAACTTGTACTGCACTATGTTGTATTTTGACCCGGAAGAGATATGTAAATATTTAAAGTAAATTGTCTGTATTAGGGCTGCACGATATTGGAAAGTTCTAACACTGCGATATTTTTATCATATAATTTCACCAGATAACTTTATATCTGTATTTGGACAGAATTTATAATGTTAGATTGATTGGGATGATTCTGCAATGGGGTCCCCCGATAGATTTTCGTTGTGGTCTGTGCTATTTCCAGTGCATTTCTGGATTTGCATGTGTTGTGAGTATTTTCATGCATAAATATCTATAAATACAATCAAGAAAAAGATACAATTGAAATGAAGTGTTTTATCGTTTCCCGAGTCTAACAGTGTTCAAGTACAGTAACTAAATGATAAAAATGAAATTAATTCAAAATTAATCATAGTTAAGGTCACAAATGGTACAATTTCTTATACCTGAATGCTTTAAAATCATTATACAATCCCAGGCATCAAAAACACACGCAAATGATACATTATAATACAAACTCAGCATTGCATATCCTGCGATATGACTATTGCAAATGATCACATTGCGATATCGATGCTGAAATGATGTATTGTGCAGCCCTAGTCTGTATTCATAAAATGTGATGTCTGATACCCAACACCAATCCTTTAATATTGCTAGAATGCATTAAATTACAAAAAAAGACAAACACTTGATACCAAGTAAAATCCATAATTTATTCAACAATATTCCATTTTTTAAAAAATAAATTAATGAAGTACATAAATAAACAAACAACCAACATTAAAGATAATGACCAGCAAGATCAAAGGCATTTAGACAGCAACAACCAAATGAACCAGCCATTCGGTTTTCAGCAGCTAACCATAGTTAACAACAATTTCGTCAATACCACTGAAAGAAAAAATAAAGAACAATCATGGTATCTTATGCATGTAATCATCTATAGATATATTGCTTTGGTAAACTAAAGATAATCTACGCTATGATGACTAAACACTATTATTATTTATTTTTCTTCAAGTATGAATGTTCGTCCTTTATTAATAGGCAGTTACATCAATTGTCTGGTTTCATTTCGGATACATCAAAAAACAACCAGGGGTCTCATTTATAAATGGTAGGGTTAGGGTTACAATTTTTGCGTACGCAAATTCCCATGCAAAAGTTGTGATCTATAAAATCCGAACTTGATGGGAGAATGTGCGCAGCTGTAAGTAATCCCCCAACATATTTAACTTGAATATTGACTTAATTGAACCACTTTAAATCATCAGAGCTATAATCGTTAATAAATAAATGACCATTTATTCTGGTGTACGTTCACTTTTAGGAATGTTTCTATACAAATTTTATAAATCAGACCCCAGATTTTTCATTACGCAAAATCAGCCTGATCTTACAAGTAAACTTAACTATTTTTTTGCGTATTGTCAGAAAAGTGGCTAATTCGTGAAATGAAAATGTATGATTTTTAAAAGGAGACGTGGCCCCAAACCTCACCCCTACTCTTCATTGGTGGAAGAGAAAATCATACTAAAACGTGCGAACGACATCATACGAATTAGCCACTAAACTCAAAAGTTCCGAATTGCCACGAGATCGCGTTTTTTAAAACAAATCTTTTGCTGTCTGTAAGAGTGCATTACGTACCGATACATAAAGCTGCAGTACATTCTTAACCAGTAATATCATACCATGAAACATCTACAGTACGTACATTAATTATTCATTATAGGACACAGCTTTAGCTTTCGCAACTAATCTTATAAATCAGACCCCAGATGTTTCATGGCGCAAAAACCAGCCTGATCTCACGAGGAAACGTAACTATTTTATGTATTGTCAGAAAAGTGGCCAATTCGTACGATTAAATTGATAATAAAATGTACGATTTTAAAAATGGTGGTGTGGCTCCAAACCCTACCGCTCATTGATGGATGAGAAAATCATACTAAAACATGCAAATTAAATCATACGAAGTAGCCACTAAATCCAAAAGTTACGAATTGCCATGAGATTTTGTTTTTCTGAAAAAAAAAACACAGATCTCACGAGAAAACGTAACAATTTTTACATATTGTCAGAAAAGTGGGTAATTCATACGAATTCATACGATTAAATTCATAATAAAATGCACGATTTTTAAAAGGAAGTGTGGCTCCAAACCCCAACCCTACCCCTCATTGGTGAATGAGTTAATCGTACTAAAAAATGCGAATGAAATCACACGAATTAGCCACTAAATCCAAAGTTACGAATTGCCCCAAGATAGTGTTTTTCAAAAAAAAAAACAACAACCACATCTCACGAGAAACGTAACAATTTTTACATAACTGTCAGAAAAGTGGCTAATTCATACAAATTCGTACAATTAAATTCGTATGAAAATGTAAAATTTTCAAAAAGAGGCGTGGCCCCAACCCATGCCCCTCATTGGTGGATGAGAAAATCATACTAAAACGTGCGAATGAAATCATACGAATTAGCCACTAAACTCAAAAGTTACGAATTGTTGCGAGATTGCTTTTTTCAAGATTTGTCTTTAAGAGTGCATTATGTACCAACACATAAAGCTGCAGTACATTCTTGACTGGTAATATCATACCATGAAACATCTACATACATTAATTATTCATTATAGGACACAGCTTTAGCTTTCACAACTATGACAATCTTTGATGTGTAAATAAAGTTAAATACAATCCACTACAGTACGTATATATGCAACTTCTAGCACGACAATGGTGGAGTTGATGTATTATGTGTACTATATGTGAGTAGTGGTTACATTATTATTTCGTTCTTTCTTTCTTGTTTTGTTTAAATATATGTTTGCCCTGAACTAAGCCGTGTTTCTAAGCCCTTCTAACTATAGGTGAACGTGTGGTTTGTCAGTAAAGATTAACATTATGCTACAACACATGGAAGAGAGTGTAGATAAATTAATGCGTAACTGTTAGCTGGACGTGGTTTTGTTTATGTACTCCTGTAAAACCATCTGGACAGAGCTGGGTCATTCATGATGTGCAGTACATATGTGAAATATCCATCATATTTATAGTGGAAAAAATGTTCAACTCTTCTTAAA
Organism: Danio kyathit; assembly: GCA_903798195.1. Classification (NCBI taxonomy): domain Eukaryota; kingdom Metazoa; phylum Chordata; class Actinopteri; order Cypriniformes; family Danionidae; genus Danio; species Danio kyathit. The sequence goes on along the minus strand of LR812530.1, from coordinate 9,733,476 downwards.
GAAGCAATATTAGATTTAATTATTATTAGGGCTGGGACGATAAACAATATTATATCAAATCGCGTGAGATTTGTGTCAATAACAATGATAAGCTCTGGACTACTTTACTATGTATTGATCTAAGAGCCAATCACACAGCAGAAATGTGCAATAATGGAAATCTAAAAGAGTGTTCGGCCACCGAAAATTTAGCGGCCGAAAATATGTCCATTTAATGGACCCTCTAGTTGTTGTGGCTTCAGTCATTGTTGGGGTACTCTTTTTAAATCTGGAAGCATTAACAACTTATATTGAAATGTATATCGTTATAGTTCAATCGTGGAAAATAATTATCCAGATTGCATTTTTGCCATATTGCCCAGCCCTAATTATTCTTAAGTATTACCATTAAAATAACAATTTCATGATACAAAACTGTAAAATAACAAATAAGTTTATTAAAAAAAACCTCAGTTTTCCCAATCAAAACATTAATTCGATATTTAAATTTTAATAAGTTGCCTCACGGCGACGCAGTGGCGCAGTAGGTAGTGCTGTCGCCTCACAACAAGAAGGTCACTGGTTCGAGCCTCGGCTGGGTCAGTTGGCATTTCTGTGTGGAGTTTGCATGTTCTCCCTGCGTTCGCGTGGGTTTCCTCTGGGTGCTCCGGTTTCCCCCACAGTCCAAAGACATGCGGTACAGGTGAATTGGGTAGGCTAAATTGTCCATAGTGTATGAGTGTGTATGGATGTTTCCCAGAGATGGGTTGCAGCTGGAAGGGCATCCGCTGCATAAAACATGTACAAGTTGGCGGTTCATTACGCTGTGGCGACCCCGGATTAATAAAGGGACTAAGCCGAAAAGAAAATGAATGAATGAAGCTGCCTCACTATTGTCTTATTCTCTTTAGCTGCAGTCATTTGACATCATCCTACCGGAAGTGACATCGTTTTCTGATAAACCCAAAACAGATACTTTATAGTCAATGAATTTGATGTGCTATATATTTTTTCTTGGTTTGTTTCCTGGTTTCACATATTTTCTTATTTCACCCTGTTTATAATTAACACAAATGTCTAAAATTTTATTATTTTTTTTTTCATTTATTTGTAAAAGTCTTTTAAACGCCCGTTAAGTTAAGTTTGTTTTAGGTTTTGTAAATGAATAAAGTCAGAGGAATCAAAACGTTTTGCAATATTTTCCCCATATGATCTCATATTTTTCATAGTTTTCAACCATGACCTTTTAGGGACTCTACATTCATATATACATTTATTCATTTTAAAGCAAAAATGTAATGAATTAAATAATATTATTTCATTAATTAATTAATGTGCCTGAGTTAACCTGCAGAACATATTTCAGGACAATAAAGTACTTTTTTTTCCCTCCTTTAAAATGTACTGTATAAAGGCCCTGGTATACTCAGCAAAGTTTTCATTTCGTTTAGGGTTTAAAAGAAATTTGAAATAGCTAAGTAGTGGTATACTTTTAACTTTGAATTACATTTCAATTTCTACTATGTAAATAAGCGCTTATGTGTTTGTTTTTACCTCAATGGACTGAAAAAGTTCAAATGAACTGGCGGCGGTTTCCTAAACAAAGAAGGCGGAGCCTTAAAGTCACATCCACCTATAACATAATTACCAAGGACCAATTAAAAATTCTAATGGTAGGTTCACACCAAATATGAAATAAATTATTTGCACCTATAGATTACATACAAAGTCAATGCAAAAACGCAAACGGAGGTGAATTTGTGGCGAAGGATGCAAAATTTGCAACGTGTTTGTCAGAATCGCATCTTTCTCGCTAGTTCCTAAAATCCTAATTGTGCAGAAAATTTGCTCAAATGCATCCCATGAATAATCTAGTAATATGGTGTTTTGTGTCTGGTGTGAACCCTGCATACAATATTTACCAAACTTATTGTTCAAATTTGCATTGCGCATTTAATTTCTTACTCCAAACAAATGCGTTTTTGTAACCATTGACATCCATAGTAGGAAAAATAAAAGCTATGGAAGTCAATGGTTACCAGCATTCTTCAAAATATCTTCTTTTGTGCTCAACAGAAGAATAAAGTCAAACAGGTTTGGAACAAGTGAATATGCATATAGTAAATAATGATTGAATTTTTTGTTTTGTGTGAACTTTAAGGCACGTTTAATTTCTTAAATGAACTACAAACAATCGCGTTTTTGTTTCGAAATGGCATTTCACTTAAAGTATATCGGGGCCTTAAAGGGACAGTACTCCCAAAAAATAAAGTTTACACACAATTTACTCATACTCAAATGGTCCAAACCTGTTTCACTTTTTTCTGTTGAACACAAAAGAAGATATTTTGAAGAAAGCTGAAAACTGGTAACTATTGACATACGTAGTAGGAAAATCAAATGCTATGAAAGTCAGTGGTTACACGCTTTCTTTAAAATATCTTCTTTTGTGTTCAACAGAATAAAGAAAGTCAAACTAATTTGGATCAAATGAATAATGTATAGAGTAAATAATGATATAACTTTTAGTTTTTGGTAAACTTTGAGGCTCGTTTAATTTCTTAAATAAACGACAAACAAATGCGTTTTTGTTTCGAAATGACCTTTTAACTTGAAGTATACCGGGGCCTTAAAGGGCCAGTACTCACAAAGATGAAAATTGGCACACTTATTTACTTATTCTCAAGTGGTTCCAAACCTGTTAAACACAAAAGAAGATATTTTTAAGAAAGTTGAAAACCAGTAACGATTGACATCCGTAGTAGGAAAAACAAATGCTATCAAAGTCAATGGTAACCAGCATTGTTCAGAATATCTTCTTTTGTGTTCAACAGAAGAAAGAAACTCAAACAGGTTTGAAACAATTGAATATGTATAGAGAAAATAATGATAGAATTTTTAGTTTTGGGAAAAGTTTGAGGCGCATTTAATTTCTTAAATGAACTATAAACAAGCACGTTTTTGTTTCGAAATGACATTTTAACTTTAAAGTATATCGGGGCCTTAAAGGGACAGTACTCCCAAAAATGAAAGTTTACACACAATTTACTCATACTCAAATGGTTCCAAACCTGTTTAACTTTCTTTCTTCTGTTGAACACAAAAGAAGATAATTTGAAGAAAGCTGAAAACTGGTAACCATTGACATCCATAGTAGGATAAACAAATATATGGAAGTCAATGGTCAAAATATCCTCTTTGTGTTCAACAGAAGAAAGAAAGTCAAAGAGGTTTGAAACAAGTGAATATGTATAAAATAAATAATGGTAGAATTTTTAGTTTTGGGAAAACTTTGAGGCGCGTTTAATTTCTTAAATGAACTACAAACAAACACGTTTTTGTTTCGAAAAGGCATTTCACTTAAAGTATATTGACAGTACTCCCAAAAAATAAAGTTTACACACAATTTACTCATACTTAAATGGTCCAAACCTGTTTCACTTTCTTCCGTTGAACACAAAAGAAGATATTTTGAAGAAAGCTGAAAACTGGTAACTATTGACATCCATAGTAGGAAAAACAAATATATGGAAGTCAATGGTCAAAATATCCTCTTTGTGTTCAACAGAAGAAAGAAAGTCAAAGAGGTTTGGAACAAGTGAATATGTATAAAATAAATAATGGTAGAATTTTCAGTTTTGGGTGTACTTTCCCTTTAAGAGGGATGACCCAGCTATCGTGATTTTTATACGTCAGCCAGAATGCTTACAATCTGCTTTACAAGGAAAGCTCCTACAATCACATCGATCAAACGTACATCCATTATATTACAATCTAACCTCAAGTGCTCTTAGTTTTCGGTCACAGATTGTGCAAATCGCCAACCAAAATGACCCAACAATTGCTCAAAAGCAGATGTTGTGAATATTTAAAAATGCATGGCATGTGCTCAGAATCAGCACTTTCCACATCATTGAACAGTTGAAACGTGTTAATGCGTATATACGGTATATAGCACCTAAGTTAAAAAAAGAGAGAAAAACTCAGATTCCCTAATCCTCTTAGCATTTTAAGATTCTTATGCGTCTATCACAGTCAGTGTGACACAAACAAGTCCCACACAGCAGCTCAGTTAATAAACCATTATTATTACATCATAAGGAATAGGCTTTTACATCACCTTCACAAGATTTGTCGGCCAGCATCGATCGGACGCTGAGATTGTGCTTCGAAACTGATTGCTCTTTTAGCGTGGCCTGTTCCATCATAGCAAAATAGAAGACATAAGGAAAAAATAAGAGCTTTTCAAAATAAACCGAGAGCTTTTTTAGAAAGAGTAGAGACTCAAGCGACAGCAGGGGACGTGCTCCAGAAACACCAGCGCCGCCGCGAGTGATGTTTATTCAGCACCACATCCTCTTTCTCTCTCTCCTTCTTCACCCGCTGATAGTGATCTTCCTCTTTTAGATACCAGACCGGAGGCCAGCGGTGCTTCTCGAAATATTCCTGGTTTTCTGCTCACATTACAAGAGAAGAGAGGAAAGACAGCAGGGTTGAATGATATGTGGTAAGGCAAACACTATAATAACTGATTTTTGTTGAGTACACTGTAAAAATGATATGACAAACAGTCATGACAACAAATGTTTTAACAAATGTTATGTTACTTGAACTCATTTTAATGAGATAACCAGGTTTCAACACATTTTTTTGTTATACATAGACTCAAACATTGATTTTTGCTGCTTGTTCAAGCTGCTTATTTGAGTTGAAACAACACAATTCTTGAGTTTTTTTTATGTTCAATCCACTTAAATTTGTAAAAAAACATTAAGTTAATTTAATCGATTTGTGTTGGGACAACATGAAGGAATTGTGTGGAACCCTACATTGATGCGAGTTGAGATGACTAGAAAAGGTTATTTGATTCATTCATTCATTTTCCTTCGGTTTAGTCCCTTTATTTATCTGGGATCGCCACAGCGAAATGAACCGCCAACTTATCCAGTATATGTTTTACATAGCGGATGCCCTTCCAGCTGCAACCCAGTACTGGGAAACATCCAAACACACTCATTCACACACATACACTACGGCCAATTCATTCATTCATTCATTTTCTTTTCGGCTTAGTCCCTTTATTAATCTGGGGTCGCCACAGCGGAATGAACCGCTAACTTATCCAGCAAATGTTTTACGCAGCGGATGCCCTTCCAGCTGCAACCCATCACTGGAAAACACACTCATACACTCTCATTCACACACATACACTACGGACAATTTTAGCTTACCCAATTCACCTGTACCGCATGTCTTTGGACTGTGAGGGAAACCGGAGCACCCGAAGGAAACCCACGCGAACACAGGGAGAACATGCAAACTCCACACAGAAATGCCAACTGACCCAGCCGAGGCTCGAACCAGCGACCTTCTTGCTGTGAGGCGACAGCACTACCTACTGCGCCAACCGAGTCGCCCCTATGGCCAATTTTGTTTATTCAGTTTACCTAAAGCGCATGTCTTTGGACTGTGGGGGAAACCAGAACACCCGGAGGAAACCCACACGGACACGGGGAGAACATGCAAACTCAACACAGAAATGCCATCTGACCGAGCCGGGACTCTAACCAACGACCTTCTTGCTGTGATGCGAGTCAGGCGACAGTGCTAACCACTGAGCCACTGTTTTGCCCTTATTTAAATCAACTAAGTACTGAGTGAAAATGGATTTAAAATAAACCTACAGGATCTTTTATTATGTGAAACAAATTGTGTCCAGTTAAAAGAATAGTAAACACTTAAAAATGAAAACTACTTTTTTTTTAATCTCTAAAATAGGACAAAACTATTCACTATAACCTCAATTGAAAAAAGAGAATAACTTGGTTAAATACTATTACTAATAGTATTACTATTACTTAAATACTAATGTTTTAAAAACACATTTCAGTTTATTTAAAGTTGTCATACAGTATTTAATCAATATTTAACAGCTGTGTTTTTGATAAATTAAGACTATATTTACATGGCAAGGATCTTTTGATTTTTATTATTTTTTCCCGTAAAATCTTGCTGACAGACGTCAAAACAACCCTTCTTCATATAGATCCGAAAACTGACTAAGAATGCTGTATTATGCATACTAATCAAGTAGTTGGTGATGTCACTTTATGAAATGTTACATGTCAAGATCAAGCGACAACCTCCCGCTCTCCCTCGGGAAGCCAACACGGAAGTAACTGAAACTGCAATTCATCGAAATTCCGCTAGTCCTGGCTCCATATGAAGCAAATTTTTATTGACCCCACTGCTAGAATGGCCAAATTTACAGCATAAAAAAAGGTGTTTACAGCCTGGTACTAAGAACGATTTTGGTTCATATAGCTAATATTACCCTTCATGACAACTGTGAGGGGGGTGAATTTTTTTATAACTCATCTGTTTCCTTTATATTAGGTTATATTAAGTTTGCATAATTAAGGGCGTGGCCACTTGAGTGACAGTTACGTCCCGCTGGTCGCCGCCACTTCACCTCAGCTGATTACGGCTGATTAGCCGCTGATCTCGGCATATTCATCGTATTTTTGTGTTGTTATATGTGGCTTTTCACAGTCAGTTGCCTTTTGGGATTATTTCCTACTATTATCAGATGATATGGCATGCTGTGTGCACTTAATTGTGCTCACAAACCATTCACGTGGCCTCCGTTTCCCAGGTGAGTGAAATTATATATTTCTATACCATCTCTATGAATGTATTTGCTTTATTTATTTTGCACTCCAGAATCTGACAGATTGATTAGCTGTAGGCTCTATAACAGTTATTTGAAGCGTTGTCATACAGTGTTATGCCTTGATTTTATTATTAGCCTTGCATTTACTACCACAGACAATATCTGAAGTGTTTGGAAGTAATTCGCGTTTTCCTCCTGTTGAAAAATGTCATAAGAACAATGCTTAAGTGTTACAACAGTGTTTTTAAAAGTCTAAACACTTTATTGATATAGTGTACAACCAAGCACATGTGGTCAGAACACAAACGAGTCGCAGGTGATGAAGTATTATGCGTTTCTCCCATAGGAAAGCTCATCTAAGCAAAATGCCAGCAGGCGTCTATAGCTCCGCTCAGGCTCCGCCTCTTTGCCCTTGTTTGGTATCCCGCGGTTTGTGCGATGACGTGAGAACAAAATGGCGACGGTCGACCACGCCTACTGGTAGCTTCTTTTGGGTTCTTCGTAAACCTATGGTAGACGTCACGGATACTACGTCCATATCTTTTACAGCCTATGGTCAAGATGTACTTTGAAATTTGTTTTTGAAATGTTGTCAGGTAAATGAAAAGCTACAAAAGAAAGCTAAACATTTCTAATCGAAAATGGTGTCGTCAAAAGGCTTGCATATTCTGGCTGAAGATTTTCTTCAGTATTTTATAGTGTATAAAGCAAAATTGTGTACTCTACACAATTCACTTACACACACAATGATTTATAAATGACAATTATTTAGAACACATCACTCACTGTAAAAAATACAGGGTTCCACACAACAGCTTCATGTTGTCCCAACAATTAATTTAACTTAATTGTTTTTACAAATTTAAGAGGATTGAACATAAAACAATTATGTTTTCCTCCTGAAAAAAATCCAGAGTTGTGTTGATTCAGCTCATTTTAAATAAGTATTATCATCAGCCCTGATGATTTGTGCTTGTCGTTTTTTTCCATTTCTACAAAAGTTGACAAACATCGTATTTACATTGTGAAATATCTGATATTCTGATTCTCAAATATGTGTAAGAATATGAATTTCATTGTTTAGGCAGCCTAATTATGATCATAATATATGATCTGTGATGGGTAAGCTACAATAGTTAGTCTGCACTGCATGGGAGAGATTGGAGCTGCTGGAATCTGAAAACACATGAAAATAAGTGGCTGTTTAACAGGGTTAATAATAGAGTAAATGTTCTAGTAACCTAAACAGTGTACATCTGACGTGAATGAAGCACAATTTTTGCATATGTTTGAAAAATTATCATGCAATAATTTTTTTTATTATCACCATGGATATCAGTGTGTATACAACACTATTATATCATGTTTTTTTCTAGTACTTATATGTTTTAAATGTTTTTAAATGTTTGAAAACACTGATAAACTGGAATTTATGACATGCGGTGAGCTTGTCATAAGCCAGGGAAAGCAGATTTGAATTTAGCAGCAGATCATGGGAACACAAAAGAAAACTGTGTTATAAACTGAATATATTGTACTTTTTTCTTCTAAATTTGAAAACATCAGAATATGTTTTATATTTATTTTTTATAAAATACTATCCCCAACCGCCAAAAAAGTTGTTTTGTACAAAAAGACCAGTGTGATCATTTTTCAAAATGTCTTCTTTTCTGTCATCCAGGAACAATCTCAAAATATTATTTTACTTTTTTTTTTTTTTTTACTGAACCATTTGTTTAAAATTATTATAATTTTTTTTACCCAGAAATAATATACAAAAATAAATAAGTGCATCCAACATAAAATCATGCATATTTTCACTCCAGTGGGTTAATGAATGCCATCAGAAGCAAATTTTGTAACCAATTTTGTGTTCATGGAAATATAAAGTCTAGGAGGATGAGTAAATTACAAGATAATTTCCATATTTGGGTTAACTGTTGCTTTAAGAAAACTTCTATGTAATAAAATGGAGTTACTACAGGTGCTTTACATCCCTGCACGGTTTGCATCTGTCTCATACTGTAAATTGTTGAGGAAATTCTCTTACCCGGCGATTTGGACTTGATCTCTTTGCGATAATTGGCACATATCCTGTTGTAATGGGTGCAGATGTGGTGTAAACACCAGGCAGCGAGTTGATTAGCATTATGGAACTGTCATCAAAACAACAGAATAAAAAAAGAAAAAAAAAAACAGGACGTTGACATTGTTTACATGATAAACAGACACACTAGTGTTTAGTCTAAATACTGGAATATGATCACTGTAAACAAAGGCTGTCATCCTGTAATCTCCAATAATATATTTAAGTACGAAATACTACAGCTATTATCACATTTACAGTAGGAAAATGATATATGATGACCTATAACAACACTCATGATTGCTTTAAAGGATTCTTAACTGCAATATATGTAGCTTTTGGACTGGCATAATGGAAATACTATATATGCATGTTAATGATTTTAGCATGATAGAAATACCAAATAAATCTAACTGCAAAATAAATAAACTTGTATTTGTAATTTTAATATTGAGTCATTTAATCTACCTTCATCATATCAAGTCTATGTTCCACAGCACTAATATATTTATTTATATAATAATTTATTTTTTAATGAAATAACATTTTATATTATTAATGACAAAAACAACATTTAAATCAATTGACTAATAATAATAATAATAATAATAAATACTAATAAATAATAATTGAAAAATATATTACTATATGCTTACTTGTGACATTTCTTTGTGTATATACTTAAGATTATAAGTTTTAAAGGGCACCTATTTTACCCCTTTTACAGGATGTAAGATAAGTCTTTGGTGTCTCCAGAATGTGTCTGTAAAGTTTCAGCTCAAAACACCCATCAGATTATTTATTATATAATGTAGAATCTGCCCATTTTGGTGTCTGAATACAGTTTAGCTGTTTTTGTAGCCTGTGGCTTTAAATCCAAATGAGCTGCTTCTCCCCGCCCACCATTCCCACATGCGTGTCTGTTTCTCATCATGCGTTACGTCAGATAAACAGCAGTCAGTGACAGAGACCGACTCGGATGAAGCGGAAATACAGCTCAGTAGTTAAAAATACCAAGTAAGTTTATGTCATGTATTTGGGGTGGAGTTTATTCAAGCCTTTCTGAAATGATGAGTCTCACACAAATGCCGTTTGCAGTACACACACAAACACATAGACATCTATATTAGCGTTTACTGACACCATGCGGCCGTGGTGATTATAGCGGTTATTAATTACTTATCCATTTTACTGTCTTTATTACAAACATGCTTAAAAACATTTAAAACAACTTATAAAAAAATCACAGAGAGTTGTAACAAATATTTTAATCTTTGCAAAAAAATGTTCTGTGGATGTGTGTATACATATTATTATAGAAACATGGCGCCTGTCAATTAATTTGGTGGGCGGGGAAAACCACACTCCATGTCACGCTGTTGTTGGCCTCAAAATCACTGGGATTTGGATCATATTCAACATCAGGAAATTTAAAAAAAGATACTTGTTGTGTTTCTATCACTGCAATATCACTGTGGACACGCTAAACCTACACACAGTTCTGTCCAAACAGCCTACAAAAGATAATTTTGATCATAGGTGCCCTTTAATGTTAGGGTGATTAATTATGATAATCACAACACTGATATTTACTTTTATCCACTATTAACGATCTGTTTTAATAATGAAGTATAGACGTACCTGAGCGAGCTCCAGATAGGTAAGTACCTCTCCATCAATGTCCTGTCCATCTTTAGATGCTTTTAGTAACTCACTCGCGGCGTATTGCTCTGAGGAGAGAAAACATTTGTTAAACAGAAGGCACATTTAGATCAGCATTTCTTGCTTAGATTTGCAAGTTTATTTCTTGCAATCACACTTTAAAATCTCATAATTCATTGCAATATTTTCCTAGTTACACTGTAAAGAAAAATCTTGCTGTCTTAAATCATTTAGTTGAATCAAATTAACTTTCCGGGCAACACGGTGGCTTAGTGGTTAGCACTGTCGCCTCACAGCAAGAAGGTCGCTGGTTCGAGTCCCGGCTGGGTCGGTTGGCATTTCTGTGTGGATTTTGCATGTTCTCCCTGTGTTCGCGTGGGTTTCCTCCGGGTGCTCCGGTTTGCCCCACAGTCCAAAGACATGCGCCATAGGTGAATTGGGTAAGCTAAAATTGGCCATAGTGTATGTGTGTGAATGAGTGAGTGTGTATGGATGTTTCCCAGTACTGGGTTGTAGCTGGAAGGGCATCCGCTGTGTAAAACATATGCTGGATAAGTTGGTGATTCATTCCGCTCTGGCGACCTCTGATGAATAAAGGGACTAAGCCGAAGGAAAATGAAGGAATGAAATTAACTTTTCGAGTCATCTCAAGTTACATCAATCAAACTGACTAAAAATATTAAGTTAAACTTTATATAACTTTAAAAAAAATAGTTGAAACCTGATTAACTTATTAAAATAAGTTAAAGCATCATAAAAAGATTTGTCATGACTTTTTGTCATATTTTTTACAGTGTATGATTTAAAAAATGTGAAATAATATTACAATTAAAAAATAATTGTTTTCTTCATTCATTCATTCATTTTCTTGTCGGCTTTGTCCCTTGCGGGGTCGCCACAGCGGAATGAACCGCCAACTTATCCAGCACGATTTTACGCAGCGGATGCCCTTCCAGCCGCAACCCATCTCTGGGAACATCCACACACTCATTCACACTCATACACCACGGACAACTTAGCTTACCCAATTCACTTGTACCGCATGTCTTTGGACTGTGGGGGAAACCGGAGCACCCGGAGGAAACCCACGCGAACGCAGGGAGAACATGCAAACTCCACACAGAAACGCCAACTGACCCAGCCTAGCCGAGGTTCGAACCTGCGACCCAGCGACGTTCTTGCTGTGAGGCAACAGCACTACCTACTGCGCCACTGCGTTGCCCATAATTGTTTTCTTATCAAAGCAATTTTTATTTCTCCAGTTGTCATATATTAGACTAATTTCTAAAGGATCACGTGACACTGAAGATTGGAGAAATTAAAATTTAGCTTTAAATCACAGAAATAAATATATTTGAAACTTTATTTGATAAGAACACGATTATTTTTTAAATCGTGATAATATTTCAAATTAATTAAAATCATAATATTAAGAAAAATTTGCAATGAATTAATAGACATGGCTTTGTAACATGATTTCGTCTCATGGTTTTCATTATAAACCTACAACTGTGAAATCTACTTTTGTTATTCCTGGGAAAAGTTAGAACTGTGGAATATAAAGAAAGGCTAGAAGTGCATAATTCAGAAAAAAAAAATCTAAATTTGGAGAAATAAAGTCAGAACTTTGAGAACTTTTAACTGAGTTAATATATTTAAAATAAAAATTATTTAAAGAAATGAAGAAAAAAAAACACAATTGCAAGTTTATAAACTTGCGGTTGCATGGAAAAGTCACAGTTTTGAGGGGAAAAAAAATCTCAGAATTAAAAAAAATAAGCAACAATTAAAGAATATTTGTGGGAAAAATATTTACGTCTTGCATTTTCTTGCATCTTTTTTATAAATCACTTTCAAACTCAAAATTGCATGAAAGAAAGTGTGAAAGCTTTTAAATTTGCAATGGGGATATGCACAGCTAGTGTTTTTCAGCCAATGATAAACGTCTGGTAAAAGGTTATTATGTGACTATTTTCAATTTCATAAGGTTCCTTTTACAGCATTGATGTTGTAATGTAATTACAATACATTCAGTTAAATAGACTTAAGCATTCATTTAGTTGTTCAAGCGTAAAACGAGATGAAAGACCGTGTAACCGCAAGTGCCATCAGAAACAGCAGTTCATATATATCAAAAAAATTTCCTATTTTAAAGATATGGTGGGGGAAAATTCTTGCCCGATTTGAGACCCATTTTATATCCTGTGTCAATCAGGCAGCGAAGATCACTGATTTTTAAAGAAATCAGACCTTAAACATGGCAATTTTACCAGAAGTGCTTAGGCTGGCTGGCTGAAATTAAAAGTCAGCATATATCTCATTGTATAAACCCCATTGCAAGAAATAGACACAATTCTAAGAAAGGAGTTTAAACTAAACTGCAAACTGAGAGATATAAATGCACAATTCAGAGAAAATGAAGATATCTGGATATTCTGAAAACAAAACAAAGCAAAAATAACAACAGTGGTGTGATATAATCTTTTAAAAAAAACCTAATTGTGATATAAAGCTGCATTAATCATATTTTTAATTATTCCTTGGCAGGAACAAATATGCCTGGCATAAAAAGCATTGTTTAAAAAGAACAATATTTCATCCGATGCTCAGAAATAAGTTTTCACACAAAGCACCACAGCAGCATATTTACCCAGAATAATATTTCATCCTATGCTTTGCTACTCTTGCAGACTGTAAATAATCTGACGCACAAAAAAAAAAAAAAAAAGAGAGAGAAAATGTTTTCCCTCTGGGGCGGTGCAGGCTACGCAAAAGCTGAGGTAAATAGCTGCATCTGGAGTCACAGATAAATTTCAGCCTGTCACCGCCACGTCATTAGATGACGTCTGCCGGACAGATTGTAGTGTATGCCACACAAAGCTCTGCAGAGACGTCCTCTTTAATTTGGCACCTTGACATTGCTCGTTGCTTAGCAACACTGAGCGAAATGGCTAAAAGGCCTGTTTGCTTTGAGTCTGAGGTGGCCGAGCGGCTCTGCCCTGTGCTTGAGGAGGAACATGTGTGTTGTGTTTGTGTGTGTTGTAGGATGTTGCAATCCCCTACAGACACTGGTAATTTACCTTTCAGAACACCTATACTCACCAAAGCTGCATTTATTTAATTAAAAAAATACAGTAAAAAATTTTTAAACTGCGAGCACACCGCGCGCCAGGGCAAAAACGCAAGGTGCAGCAGGCGGTTAAAACGCGAGGCGTGCAGGGCCATTAGTAAGTCATTCAAAAAAGGCATCTCTCAACGCAAAAAGCCAACCCAGGCTCATTCTGAAAACATAGTCCCGTGGACGTTTCTGGAGAGCGCGAAATACATCCCGGGAGGTACGTATTTTTGCAGTTTTTGTTTTCGTGAATCCGCGAGAGGCCGCTGTGTGCGCTTTTTCACATCTTAAATTTCTCTCGCGAGTGCTGTTCGTGCCAGCTGTTCTCGCGTAAACCCACCAGAGGCTGCTGTCGACCGACTGTCTGTCTGACTGACTGAATGAATGAACAAACGAGTGACTGGCCGGCCGACCAATAAACTGACCCATCCTCCTCCTTCCCTAAACCCAACCAATTTTATCGATTGACCCGCCCACCCACATACGTTCCTTAACCCAAAGCCGTCCAGAAAAAGAAAAGAAAAGCCCTCGTCTGATTTTTACTCGTTTTCGGATTTTACCACATTCTCACCCTGTTGTTCACTTGTTCATTTTATTTTTTGGATTCTGTTTTTGCCTTACCTGATTTCTGGTACTGCTCTTTCCCGGACTCAAACCCCGTTGTCGTGGTCAACTCCTCTCTGCGTCTTAAGTCCGCCTACGTACACGACGAGCTAACGGGACAGTAGTTGCGGCGGGAAAGCCCTCCACACGGAGGTAAGCGTTCAGCTGTTAAGCAAAAGGAACGGCGTCATACCGCCCCGTAGCCTTCGCTTAAAAAAATTAAATTATATGCAAGCCATACGTACCTCCGGCTACATAATTCGCGGTCTCCAGAAACGTCCACGGGACTACGTTTTCAGAATGAGCCTGTGTTGTAAAAAGCGCGTTCGGTGTGATCTGCCCCTTAAGTGTTAAATGCTTATGATGAGAGTTTGAATGCCATTTTACATGACATTTATTGCCATACTACTGAAAGCAGCAGCAGATAGTTCATCTCAGATCTTGAAGATAAAATAAACTGTTTGAAATTGAACTTTACTCAACTGTGACTCAGTGCAAGTCAACACATATGAATCATTCAGCATGTACATATAATAAGGTTAAAGAGGTTTAATATGTATTAATTATAAACCTTATAAACCTTACTATTTCGCTGGAGTGCAGTGAGTGCACTATTCTGTGCTTCTAAATGGCTGTATTTAAATTTCAGTCGTGTTTCATCTGGTGCAAACAGCCAAATTGCTTTTCACTGTAAATCGTGTCACGTAGCTTGTTGTTAGGACACAGGGTTACAATGTAACCTGCTCACCTAATGTTTACATTCGTAATATTTATATTATTTGCTAATTAATAACCACCTCATGTGGAACTCTGAATCCGCTTCTCATTTCAGAGGGTGCTACTGTCCATCGGACGTTGCATTTCGGTTGCGGACACACACTTTGACAGCATTTCTGACTAAATGAATTAAATAAGCTGTTTTCCAGCAAGGCAACCCGGGGTGCTGAAATATAATTGGCAAAACTGGCATTGGGCGGGTTAAAGGGACCAAAACAAAGACATATGTTCCAGCACGTAACTCACATTTTCAAAGCAGAATATCTGACTTTATGCTCTAGAAGAGTCAAAAAAACTTACTTAAAGCACCTTTAAGACAATAAAAAGTTTAGTTCACATAACTTATTTCCATCAAAGAGTTCACCCAAAATTGAAAGTTCTGCCATCGTTTACTCACTCTTCACTTGTTCCAAACATTTTTCACTTTCTTTCTTCTGTTGAACACAATAAAAGGTATTTTAGAGAAAGCTGAAAACCGGTAACCATTGACTTCTATAGTATTTGTTTTTCCTACTATGGAAGTCAATAGATACAGGTTTTCAGCTTACTTCAAAATATCTTCTTTTGCGTTCAACAGAAGAGAGAAACTTGGTTTGAAATCTCTTGAGGGAGAGTAAATAGTGAGTAAATTTCTATTTTTGTGTGAACTATCGCTTTAAGTTCGATGTACTTTTTAAACATATGAGTAAAATACATTTAAATTAAAATAAATCACTCTGAAAAACCCAACAGTAAAATACAAGTAAATTAAATTAAATAAAATTATTTTTTTATAAAAAAATTATGGTTGGTATTTACAGTCATTTAATTTAATTTAATTTAATTTAATTTAATTTAATTTAATTTAATTTAATTTAATTTAATTTAATTTAATTTAATTTAATTTAATTTAATTTAATTTAATTTAATTTAATTTAATTTAATTTATGGGCTTTACAGAATGATCTACTGGCATTGTAGAGGGTGTGTGTTGGCAGTGGACTCACCTGTGAGGGCGATGAGCCGTGGAAGGCACAGTCTGTTGGCCAGGGCGATCAGCTCCATTGGGTCCAGGTCTGCCATGGGCGACAGCTGATTGGTGTAGAGGTACTCCAGCACTGCCTGCATACATACTCTGCTGGTGTTGGGGAACGAGACCTGGCAACACATATGCACTCATGTCTTTATTTTGGAAACAATTCCATTTGGTGCCACTAAGTCAGCGTGAAATAGCGTTTACAACCCATTTACTTCTGAAATGCTACACGGTTCTGAGTGAAATAGGAAACGGGTGAGGAAATGTCGAACGAGATTTGATTTTGTACATCAGGAATTGATTCAATTATGTGGGGTGTCTCAATATGATTTTTTGGAGTGGTTGAAAAATCTGACTTTTGATATCTATGAAAGAAAACAGTTGAATAAGAAAAATAGCAACGTTTGAAGTTTCTTCAAAATCCTGAAGTTGTTACCCCAATTATTTATTTTTATTCAATTTATCCTATTATCATTATTATTATTATTTATTTATTTTTATTTATTTCCTTTATTTAGCCAGGAGATCACATTGAGACAGCACTGTCTCTTTTTCCAGCGAGACCTGGTTATTATTATTATTATTACTGATATTACTACTACTATTATTATTATTAAGAGTGAAATTGATATAAAATAATTATTTCTGCTCTGTCTGAACTAATTCATGGCAAATAAAACTAGTTAGTTTAGATGCTGTTACCATATAAAGCATCTTTTAGGTTATTTCATGAATATACTTTATTATTATATATTCTATACTATTATTATGATGACGAAGAGGACTTGTCATCCAATAGAAATATTTATTCCTACTCAATCTAACATATTTGTGATTAAAATAGGTTTAGATGTTTCCAAATAAAGAATTTGTGCTTCATAAATATACACTGTAAAAAATGATTCCACAAAATTTCTTCATGTTGTCCCAAAACAAATCGATTAAATGAACTTGATCCTTTTTTCAAATTTAGGTGCATTGAACATAAAACAAATAAATTGCCCCAAAGAAAAACTTATGAAGATTCAGCTAATTTTAAATAAGTATTGATTTAATGTATGTATTAGTGTGCATGTCTAATTTATTCAAATTTATTATTATTACTATTATTATTATTATTATTGTTGTTGTTGTGTGGTTACTGTTTTTGATATTTTTATTATTGTTATTATTGTTATTTTTATTATTATTATTGATACTACTTTGCTACTACTACTTTGAGCAAAATAGGAATAATACTTATTTCTAGTCATTTTGACTTCATTTACAATAAATAAAACTAGCTTATAATTTTTAGGGTCTTTCATAAATATAAATGGAGTCAAAAATAAATTTATTCAAAATTAAAGATGTAGTCGACCAATTAGAAAATCCAATAGGAATAATTATTCCTACTCAATAACATATTTGTGATAAAACTATTTTTAGATGTTTTTTAAATAAAGCAATTCTTTGTGCTCCATAATTATTCCATTTCATTATTACAATTACTACGACTACTACTATTGTTAATATTGTTATTATTATTGTTGTTGTTGTTGTTGTTGTTGTTTTATTTTATTATTTTTTATTTTATTTTGGTTTTACAATGACCTTTAGAAGAGTTATGGGTAACATAAGTTTAACTCACAATTCATGCTATTAACTACTGGCTTATTGCGATATGAACAGTTTTTGACTTTATTCTACATCCCTAATCCTACCCAAAACCTAAACCTAACTTCCACTTTACTAATTATTATTATGCAGCTAATTAGCAGTTTATTGAGCTAATTGTCTAAGTTAATGGTTTGTTAATAGCATGGATTGTGACTTGACATAAAGTGTTACCGATTTATGACTTAATTACAAACTAATCATAAATGTATGAACCAAAATAAAATAAATAATGCAAAAAAAAAAAAATAGACCCGATGAGCAGTCAAACATTGCAGTCTCTGGTCAGCTGAGCTCTGGAGACAGGACATTTCAGTCTCTAATCTACCAAACTCAACAGCAGTCCAGCATTACTAAGCACATTTGGGCAGAACACGGAGATAGATGCTGCTACGTAACCCATTACATAATACTGTTCAAGGGCAAACACAGTAGACTGCTGTGAGTTGAGCCGGGGTAGAATAACCACTCCAAAAGAGAGAGCGGCAAAGCAAAACGAGACACACAGTCTCTCAGATTTGAGCAAACACTGTAGACTTAAGCTTGAAAGTAGGACGCTGCCTAAAATACAGCTGTCCCAATTGTTACACTGGCATGAAATGTCAGAGCACCAAGTCAAATAAAAAAGGCTGGCCAACATGCATCGAGTCCCTTGTGCAAAGATTAGCGTGGAGGAAAACAGATCACTGTCTCTGAATGACGTCTGCTCTTCCTCCTTAGGGAGGAAACCGGCTTCGCTTTATTTCCACCTGTTAAGGAGGAAATTAATGAACAGTGCCACAGATGAAAGCGTCTGTTTAGACAGTGGAAACAGGATTAAGTGTGCACGTGGCAGGCTTGGAAAAAAACAAATTGCATTTCGCTTCAAAGGAGAGGAAGTATCTGTATTGACGGTGCATCTTAGATCATTAATTATGAATAAGGTAAATGGTTATAAATAGAACAGTATATGATTCTTATTGCAGTAAATTATGAGGATATTATTTTAACAAAAATTATTTAAAAATATATTAAAATAAATATTTTAAAATATTTATTTAAATACATATTATTTATTTTTTATTTTATTTAAAATTGTACTCATTTTAGATATTTATTTTAATGAATAATAAATAATTAAATATTTGTTTTTAATTATACTATAACAGGGTTTCTGCAGGTTTCATCAAGTTAAATTTAAGACTTTTTAAGACCATTATGAATGAAATTTCAGACTTACACAAGGCTAAACGCTAAGGATTTTTTTCTAATGTCCAATTTAAAACTAGGGATGTCCAGATCCGATCATGTGATCGGAAATCAGGCCCGATCTAGCGGTTTTAGACTCGGATCAGAATCGGACATTACCTCCAGATCAGGACTCGAATATATATGTATATCTAGATTTCAAAATCTCTCTCTACATCTATATTAGATCTCTTTCTTTATCTCACACAGAAACAGCAATGCGTGCGGCATGACATCACTTTGTTGCAGAGACGCTATTGGTTAAATGGCTTTGCAAACACTGTGCATGACTCCCATGAGCTTAGAGGACTGCATCCATGCATCTCTGCAAAGACTCAAATAACTTATTTATAAAGTAATCTGGAATGGCAAAGAAAGCATTCTTGCAGGATTCCCAGAGTTCATCAAGATTCTTTGGATTCATCTTCAATGCCTCCTCCTTCATCTTACCCCAGAGATGCTCAATAACATTCATGTCTGGTGACTGGGCTGGCCAATCCTGGAGCCTCTTGACCTTCTTAGCCATTATTTGGTTTGTAATGTAATGGGCAGCACAAATGGTTTGTAATGTAATGGGCAGCACAAATTTCTTGATACCTCAGGCTGTTGATGTTGCCATCCACTCTGCAGATCTCTCGCACGCCCTCATACTGAATGTAAGCCCAAATCATGATTTTTCCTTCACCAAACTTGACTGATTTCTGTGAGAATCTTGGGTCCATGCGGATTCCAATAGGTCTTCTGCAGTATTTGTGATGACTGGGATGCAGTTCAACAGATGATTCAAAGGAAAAATCTACCTTCTGACACTTTTCCAAATGATCAACTAGAAGTCAAGTTATTATTTGTTGCTCTTACAACTAGGATTGACGACAACACTTTTGTCAGGTAGTGTAAATTAAATTAACAGCAAATTTCATTTTTAAATGAAGCATCTGAAAATCAAAGCGAAGCAGAATCAAAAACAAATGTCACTTTCAAAATGCAATAACCCCCTGTTATTTTGCGAATCAAATGTCTTGCAAGACAAGCATCACACACTCCAAAGGTCAAGACATCGCTGACAGGCGATTCATCACTGCAGAAATATATTCAATCCGTCACTTGCAGACACCACAACCAGACTATTTTAGTTATTCAAGAATTTGATGCAATTGTTGGCAAGCTGGCGTCTGTAAAAAAAAGTGTCAGCACCGGTCTATTTGAGTATGTAAGCGCATGCAAATGTCTGAGCGGTGTGTGACCTTGTACCATCTGCTAGAGAACTGGCAGACTTATTAATGCTTAAGGACAAAATGAAGATGTAGACTTGTCAGTGCCCTAACTGGAGCTCATTAAACACTGTTTTTCGCACTCACCTCATCGTTTGCACTCTCCATGAAAGAACCCCCAAATAAGGCAGCCATCCAGTCGCAGCTAGAGATCAGCAGTGGTTTGTGGGCGTTAATGGTGCCATCGTCCAACCTGAACACCACATCTGCAAAAAGAGTCCAAAATACACTATGAGGAGCTATTCTGTTTTATATTGTACCACTAAAATTCATGGGCACATCAACATGAAGTGTTGGGAATTAAACTACTACCGAAAGTAGTATCAGTATTTCTGCTTGAACAGCTTGAATGAAGTAAGCTACTTTATATTGTTAGTTTCTAGTGTATACTAGCTATACTGTGACTGTAATTACATTTACATTAAAGTATTTGGCAGACATCTTTAGTCAAAGCGACTTATGCTGGAAACATTTTTGAATATCTCTGGATTTTGCCGGTTTGTTGGTTGAAGTTGTGTGATCTACACTGCACATAAAAAGACTGATTTTCCTCCATGTCTCATTTTACAACTCTCCTGGTTAAAAACCATTTTTAATCTATTCAACCAAATCTGGCGGGACCACTTTTAGCTTAGCTTAGCATAGATCATTGAATCGGATTAGACCATTAGCATCTCACTCAAAAATAACCGGAGAGTTTGACCAAAAAAGCAAGCATCTTGGATGGAGAAAGCTACATTTTATTGTTAGTTTCTAGTGTATACTAGCTATACTGTGACTATAATTTCACTTACATTAATGTATTTGGCAGACATCTTTATTCAAAGTGACTTATGCTGGGAACACTGCACAATTTTTTAATGTGTCTTGAATTTTCTCAAACAACTTGACTGTCTGTTGTGTGCACAAGTTGTGTGAACTTCACTGCACATAAAAATGATTGATTTTCCTCCTTGTATTGGTATTTGTTTGCAATTTCCATAAAATGGTTAGCCACACAGCTGAACTGCAAGTTTCACAGGAAGCTTTTTTGAAAAACAGGCTCATTTTACTACTCTCCTAGGGTTAAACAATTGAGTTTTACTATTTTTAATCTATTTGGCCAAGTCTGGCGGGACCACTTTTAGCTTAGCTTAGCATAGATCCTTGAATCGGATTAGACCATTAGCATCTCACTCAAAAATAACCGAAGAGTTTGACCAAAAAAGCAAGCATCTTGGATGGAGAAAGCTACATTTTATTGTTAGTTTCTAGTGTATACTAGCTATACTGTGAATATAATTGCACTTACATTAATGTGTTTGGCAGACATCTTTATTTAATGTGACTAATATTGGCAACACTGCACAATTTTTGAATGAGTCTTGAATTTTCTCATACAACTTGACTGTCTGTTGTGTGCACAAGTTGTGTGAACTACACTACACATAAAAATGATTGATTTTCCTCCTTGTATTGGTATTTGTTTGTGATTTCCATACAACGGTCAGCCAAACAGCTGAACTGCAAGTATCAAAAACTCTCCTAGGGTTAAACAATTGAGTTTTACCATTTTTAATCTACTCAGCCAAGTCTGGTGGGAGCACTTTTAGCTTAGCTTAGCATCGATCATTGAATCGGATTAGACCATTAGCATCTAACTCAAAAATTACCAAAGAGTTTCAATAATTTTCCTATGTAAAATTAAAAGTTGCTGTTTTCTAGACTGATATGTCTAGGAACTATACTCTAGATCTTAGGTCTCAAACTCATCCTCGAGGGCCGCAGCTCTGCACAGTTTTGCTCCAACCCTGATCAAACACAGCTGATCCAAATAATCGAAGTTGTTCAAAAGAGTCATGAACACCTTGATTATTTGGATCAGCTGTGTTTGATCAGGGTTTGAGCAAAACTGCAGAGCTGCGGCCTCCCAGGAATTGAGTTTGAGACCTATGATCTAGAGTATAGGTCTCAAACTCGATTCCTGGAGGGCCGCAGCTCTGCACATTTTCGGTCCAACCCTAATCAAACATAGCTGATCCAACTAATCAAGGTGTTCAAGACTACTAGAGACTATTAAGCAGGTGTGAGTTGGAGGTGGTTAAAGCTAAACTGTGCTGTGGCCCTCCAGGAATTGAGTTTGAGACCATTGCTCTAGATCCATCATAATAACCAAGGAACTTTGTTGCCATACCATTATTATAATTACAAAGACGATGCTTAGCTGTATTTTTAAAAATGGCTAACATGTTGAACGCACAAGTAACAGTTCTTTGTAAACAAATAGTGTTTAGCAGCAAGCCTTGCTCCACCCTTTTGGTACAGCACTGTTGTGCTAGGTACTCTTACAAAAGGGTCCCAAAAAAGTGGTATGGTTCGGTATTTTGGTACTTCTTACTGTACCGAATTGTACCGCTCAATGGAAATGAGACATACATGCATGTAATTATGTACAGTTTCAAAGATTCCCAATACAAAAAACTAGCATAATCACATTTCAGATGTTGTGGCAGATGTAACAATCATGTTGAATCACACTTAAATATGTGAGTTCCTCAGTACCTGTGAAATTATTCTTGGCGAGACACTCTTTGATTCGGTTGGCTTTTCTCACGTGGAACGCTTTTGTGATCTCTTGATTCATGAAGCCCTCATTGTTCATGATGTTCTCCACCATCATCCGGAGATCAAACACTTCTAGAATCTCTGCAATCTGGGCGATCTTCATCAGTTCCTTCTCCTTCTCGTCCAGCTCTCCGGTGTAGAGGAAACGTAGGACTGCACTGAATGGCCCATGGTGGATGGAATGATCCATCTTTACGATTGTCATGAGAGCCGGCGTACCTGTGACCGGGTTGATCACGTTCTCTTTGTGGATGCTGTAGAAAGCCTTGCTCCAAGACGCCAGGGAAAGCCTGGTGCGCCGGTGCATCCCGCTGAAACTCATCATTTTGAGGGTACCGTCACTCTTGGATGCGCGAAGAGAGCAAGGAGAAAGGTTTGGGAGAACCATGACATCCTCTTCCGTGTCCAGGCTTAGTGTGCGCATTAGCTGATCCCGGCCGTGACGCTCTGTTACCACCAAGCACTGGGATTCGTCTGAAAAGTCCATCTGAAAGAGGTCGAAGAATTTGGAGGATGAGGTAGACAGGTAGATTCTGTGGGCAAACAAGTGGACGTGCTCCTGAATGATAAACATAACATCAGCACAAAGAGGGGTCTCAAGAAGCTGCTTCGGGCCATCCCGGTTTTTGGCTGGACACTCTGGGATCTTTATAAGCGGCGGAGGAGCTTTGGGTGGCAAAAATGGTGCCTGCAGAAGTGGCTTTTGGACTCGCCTTAGATGAGACTTCCAGAACTGTAGGTGGCGCCTGGAGATGAGTGCTGCTCGGATGGCATTATCAAAGATATCCTTGATACCAAACTGGTCGAAAACGCTGGTCTCGTAGTATGGGATGCCAAGCTCTTTGGCTACCTCCCTTCCACTCTCTGGAGGCAAAATGTCTCCAGGTTTAATAGGCCTGTGAGAGACAAGTAAATGTATTCAGATCTTGTGTCATATCTATGTGCATATGCTGCTTCTTGAGGACACATCCACATTAATCTAGATCAGAGGTCACCAACCCTGTTCCTGGAGAGCTACCTTAATGCTGATTTCAGTTGCAATCCTGGTCAAACACACCTGTCTGTAATCATCAAGTGCTGCTTCAGGTCCTAATTAATTGATTCAGGTGTGTTTGATCAGAGTTGGAGCTGAACTCTGCAGGAAGGTAGATCTCCAGGGCTACGTCCGAAACCGCCTACTACTAAGTAGGTACTGCATTTGAATTTATACGTACTACTCGGCCATTAGAAAAGTACGTTCTATATAGTATGAATGTAAGAAGTATGAATTGAATTTGGATGTACTACATCTGCCATTTTGTCATGGTCACGTGACCTAACTGCGTCAGTTGCGTCGCTTTACTTCCATTCATGAATTCTCTCGTGGGGCATCATGGGATAGCGCAGCGTGCATGGGATGCGCACTTCAGAATCTCTGAAGTGACTGCCCCCCTGAAGTAGTAAGTCATCCGGGTACTTCGCGCATACTGATTTTTGAATTCTATGAATTCGGACGTACTACTCAGCTCGCATACTGATTTTAGCGTACTGTATAGTATGGAAGTATGCGGTTTCGGACTCAGCCTAGGAACAGTGTTGGTGACCCCTGATCTAGTGAGCTTTTATGGTATGCACATTTAGCAAGGTGATTGAAGCATTACAGATGTTTCAGTGGAAACCTTTAGGCAAGGCTTAAATCATTTAAACCAACCATTTTAAAACAGTAAAGCCATTTTCAAACAAAGATAATGTGGACAGCGTTTGACAGAAAAGCCACTTTTCTACTATCAGACTGAACAGTTCCCTTTGGTTAACCATTCAATTCACACTGATCGAGGCCAGTCAATATGGATACAGTTTCAGGTAAATTTCGTGTCTCACAAGATCTCTTGAGAATGTCATGGTTGGTGCAAAGGCAGCTTGAATGGTGGTTCAGAGTCAGAGCCTAGTTCCAAAAATAAGTAGCACCAAATTAAGTAGCACCAAAACATTGCTGGGCTAGAAGTAAAAACCAATTGAGTCAGGGGCTCAATCAAGGGCAGGATTACCTTTGCCAAAGAGATGAACAGAAACTATTATGAACATGGTCTTTCTTGTATTCTCCTTCTATACAAATTGCAGCACATGTTATTATAGCTTGCAATCTGTCTATATGGACGCTGCATGATTATGTTGAATTCGCTGTGTTTGGATGCTGATGTAGGTTTGCAAAGTTATTAACATTAATAGCAATGCATTGTCGATGCCACATTTGTATTTGGCACTTCTGTGTTTGTGTTGCTGGGAAAGATGAGTCGTATGCATTGACATCAGACCAGGGTCTACGGAGGCTCGCCAGACATGCTGGTGGAAAAAGGGTGTAATGCTATTCCACTTCCGGCATCCTGAGTTCGAGTCCCGGCTCGCTGATCTATCCCGATGTCATCTCTCCTCTCTGTCCAACTTTGCTTCCTCTCTACAAACGGTTATATCCCAATAATGGCAAAAATGCTACTGTGGCGCAGTAGGTAGTGCTGTCGTCTCACAGCAAGAAGGTCGCTGGTTCGAGCCTCGGCTGGGTCAGTTGGTGTTTCTGTGTGGAGTTTGCATGTTCTCCCTGCGTTCGTCATGCAGTACAGGTGAATTGGGTATGCTAACTTGTCCATAGTGTATGAGTGTGAATGGGTGCGTGTGGATGTTTCCCAGAGATGGGTTGCGGCTGGAAGGGCATCCGCTGCGTAAAACATGTTCATTCCGCTGTGGCGACCGCATTTTAAAAAATAGGGACTAAGCCGAAAAGAAAATGAATGAATGAACATGACCATAACTTAGGCTGTTTTGTGTAGTACACTACCATCTTTTATGCTTGAAGAAAGTAGTTTTTTTTTAGTTCCAAGAGAGCACTACTTTGATTGTAGTTAATTATTGCAGTCATTGATTGCACTTAAAAGGATATTTGAGTTATTATATATTTTTATTTATACTACTTATAATGCACATTTTGCAGTGTTTATATGTTTTTACTGCAGATGATTTATTTAAAAATGCATAAAAAAATTTAAGTTGAATAAAAGACTTCAGAGAATTTAATTAAAATAATTTTTCAATATATACAGTTGAAACCAGAAGTTTACATACACTCTAAAAAAAGGAACATAACCATTTTTTTTTTTTTAATGTCTGATGGTAAATCATACTAAACGTTTACTATTTTAGGTTCGTTAGGATTGCCTAAATCATTTACATTTGCTAAATGCCAGAATAAGGAGAATAATGAGAGAACATTTCCTTGGTATTTTTTTAGCTTTGCTTTTAAACTGTATAACTTTGGTCAAATGTTTTGGGTATCCCTCCACAAGCTTCTCACAATAGTTTGCAGGAATTTTGGCCCATTCCTCCTGACAGAATTGGTGTAACTGAGTCAGATTTGTAGGCTGTCTTGCTCGCACAAGCTTTTTCAACTCTGCCCACAAATTTTCTATAGGATTGAATTCAGGGCTTTGTGATGGCCACTCCAAAACATTCACTCTGTTGTCCTTAAAACACATTTTAACTAATTTGGCAGTATGCTTATGGTCATGGTCTGTTTGGAAGACCCATTTGTGGCCAAGTTTTAGTTTCCTGGCTGATGTCTTGAGATGTTGCTTCAGTATTTCTACATAATGTTTTTTCTTCATGATGCCATCTATGCTGTAAAGTGGACCAGTCCCTCCTGCAGCAAAACAGCCCCACAACATGATGCTGCCGCCCAGATACTTCAAAGTTGGGATGGTGTTCCTAAGCTTGTAAGCTTTCCCCTTTGTCTTCCAAATGTAACACTGGTCATGATGGCCAAACAGTTCAATCTTAGTTCCATCAGACCACAGGACATGTCTCCAAAAATTTGTCTTTTTCCCAGTGTAATTTAGCAAATTGTAATCTGCCTTTTTGTTGATTCTGGCTTGTTGATTTTCCCATGTTGTCACACAAGGAAGCAGTGTGTTTGAGTTTTTTTTAAAATACTATTCTACAGTTGTGCCTCCAATTAACTAAAATGTTGTCAATTAGCCAATCAGAAAATTTTAAACTTGACTTTCAAGAAAATATATTATAACAATTTCTCAAAAAATATCTCTCTCATTATTCTGCTATTAAGAATAACAGGAACAAATTTGATAATCCTAACTTACCTAAAAGAGAAAAAGCTTAGTCACATTAACATCTGACTTATCTATATATATATTATCATTGAGGAAGTCTAAAAATCAGTCTCATGTCTCATCTCATCTAGTGGGATATGATCATCCCACCCACTCATCACATCCCTAACTCCTGAAATTCAGCATGATAGTGGAAAAGTGGCTAATGTTGCAAAGGTATTGGAAAGCAATAGACAAGTTCTCACTTAGTTACTAGTACCTTGATAATGGTCGCCTAGCTCGATTGACTGCCTCCAGGTCAGCGTAGCGCAAGTCCAGCTGGCAACCGACCAAGATGACAGGTGTGCGTGGACAGAAGTGCTTTATCTCGAGGTACCACATGGTTTTAACATGGTGTAAGGAGTTGGGATTGGCGATGGAAAAGCAGAGGACCACGACATCAGACCTTCAAAAATGAAAAGTAAGAAGCAAAATCAAGCAATTGTCTTATGGAAACGTCATCTGTTTAACAACACAGGGCAAGACACCACATAACACGCATGCTAATAGAAGTTTAAGCCAAAAGTGTCATATGTGACAGGTGCCAAGCGGTATTTGTAGCAACACCACAGTCCTTCAGTGTTTGGTGGTCATGCAAAACCTGCAATCTCAATGCCAGCTCGACATTGACCTGTTGACAGCACGCAAAAAGATTGCCTTTAGTTTAACATGTGCCTGATGCCAGAGACCACAAACTCCTTCGGCAATTTTTTTTGAGAGAACTAGAACAAACATGATCAACAAAAAAACAGACGAAACAAAAAAGCACAAAGAGGATGACATGCAGACATTCTGGCGCACTGCCGGCATAGCTTCCTGTAGCAAGATTAATACAAACTCTATCCTGGGGAAGAGGGGGCAACAATTGTCACCACACAAAGAAGTGAATAACGTACGGTCACCCATTTGCCATCGTCCACAAAAGGAATCGTGCATTTATAATGCTGACTGGGCAAGCGAAGGTCTCAGCTACCACACCACACATTTGGCAATGCAGAGAATTATGGAGATGCTAGCAGGCTTGAAGACTTACAGCGTCTCTTTTATGATTCACAGGCTTGCATAAAGATCATAGGAGGCCTACAAACAAAAAGAGGCACAGAACAATGCTACATAATAATATGCCTTTGTAGTCAACACCACTTCAGAATAACAGAAGTACAACATTACTGCCACAGTCTTTAAAGACAATGTAAGTCCAAACCTCAGTGGGTTCTGATATCAAGCTGTCTTTGAGATGTGAGGTTGAAGATATCGGAATGCTTTGATGTGTCACTGCTTGCTCCCAATAATTGCTAGGTTAAAGCTTATCCCGTCCCCAATAATGGTTGCTGAAAGCCCAACATCTTGGGTCAAAATGGGGCTCTTGGCAGAGCACTCTAGAGACAAGCCTGTTTGATGTTAAGCCAGAATCAATGCACTTTAATAAAACTTGTAGCAGTTATTTGGCCTCCAGAATCTCCTGAAGGGTCAGTGTGGATGCAATTAGACTTCCCGGAGACTCAACAATAACTCCCCTAACCTGAATGAATAAGAGCAAATCAGCAGCAATTATTCTTATTAACCTTGCATCAATCCGGGGAGCAAATCTCTCAACGTCTTTAATTAGCAATAACACAAAACATGATCAGAGGTAGATCTGTAAATTGCAAAACAGTCACACTAGCTATTTTCCATCCACCTATTTTTATGCGCATTTTAAAAAAATGCTTCATGGAAATTTCAAGATGTACATACATTTTGAAAAAGTATGTGCACAACTGAGTAGGATACATTTTTTTTTATTCAAAAATAAAAACTGCACATAAACTATGATGGAAACACATTTATTGAATAAATTACAGAATGCTCATGAAAAAAAGTCAAGTGATAACAAAAATGGGCGCGATGAGATGACATTACTGGGCAAACCAGTGTACCGACCACATTGTAAAACATCTGAAATGTTGATTTGGTCATTCTAAAATCTCTTCACCAAAGTTTGTCATGAAAGTGGTTCAATATTGTTATCTGAGAGAACTGTATTTCTTGCTGAGAACTGTATCTGTCTCGCACCTCCAAAAGCCATGTGCATTCAGCGTGTCATCTTCGGAGGTTCATGTAATTTATTATATATGGTAAAAGGCCCACAGTGGCTTCTCCAACAGCAAATTCTATTTTTCTTTTTGATATTTGCTGCCAGTTTATGGGGAAGTGATGATTTTGTTCTCTTTGGCTAATTGGATGGAAACTGTGATTTATTCATAAATGTTTTATATGATATTCCAGTTTTGTATATAAGTTTTACTCACATCATTAGATGGAAATTTTGATAAAGGTTGTCTTTTTCCTACCATGGAAAATATCAGCTAATCACCCAGATTTGTGGCTTCTCTTTTGGAAAATTGGTTATTGTGCTTCATCGCTAAATGAACCAGACACTCTCAAAATTATATGCGTGTATATACTATGTGCTTATTGAATCATATACTGTAGAAGATCCAAGTCATATCCGCTTGTTAATTATGACGTCACGTGAAGCAGCTTCCAGGTCCAAGTGCTCTATCAAATATGGGGAGATTCAACAAATGGTAATAAAAATGGTTATAATAAACATTAACAAAGTGTTGTAATACTTTCGAAAATCACGATCACAATATACAGTTGAAGTCAGAATTATTAGCCCCCCTGAACTATTAACCCCGTGTATTTTTTCCCCCAA
Organism: Danio kyathit; assembly: GCA_903798195.1. NCBI lineage: Eukaryota > Metazoa > Chordata > Actinopteri > Cypriniformes > Danionidae > Danio > Danio kyathit. The sequence continues at coordinate 9,703,971 of LR812530.1, read as the reverse complement.
TTTCTGTTTTAATGGAGAGCAGATTGTTTTTCAACAAATTTCCAAACATAATAATTTTAATAACTAATTTATAATAACTGATTTATTTTATCTTTGTCATGATGACAGTAAATAATATTTTACTAGATATTTTTCAAGACACTTCTATACAGCTTAAAGTGACATTTAAGGCTTAACTAGGTTAATTAGGGTAACTCGGCAGGTTAGGGTAATTAGGCAAGTTATTGTATAACAGTGGTTTGTTCTGTAGACTATCGAGAAAATATATAGCTTAAAGGGGCTAATAATTTTAACCTTAAAATGATGTATACAGAAACGGAAACAGTATTCCATACATCACAACTTAAGTGGATACATGCTACTATTGTATTTATTCATGTTTCTTCAGCTTAGTCCCTTTATTCATTAAGGGTTGCCACAGCGGAATGAACCGCCAACTTATTCAGCATATGTTTTACACAGCAAATGCCCTTCCAGCCGCAACCCATCACTGGGAAACATCCAAACACACTCATTCACACACCTTATAGCCAGTTAAGTTTATTCAATTCACCTATAGCTCATGTTTTTGGACTGTGAGGGAAACCGGAGCATCCGGAGGAAACCCACACAAACAAGGGGAGAACATGCAAACTCCACACAGAAATGCCAACTGACCCAGCAAGAACCAGTGACCTTCTTGCTGTGAGGCGACAGTGCTAACCACTGAGCTACTGTGTTGACTCTCCACTATTGTTTTTATCTATATTATTAACTATTTTAAAATTATTATTTTTGTTGTAAACTAAGGGAGTCACAACAATAATGTCCTAAAAAAGAAAAAAGTTTGTCATTTGTGTTTTTGTGAGGTTTTGTGTACAGATAATGTGGTCAAAATGATCATCATTCACAAAAATCCCCCCAAAATTCCTAAAAATGTAGTCTGCGCCTGCACATGTAAACAGACTGAATGTAAAACGAATGGATATTGCATTCATTTAAAGTAGTTTCAAGCCAGTATGACTTTCTTTTGTTCAGAAAATGGAAGTCAATGGTTTACATTTCTAAAAATATCTTCTTTAGTGTTTCACAAAATCAAGTCAGTCAGAAATAAGGTTGTGTAAACGATGACAGAATATTCATTTTTGGGGTGAACTATCCCCTTAAGGGGCGACGCGGTGGCACAGTAGGTAGTGCTGTCGCCTCACAGCAAGAAGGTCGCTTGTTCGAGCCTTGGCTGGGCCAGTTGGCATTTCTATGTGGAGTTTGCACGTTCTCCCTGAGTTCGCGTGGGTTTCCTCCGGGTGCTCCGGTTTCTCCCACAAGTCCAAAGACATGTGGTACAGGTGAATTTAGGTAAGCAAAAAAATAATAATTGTCCGTAGTGTATGTGTGTGAATGAGAGTGTATGGGTGTTTCTCAGTGATGGGTTAAAGCTGAAAGGGCATCCGCTGCGTAAAACATGTGCTGGATAAGTTGGCGGTTCATTCCGCTGTGGTGACCCCAGATTAATAAAGGGACTAAGCCAAAAAGAAAATGAATGAATGATTATCCCTTTAAATGTGGCATAATATGCAAAGATGTCATGAATAAATCATATCTTATAGTCTGTGTCCATAAGGTTCCACACAAAAAAGAAAACAAACAACGGACATGAAGCAAAATCCATTTATAAAGTATTTAATTCAACGGATTATCTAAAAATAGGAATTGCCACATGGCTATGTATTACATAAATGAATATTTTATCATTGAGCATCCAGTGAAAATAATAACTAAAAGCAATAAATACAGAATAACATTATACATTGTGTAATTATATTGATACTATGCTATAACATTTCACCTTTATTCTTGGCCTATGCTCATTAAGCAGGACGTACGCTTCTTACTCTTCTATTTAGTAGTTACTGACTAAACATTGGGATTTAGGGAGGTGTAGTACCTTAACATCGATTTCCTATAACATCATGGATTACTTCTAAAGACAACAGGGTACAGCAGTCACACAACAAAGCTTAGTAAGACATCCAGCGATCGTCTAGAGGTCATTATGTGAGTCCGAGCCAAGCTTTATGAATCCAGAAATTGGTGCCTGGGTTTTATTTTTAGGATGCAATAAAGCAGGGTAGACTAAAAATATAATTCCATTGAACATGACGGGCCTGAAGCCAGGGAGCACGCCATGCTCTCCAGGCAACAAGTCAGGTGTGTCTGATTGGAATAGTCTAGTGTGTCTGGATTGGGTTTGGTTTAGCGATAAATCACTTTTTTTTCCCTCTCTCTTTCGCAGGATACATACGCAGACAGCCTTTCTTTAGGTTTCTAAAGTCTCCCTTCAGACTGTCAGAAAGAAGAATCGGTGCATTCTCATGTTATTGAACACCAGCCGTCTCCAAAAGGAAGTAAGAACTTAAGACTTAAAGAATATCATTGGAGTGTGTCCAATTCCTAGCTGGTCTAATTTAGTACTTCGAATATGAATTTGGGTGCTAACAATCCACTAATGAGTAGCTATGTTTCTATCCACCTATTTTTATGCGGATTTTGGAAAGTTGACTAAAAATGCTTAATGAAAAGTGCATAAAACTGTTTGCACTTAACTGAGAGGGATGAACTTTTTATCGGATTAGAAAAAATGCTTAAACTATGATGGATGCAAGTAATTTAATATACAGTATAAGGAAACAAGGCCCACAGTGACTTCTCCTACAGCAACAAATTCCATTTTATTTTATGATATTTGTTGCCAGTTTATTGGATGGAAACAGTGCTTAATTTGCAAATGGTTTATGCAATATTCCAGTTTTATTCGCATATTTGAATGGAAACAAAGCTATTAAGATACTGCTGGCTAAAGAAACATTTACACAATGCACTAAATACAGAATTTAACAAAAACATTTTGTTGTCAAAATAATCCCTGTTCACATACACTCAAAAAATGGGTTTGCTGCTTGTTCAAACTACTTATTTAAAATGAGCTTTTTTTCTGGTTGTTAAAAGACTGTAAATTGAATATGTACACTACCTGACAAAAGTCTTGTCACCTATCCAAGTTTTAAAAACAACAAATAATGACTTGACTTCTAGTTGATCATTTGGTATCAGAAGTGGCTAATATGAAAGGCAAAAGCCTCTAGATTATGCCTATTTTACCAAAATAAAATATGATCATGCCTTGATTTTTAATGATTTAATTAGGACAGTAAGGTCTGACTTTGCTTAGACAAAAGTCTTGTCACTTAACAGAAATAATGTACAGTATAGAATATTAATGCTGCGTCCCAATTCGCATACTTATACTACGACCGAAAAGTATGTACTTTTTTGTGGAGGTAAAATATATACTTTTGAGTGTGTAACAGGAAAGTACGCAAGCTTTGGGACATACTACTTCCTCGTTACACAGATCGTTGTGTTGCTTAGTTAAGAGCTCTGTCAATCATCCACATTTCTGTCGTATTTAATTTCCTACCTTATTGGAGAAGCAGCAGCAGGATAATCTCCCATTCACGAGTCTTTCATGCAGAGAAATCTCCTCAGGTCTTTGGATAATTCTGCATTCAGACGTTAATGTCCAAACACGTCTTTATTTAAGATCAGTATTGTTGTTGCAGATGAAATATAACACAGACAACGCTATTTAAATATTCTCCAGTGGGCTAGATATTAATTAACAGTCATACAAACATCTTTACCGAAGCCTCTCTGCTTGACGGTTGGTCTCGCGCGTCCATCATGTTTGTAGTTTGTTTACACTTTTCACCCGCGTTTTGTAGTTCTAATCAATTTCACGTCCAACGCGCAATGTACTGTGGGCAATATCAGCGGTTAGAGTATGGACGCTTCCACACTTAAAATTTTGACCGGAAATAGTAAACCATCCGGGAATTTTTGGCATACTCTTTTCAACATACTACGATTTGGGCCTTCTAATTCTATTTTCACATACTATTTAGGACGAATAGTATGCGGTTTGGGACGCAGCATAAGTCATGGTGCAGTGGAAAAAGAATTAATATTGTGTTTGACTCCCATGAGCTTGGAGGACTGCACCCATACATCTCTGCAATGACTCAAATAACTTATTAATAAAGTCATCTGGAATGTCAAAGAAAGCGTTCTTGCAGGACTTCCAGAGTTCATCAAGATTCTTTGGATTCATCTTCAATGCCTCCACCTTCATCTTACCCCAGACATGCTCAATAATGTTCATATGTGGTGACAGGGCTGGCCAATCCTGGAGCACCTTGAACTTCTTTGCTTTCAGGAACTTTGATGTGGAGGCTGAAGTATGAGAAGGAGCGCTATCCTGCTGAAGAATTTGCCCTCTCCTGTGGTTTGTAATGTAATGGGCAGCACAAATGTCTTGATACCTCAGGCTGTTGATGTTGCCATCCACTTTGCAGATCTCTCGTACGCCCCTATACTGAATGTAACCCCAAACCATGATTTTTCCTTTACCAAACTTGACTGATTGCTGTGAGAATCTTGGGTCCATGCAGGTTCGAATAGGTCTTCTGCAGTATTTGTGATGATTGGGATGCAGTTCAACAGATGATTCATCGGGAAAATCTTCTGCCACCAAAAGATCAACTAGAAGTCAGGTTATTATTTGTTGCTCTTACAACTGGGATCGACGACAAGGCTTTTGTCAGGCATATGCAAAATCAGATTTTAGTAGTTTGCACAGAGGGTATAATTTTTTATCATCATTTTTTTTTTGGCCATTTTCAGATCTCCAAAACACCATTGGCATTTAAATTTTTGACCAAAATAAAAAATAAGTATTTTTAATACTCTTAATAAGTATTTTCCAAAAGCATTGCTGTATATGAATATAGTGATTAGAAAACTTATTGAGACACACTCTTTTTGTTTAATAAACATAGGTTGTGTCTCATTATATTATTGAATATGTTTTTATCATCTAAACATTTAGCACAGTATAGCACAGTATATTGACAGCCGTATTGGTATTGGTTGATAAATGCTCATTGTTATCAGTATTGGTGTGATTAAGAAAATTTGTTCCATATACTGTATTACATTCAATAAATTAGGTACCATTTAAAGTTATGAAATTTAGAAGAGTTCATACAGAAACCCAAATTGTTGCTGCTGAGGGGGTGAACATCAGAATTGCAATTTGTAAAAGATTTTGGTGGGTAAAATTGTTTTTCTGAAGATGTTTTAAAATAAAATGAGTTGTCCACTGTATTTATTTGCAAACCAGCTTAAAATTTGTTTCAAGATATATTGTTATTTGCCTTATAGATCGATTATCTGCTTCCAAATATATCCAGTTATCATTTATCAGTATCAACCAATATTTCATATAGGAGCATCTACAAATACATTACAATCTGTTTGTAAAAACATTGTTGGTAATATTAGAAATATATTCTTTTAATGCATTCTTATTATAAAGAGTAATACAAAAATAAAGCTACAATAATATGAAATGAATGCTGCATGCCATGCTTTCAATTTCTTGTAAATACATCTGTGCACATAACATAATTGACATTTTGTACCACCACTATAAACTCATACCAACATGGGAGTGCTCTTTGTTTGTTCTGTTCTGAAAATACCATAAAAGAAAGCATAAAAAGCAGTGAGTGTGTGATGAATAGAAAGAAAGACATCATTAAGCAAGTGCTTGACACAAAATGGCCATGAGTTAACACAACAGTGCTCAGCTGTCATGTTCGGCACGCATTCAGTTGCAAATAGCTCAGTGTCTGATGTCAAAGCAAATGATGAAAGCATCTGATGGCAGGATGCTTCCTGTCTTTCTGTTCCGTAAATCGGTGGCACTTATGAACTTAAGAAGCACTTGAGATTTTCCTTGGTAATTTGTTGAGGTATTAAGCAAAGAGCACTGTGGATTTTTCTCATGCATACCCTCATATTTATGCTATTGTCAAAATCACAGTTTAATCTGAGTCACACCTATTGGCATAATAAATAAATTAGTATGATGCACCATGATGCAAAGAATTTAAAAGAGAAATAAAGGGGTGGTTCACCCAAAAATCAATTTACTCGTATTTTCCTTCATGACTATTCTTCTGCGGAACACAATAAATGATGTTTAGCTAAACCCTTCATGCTGCTCTTTTTTTTAATCAATAAAAAGGAATTGAAATAAGAAAATAGTATAATGAAACTAAGTCAGACATGAGTCAAAAACTAAGAAATGTTGCTGATGTTCTTGAATCTAATATGCAAATGTGCATATTTAAATATGGTAAGCCATGAGTGTTCATGTGACACACATTTTTGGTCTTTACCATCCTTCATCATGCCCCCATGCAAGAAAAGCTGGTTCTGATCGCTCTAGAAGCTGGGCACGTAGAACCAAAGGGGTTTATTGGTGCCGTAACCCAGATGGGAGTGTAATTGAGGCTAGTTTCTAGGAGATGCAAGAGGCTGCAGTCTTTAATGTTCTTGTTTTAGAGCCTATCTTTAATGCCAGAAAAGCTAATTCCAAAGCTGGTAAGAGTGCAGCACCAAGTATAGTGGTTATATTGGTGCCGTGACCCTGATAATAATTAGGTTTATACGCTTAATTCACGCAGCCGCCATTTTAAAAAAAGAAAACAAGGCTGTGGTGGGAAGAAACCCTGAAGAAGAGGATCAGCACTGTAAACATTGCAACAACAAGCTGTTGCCGCGATTTCAAAGTGCAGATGTGGTGTAAACATCACTTTAATATCATTCAGTTAAGTTTAATTTAAACAATTAAAAGCATATTAGGCATCAAACTAAATCATAATCTCTTTAAGAGTAATACACTTAAGTGTCCTCCTAGGCTTAGGTTCATGGCACCAGGTAAACACTGTAGGGATGCTCTCCTGCTTTAGCCTATGTAACGCGGTGAGCGATAAAACAATGCAGTCCTCTGTAGCACACCCTTGTGTTGTCGGCAATAGTTTTGTCCCAGTACTGAAATTTTAAAAACGTCCATTTCCCGGTAACATTTAAGCTCCACTGAGCACGTTCTTAAACATCGTTGATTTGCCATAGTATTCACCAGTGCTCAACAGAAATGACTGTGATTGGTCGTAAAGGTCATCAGCTCACCGAGTGCAAACGCAGATACATGGACACTGGAGCGTTTAAAGCCGCGAAGATCAGTCGAGTCATCATCGCTCGTCTGTGTTTGCACTCGGTAAACATCGGTGAAGTGCAGTGAACTAATGACCTTTGCTGCCAATCACAGTCCTTTCTGTTGAGCACTGGTGAATACTATGGCAAATCAGCTTTAAGAACACGCTCAACAGCGCTTAAATGTTAGCAGGAAAATAATGTTTTTTTTAAATTTCAGTACCGAAATTCTGTATCGAGGCAAGTCTAATATAGTTAAAGAATCAGTTCATTAACTTGAGTTTGATAAATGACATCTAAAAAGTGTGTTCGGGAAAGAAAACCTTTGCTAACTAGTGCCATTTCCTTTAACTTAGCTGAAAATGAGGTCCGACCTTCATTTTTATTTATTTATTTTTTCGTTCCTGTGTGTCGCCAGGCAATACTTCCGGGTTTCTTCCCACCGCAGTCTTACTTTTGCTTTTAAGATGGCAGCTGCGTGAAATCAGTCTATAGGGGTGAATGTAATGAAGGCCAGCTTGTAGCTTTACTATACTGCCCAGGCATTAAAAGCCAGCATAATGTAATTCACCAAATGTCATCCAGAAAAAATGAAAGAGGAAAAAATATTTGAGAAAAGCAAACTGTACATTGGACGAGGGGAAAAAAGTAATTTCACACTAAAGAGCAGCATGAATATTTTTGAGTTTCCCCAGAAGAAAGTCCTAAACATTGGTAATCACAAGAGGGTGAATTAATGACCACGTTTTAAATTTTTGGATGAACTATTTGATTACAGTACAATACAAAAGAATCTATTCATACCTTCCATAGGCGAAGCGCCTGTCTTTGTGATGGTCTCCAAAGGTGTCCCATAACCGAAGGGACACGCTTACATCATCCACAACATCTCTGGAACGTTCTAAGACCTGTGAGGAGTCAAAGCGTTAATTCAGCTGTTAAAATAGCACCCCTGTCCTGAAGCACAGAAGACCAGAGGCCTGTTTGATCTTTTCCTGTAATCTGTATCCCTTCCGCCACCTGAAATTGAAATGAATCCTGACGGAAGCAAGTCTGAGAGTCATGCGCTCATTATCTAGTCATAATACTATCATAACAGCAGGGTAAATTTAATTGAGAGAAGATTTACCTCTTGACAGACTCTATACTGGTCGATGGCCCATACGGTTGGTACATGTGTGGCCAACAATTGGTACTGGGTCAGGGTAGTGTTGCAGGCCCGGGCACAAATAAGGCGAGTCTTCCCAACAGCATTATCTCCAACAACAACACATTTGATAGTCTCTACGTTGGGTCGTTCGTAGTCCATAATGAGCACCCTACAAGAGAACAAGAATACATATCAGCGCACATACATACTGACCAAAGGAGGTATTTCATTTCAGATCTATTAAAATAGAAGCTGCAGATAGCATTGACCTTGCTATGGGTCAATGAAACCTCAATATAATACAGGACTTCTTGTTTTCACATTCCTAAAATAGTTGCCCTATATTATAGCCACATTTTGTTCCTGCTGAGCAGGACAAAACTCAACCCATATGACTTTCTTGTCAGATGCAATGTGCATGAACGCACGTACAAAGATGCTTGTATTTCTAATTAAAAATCTAAACATTTCAAATTAGAGTGTTTAATGACACCTTCAATTATTATCTGTTAACTACTTGGCAAGTGCATCTAATATAATCATACAATAATAAACAGATCATTTAAGTGATGTTATCATATGATGTTATTTTTATGGCTTGAATCTGAGGGGGGGATGATTATTACCTAATACAATTTTAAATTACTGATATGGCCTTTAATCATTCCATTTACTGAAACAACTGAAGAGAGAGTGTTATTCATAATGCAGCAACATCTCCAATTTTCACCTTCACACTTTCAAATCATTCCTCTGCATATTTTTAAGGTAAAGTGTAAAAAAAACTTTCTCTAAAACATTTTTATACATTTATAGATACAGTATTTTAATTTCAGAACTATCAGCCATATCAGCTTTACACCAATGAGCCAAAACATCATTGCCACCCGCCTAATAAGCTGTTCATCATCAATGTGCTGCCAGAACAACGCAGACTTGTCGAGGCATGGACTCTACAAGACCCCATGTAGATGTCTTGTGATGCTGGCACCAAGACATTAGCAGCAGGTCCCTCAAGGGCTGCAGTTTGCAAAGCGGAGCTGCTGTGGATTAAACTTGCTTCAAGACTTCCCACAGATGCTCATTTGGAGGGCAGGGCAACAACTTAAACTCTTCAAAATAGTCTTTAAACCATTCCTAAACAACGGGTGAAGTGTCGCAGAGTGAATTATGCTTCTGAAAGAGGCCACATCAATCTGGAAACATGATTGTTATGAAGGGGTGTACAGGGTCTGCAACTATATTCATGTAGGTAGCTACTAGGGTTGGGCGATTTACGGGTACTATCGTAGTATCAAGATACTATGGCTCCAAAATACCGGTGGTGCCACTTTAATTTGTAAACGATGGTATCGTCATTAACAGTCTATCTACAATACATAATGTTGCATGTGGAAAAGTCACTAAAATGCTCACACGCTTGTGCAACAATAGACTATTTTATTTGAATAATCTGTTGAGCACTTTAAGGTTGCAAAACTGTGTTGAATTCATGCCTTTTGAGGTAGCCTATTGCACGATTTCTGATGCTTCAGTTCGAACACGCATCTGAATCAGTTCATTTCTGTTCCTGTCAATATGATTTAGTAGCTACAACAAGCACACCAATCTCTTTAAAAGAACGACTCACAAAGTGAAATTCTGAAGTTGGTTTTATATTCGCAAATTCGTTCATTTAGAAGTCTCTATATTGTTTACCATATTACTTTGAATATTCGATCGGAATTAGCATGCAAGTATGACCTCAAAACAACATCTAATCGACTGTGAACAATGTTGTACTTTGATTGATAGTCATTGGCTGCTAATATGATTTCCCTATTTAGAACTTGCAAAGAACACTTTTCTGAAATTATATTATTAAGGAGAATGTCTAAAAATCCGAATATAAAACCAACTTTACCTCTATTCTAACAACTTCCAATTTCTGATAAAAAACAGAATAAGAGTATAAAAAAAGAGTATAAATGAAATAGAAAACAAAGATATGCATGCTAAACCGCACATCAGAATGAGATATTTTATGCAATGCATACATAATATAAATTATAATGTAAACATGCACAAACAACAGTAAAAAGATGCTTGCATATGACCCTCAAAACTGATTACACAACATTGATTATTTATAAGCCCATTATCATCATCATCATCATTATTATTATTATTAAAGGAAATTAAACAATTAAATTAAATAATTAAATTTTTATTTAGGCATATTTTAAAATTATATTAAAAAGGGAAAGAGGTGTGAACTTGCAAAGCAATAGCTAGTAGAGCGTTTTAAACCAGAGCTGTAATGCATTTAAGAATACTGACATTAGGCTACTCCACAAAATGTAACTCTGATAAATACTTTATTATTAAACAAATATAGTTTATATTATATAATCATTGACGTATACAGGTTATAAACACCAAAACATCGTTTTCTTGAAGAAGTTGAGACCCAACTGTCCTACAAGGTGCATGATGAATTACACGAGGACACCACCCTGCAAACAAAAGCCATCATCACATGGTAGACACCAGCATACGTACCGTGTCTTTGTGAGGTGTGTGTTTATTGTTGTCAGAAGTCAGTTCAGTATACAGTGCCTGCAGCTTGCTGGTGTTATGAAAGAACGAACGCTCGTCGCTAGCTGGGCAAATGCTGCAAAACCATCTCCTAACCGCCACTGCGTCCCCTTCTGTGAGCGAGAAAAAAGTTAATTCCTGTGTGTTTGCAGGCGTGTGGACTGACAAATATGTGGGGATAGTAGTGTGTCCTTCCCGGTCGCGAGGCTCTTTGAAAGAATCATCATCTGTCGCGAGTCAGATGCGGCTTCCATTGTGACGTCATAGAGCCGGGGCTATTAATAGCGCGCGCGTACGATTTCATTCAGGAAAACAAGCTGCCTCATATGTGCTGTGAGCCAGGGAAGAGCGTCAGACAGCGCCTTGGAAGCTTATGAACGAAACACAAGCGTTCGCTTAAAGTAAGAAACACCTTAAATGTGGTCAAATGTAAATCCACTTTCAGAAAAATAAAGGTACAAATGCGGTCAATGTGGCGGCATCTTTTCGAAGTATAGCTGAAGGGTCCATATTGGTATCGAGGTAAAGTTAGTTTTACGTTCACACATTTGGACTTTCTCCTTAATATTATAATTTCACAAAAATATTTTTTGCTAAATCTAAATAGTGAAATCATATTAGCAGCAATGACTATCAAAGTACAACATTGTTTACAGTCAAATAGTGCAAATGTTGTTTTCAAGTCATGCATGTGATTTCAGACCCAATATTCAAAGAACATGGTCAAGAATATAAGGAGCACGTCACAAGTTGTCACTAAACAAATGTGTGAATATAAAAGCAACTTTACCTCAATCATATTGTTGCCTTAAAGGCAGATACAGTATGAAATGTTCATATTAGTAGCTAAAAAGTACAAAAGTGTAATAGAGGTACAGTTGGTTTTATATTCAGATATTCAGACTTTCTACTTAATAATATAATTTCAGAAAAGTATTCTTTGCTAATTTTAAATTGGGAAATCATATGAGCAGCCAATGATTATCAAAGTACAGCCTTGTTAAAGGGTCCATATTGGTGCCTTAAAAGTAGATACAGTACATGAAGTGTTCATATTAGTAGGTAAAAAGTACAAAAGTGTTTATTACCTGTAAAAAAGATACCAGAAGCATCTGTTTAAAGTAAAAGACACCTTAATGCGGTCAAATGTAACGGTAACACTTTACAATAACAGTACATGAATAATGATGTATTAATGTGCAAATTAACATTACTTTATTATGAATTAATGATGAGTTAAGGTATGCACTAATCATGAACTAACTTGAACTACAACATGAGTCACATGAGTTCATGTGTGAATAACGGCTACCTTAATTACTTGTTAGTACATGTTGTTAATTAATGTATTAGTTAACATTTAAGTTTAAGCTAAATGTAACCAACATGAACTCATGAGCTGTTAATGTATGATTATGTCATGACTTTACTTGGAGGGGCACATCATCATTAACTCATCCTTAACTACTCATGAACTCCTGTTCATGCTGATGTTGACAGAACACTTTTCTTATGGTATTCAGTGTAAACTAACTAGTTGGACGTGCATAAGGAGTTCATGAGTAGTTAAGAATGGGTTAATGATGATGTGCCCCTTCAAGTAAAGTCACAACATAATTATATATTAACATATCATGAGTTCATGATGGTTAAATTAAGCATAAACTAATGTGGTAATTAATACATTAATTAACAAACAATCATGTACTAACAAGTAATTAAGGTAGCCGTTATTCACACATGAACTCATGTGACTCATGTTGTAGTTCAAGTTTGTTCATGATTAGTGCATGCATTAACTCATCATTAATTCATAATAAAGTAATGTTTAGTTTACATATTAATACATCATCATTATTCATGTACTGTTATTGTAAAGTGTTACAAATGTAACTACACTTTAAGAAATAAAGGTACAAATCTGTCTATGAGGCGGCACCTTTTGGAATAGTAGCTAAAGGGTCCATATTGGTGCCCTAAAGGTAGATACAGTACATGAAGTTTTCATACAGTAGCTAAAAAAGTACAAAAGTGCAGAGATGTATAGTAACGAAGTAGAACTACTTCACTACTGTACTTAAGTACTAAAAGGTTGTATCTGTACTCTACTGGAGTATTGTTTTTTTCTCCTACTTCTACTTTTACTTCGATCCATATTTTCGATGAGCTTAATACTTTTACTCCAGTAGATTTTTTATGTGTTGCATAGTTACTCGCTACAATTATAAAAATGTTACGAATCAATCATTCATTGATCAGATGATCAAAGAAGACAGTGCTGCCTGCCTGCATTGAGAGCACTTTAGTTTGTTTTCGACATGGAAAACCCAGAAATTCCACCTTCAACTCCTTCACTTTTAACTGCGATGAGGCGATGAGGAAAAAGACCACCCGTGACCCTATTTAGAACCAATGTTTGCATTTGTCGGAGTGAAAGACAGTTCATATACAGTAGAATGAAGTGCATACTCTATCGTCGGATTTGAAGAAACATGTCAAGTTAAAGATAATATAATACACAAAACAGCAGTTTGAGCTATGCATAAGAGCTAGATAAGTTAACTACCGTTAGCTACCCGCGGTTCATATCATGCTGCAATGTTCACATAATGTAAACTGTCTATCCTAAAGGCTGTCACGCTGAATGGTGTTTTTGACCCATCATATATATATATATATATATATATATATATATATATATATATATATATATATATATATATATATATATATATATATATATATATCCTACGTAAATCGTAAACCATGGTTCTTTTTGTTCTGCTTAATCCTGTGCCCCAAAAAAGATATTTAAAATAAACAAAACAATATGTCTTTTGACTTCTTTTTAAAAATAACTACATAACACAATACTTGTACTTTTACTTTCAGTACTTGAGTAGTACATTTTTAAATAAACTACTTGCAATACTTAAGTATGCCTACAAAAAACGTTGACTACTTTAGTACTTCCACTTAAGTATTGTGCTTAAAAAGCACTTCAACTTCTACTCAAGTCACTTTTTTGATAGAGCACTTGTACTTTTACTTAAGTCTGGGTCTCTAGTACTTTATACATCTCTGCAAAAGTGTAGCCTACCTGTAAAAGAAAGATACCACTCTAGTAACAGCTTTTAATTAAAGAGCGTATTGTAGGTTAAAAAACTATTTCAAAAAAAGGTAGAATCGTTTGTGAAAATACTCTATAATGCCATAAAATACCATATTAAAATGTTTTACGAAGCGCAAGGGCACATATTTTAAAGAAAATGTGTCTGTTTTTCTACTTCCGGAAAATCCGCTTTTTTTTAACCATCCCGGTGACGTCAGACTAGGACTTGTTTTGACAGGCGCGCACTGTTTACAGTGAAGCAGAGAGTAGCATCAGTTGTTAGTAAACTGACGCGAAAACGGTGAAAAACACGCTCCTGGATCAGTCAGAGATGCAGCTCGATGAAAACGAGAACTGTACACGGTAAGACAACTAGTTTTTCGTTTATATTTGTCAACTTTCAAATCAGTAAGCATGATTATTTGAGTAATTAGAAGCAACGCGATGTGTTTACGTTGGAGTAGCCTACAGTACAGCACTGCTGTTAGCTTTTAACGTATAGCATATTAAATATGCTTTTTTTAAACCGTGTAAAATGTAAGCATATGATAAGACAACTGGTACCATCAGTTTGCTAATATTATAAATGTCTTGTATAGTTACAATGTAGTGACTTTGTTTGCTCAGCTAATTAATAATTTATTGTCTCGTGGTGTGTTTATAAGGCTTTGGGAGACGCATCTGCAGCAGTGAAAGCTGAAGGCTTTCTCTCCACGGGCCTCTCGCTCAACTGTGCTTCACTTTGACTCACAGAGTAACCTCAGACCTTCACCTCGTTCATCAGGTAGATTATTATTTTCCCCTATATTAATTATACAAGGGTATTATCTCTTTACAAAAATTAGAAGGACAAATAATTACTAGAATATTTCTATATAATGCAGGCAGGTAAAACTTAAACACTATCTTTGACTTCCCTTTTTTTATTTAAATACTGGAATCGTGTAACCATTGACTTCCATAGTGTCTGTTTTTCCTACTATAGAAGGTTTTCAGCTTTCTTTAAAATATCTTCTTTTGTGATCAACAGAAGAAAGAACGTCAATAAGGTTTGGAACCACTTGAGGGAGAGTAAAAAATATTCTGTCCTGTCAATGGGGAAAGGCACTTTATATTCACATATGGGGAATATTCATCTTGTAGAAGAAAAACAAATAACATTTGAAAAATTTAAGTTTGTTGTCACATGCTCAACTTATAATGGGTACAATTTATATTTGTGAGATGGTATGCAGTTCACTATCCAGGGGTCTGCAAATGTGGCTGGGTATTCTGTATTATGTTATAATTAAATCATATGGTAAAATTTGAAATATACATTATTGACAAAGATGATTTAAACTTATGCATTATTTCTTTTGTATATATGTATCAGCCCTTATGTATCTGATGGTGATATGTATCTGATGTATCTGATGGTGATATGTATCTGATGGTGGAATACTGGAGGTCATCACAGGCTCGACGAGAATGCGGAACTGTCCACTACATTTGCTCTCTTTTCTAGATCCTTCCAGTGGGTTTACAAGGAGGAGGCTGTCAGCATCTTTTTACACAGCATTCACAATTTAGTACACATTAAAGACATGATAGTGTGGCACCCACATAAATGTTGGCCAACTTACTGAAAAATAATTTAAATAAGGTTTACTTTTAAATGGGTCAGATGATATATTTCTCTTTCAGTATTATATGTTTGTAACCTACTAATACATGCACTCACACAGGTACTTATACATATATAAAGAGTAAAAATGTTGCTACAGTGCTTATCATTTTGTGCTATATTAATAAAACTTGAATTTGAAGGAATTTAAATTAGGGTTTATTTAACCATAAAATCAGATCTGTTGATCAAATCATTGTAAATATTTTATACACAAACTATATACAAACTTGTGATTGTATTTTTTATGGATTGTTGCCTAAATGGGATCCAATACAGATAATCTTATACCCAATGCAAAAAAACTGACATAAAAGACATATTTTAAAACTTATTTTAATTGTTTTAATATTTGATGTAGTTTTTATTTCAATACAAATGCTCTGAAAACCTTTTGTATAATAAAAAGATCATCAGGTGCCTTGTTTACATGTTTCTGCATTATTCCAGACGTTCTGTGTTATTTGTGTTTTGTATGCACTTATTTACAATTCAGAAATAGGGTCAATGTGCCATAACTCTGTTAAATGCTCATTAGTTTCTGTTACTGCTAAGTATTAATACTTATAGATGATCAATACTATTGCCAGATAAGATTTCGTTATCTTGCATATCTGTCAACACTAGGGATGGGCGATATGGCCTAAAATCCATATTGCGATATACATTGCAGCCTCTTGCAATAACGATATATATTGCGATATATAAATTATAATAGAACCATTTCAGAACAGGTTACAGAGACACTTAGGAAAGCCAAACAGCTATTTTTTTTTAAGAAATAAAGAAACGTTGCATGTCGTTTGAGAACATTTATTGTGCAAAAGTAAAACTGTAATTAAACAACACAATGTTGCAGATAAATAAACTAAATGTAGTGCCTTTTAGAAAGAAAGACTTTTCTTTTAAGTTCTTAGTTCCTAAATGCCAAGTTGCAGAGAACAAAAAAAAAAAAACTGGTGTTTAGTTAAGGAACTTACACTGTACTGAAATTACTTCCAGTATTAAATTAGTCAAATAAAATTGTGTATTGCAGATACTTTAAATGAAAACATATTTCTAACCTGCAGCCTAAGGTAACACATTTGATTTTAAACATTTTGTTCTCCTAATCAAATTAAAACTGGTGTCTTGATCTGCTCTTTCTCTCTCTCTCCCTCTCTCTCTCTCTCTCTCTCTCTCTCTCTCTCTCTCTCTCTCTCTCTCTCCTCTCTCTCTCTCTCTCTCTGTCTGCTGTAGGTGTGGTGCTGCTGAGAGATGAGACGCACCAGACAAAGTTTGCTTATAAAGTAATGCAAAAATGAATACAATTAATATCGAAAGCGAAAGCAGATTCTCGGACATGTCCGGGGAAAAGAGAATGTATTGTCACCCAAAATAATGAGCTGGATCAGTCTATTTAGTCTTCGCGCTCTTCTCAAAGCTGCTACAGGGCTCGAAATTAACTTTTTTACTTGGTAGCACCGGTGCTCCCAACTTCAAAAATTTAGGAGCACCAGAAATAATTTAGGAGCACCCACCAAAAATGAATGAGCACCACTGCAAATTGTATATTAAGGGATTTATTGTATTTGAAAACAACATCAGTCAGGACTAACAAAAACCAGAAACAACTATCCAACTAATGCTGTGATGACTTATTCATTTTGGAATTATTGCACAGATATCAATGTCTAATAATTATAAAATATTATTAATGATGATGATGATGTCAATAATACTTACAATGAATAACATTTCTCATCATCATGCTGCCCTGAATGTGCTTGAATGCGAGTTATGTACTGTAAAAAGTCCTGCTGTTACTTTATGAAAAATAAATTTATGGTTTGCATCAAACAAAAATGAAGCATTGCAGTATGAAACATTTATTTTGCACTATTGTTTTTATATGCATGTCAATTTAATAAATAATATTTCTGCTACAAAACAAACGTAAGATAATAAATCATTCAATCCAATGCTGAAAGCTGCAAAGCAGTCATCAGTAAATAGAAAAATAATATACATCCAAAGAAAGAAGAAAAGTCTCACTTCTAGCCTCTTTAAAATTTTGGTTTCGGTTTGTGTCATTTTATTTGCTCGATTGCTCGGTCTTGTTATGCGCTGATTTAAATTTTTCTGTGTTTGTGGAAAAAAGCAGGCGTGTTAGCCGACCCAATATAAGAGCAGGCAGAGCAGGATTCTCGCGATGACCACCGGCGCAAATTCTGTTCTTTGTTATGAGCCGCAGATTCAGTTTAAACTTAGTAAAGGCGAGCTTCTTTGGCGATGATATGTACAGTGTTACATTTAGCGGACATTTGCGCTGAACACGCAGTGAATGCAATGCATCGAGATTCGGGCACCTTCTCCGAAAACCCTCGATTGATCTCGGATGGCGCCCTTATAAGCTCCCTGTTCTCTGACAGCGGAAAGCCTTGAGTGATTGATAGCAAATATGAACCAATATAGCGGCAGGGAAGTCTAATTCAGCACGTATTTTAGAAAAAATCGAAACAAGTCGCACTACAACCATTAAATGCAGTCGCACAAATGCTCCCAAATATATTACGAGGTCGCATAGATTAAATTTCGGGCGCATATGCGACCAAAATGGTCGCAATTTCGAGCCCTGTGCTATAAAGGCAGGACAACTGTTCTGTATCCAGCGCGTCTCTGTGGGTCTGCATGCAGAGCATGCGAGTCTGTGGCAGAGTGTTCTCAGTTTCTCCCGAACACATAACCGGGCCGCCCCAATAATATATCGTCCGCCCAGGTAAAATCTGTGTGGGAAGCGCTGTGTGGGAATCTGTGTGACAAGCCACGATATGCCATGCATGAGGCTCGCAGGTTGTGCGACACGCCTACATTCGGTGCCATGCGTTGCTTAGTGCTGTTGTTGAGAGCGGGTAGATTGCGTCATCAAACATGCATTATCGCGATAGTGCAATAGAATTAGAATCTCTATCGTAGGCCAATTTTGTATCGTTTATATCGCATATCGTTTATATCGCCCATTACTAGTCAACACTGGTCTCTCACTGAGAACCTGCTCTGTTCTCCTCGCAATACAGCTCAATTACTCTTCTTTGACTGCTGTTCTGTCTACTGGTCTGTCCACAGGCTCATAATTGTGCGGCTGTGGTCTGTCGTTTGTGTGAATATCTCAGAATATCTTATCTAGGCATCAAAACGTGCACCGAGATCAGTTGTCTTCATACTGTTTTTTTTTTATTGTTTTTTTTTTATTATGCATTAGTAATTCACAAATACAGCAAAAACAGGCAACAAACAAAAATTCCAATGACAATTGAAATTAAAAAAAAAAAAACATTGAAGACATTCACAAGACGGCAAAACCAGATTCATAATAGCTTACAATAGACTGAGCTTTTACATTTTTTATAGTTTTGAGAGACTTCATTAACAGAATAAGTTCGTTGACAAAAACCTTGTATAAAGGAGGAGATTTTGAAAGTCTACATTTGTGGATAAAGAATTTATCATTTAAAATAATAAAATTAACTAAATTGTTAACTTGTTTATCACCATTTTCAAAATAACAAATAATTTCTTTTGCATTCAATGTCATCAACATATTATTTTTAGCAGAATAATCAGAAAAACAGTCTTTCCAAAACAATTGCACACTCTATATGCGCGATCCCCCTTTTCCGACGTCACTTCCGGTGTGGTGATTTTTTTTCAGATGCGGAAGTACATTTCTGTGACTAAAAACGACTCCGTAAGAGGCCATGCATTAAAATATTTTTTCTCTCTTGTTTTTTCATGATCACGACTTAATTATCTTGTGATATCGACATAACAAAAAAGTTGTTTTCTCGTGATCACGACTTATTTTTCTCGTGATCTCGACATAACAAAAACTTATTATGTCGTGATCACCACTTTTTTTTTTTTGCTTTAATTTATTTATTTATGTATTAATTATTATTATTATTATTAGTAGTAGTAGTAGTATAGTAGTAGTATTCGTATTAATATCTGGCAAATGTCAGGACACCGGCCTTGCGAACAGGGAGAGAATAACTGCAGACGCGCATTCATGCAACACATTAAAGGCGTTCAGAACAGCTATAATATGAGAGCAAACGCTCGTGCTCCTGATTAATGTACATTCATGATTATGTTCATGTATATGATCATTATTTACAATAAATTGCATCAACTGTTACCATTTTAAAGCAACTCTATGGCGCATTTTTAAAGTTGTAAATAATTTGCGGAAAGGATCAAAGCAAGAGCAGGATCTTCATCATTCTTCATCATTTAATTCATGCATGCAGCAACTTATTTTGCGCCATATAGAGTTGCCTTAAAATGGTAACAGTTGAGGGAATATTATTGTAAATAATGGTATATAATCAAATACGTGAATATAATCATAAATGTACATTAATCATGAACACGAGCGTTTGCTCTCATATTATGGCTGTTCTGAACGCCTTTAATGTGTTGCACAAGTGCGTGGCTGCAGTTGGGCTATTCTCTCCCTGTTCGGAGGGCCGATGTAGACTCTCTGGCCAGACATTTGCCAGATATTAATAATAATAATAACTAATACATAAATAAAGCAAAAAAAATAAGTCGTGATCACGACATAACTTTTTGTTATGTCGAGATCATGAGAAAATAAAGTCGATATCACGACATAACAACTTTATTAAGTCGTGATCATGACATAACAACTTTTTGTTATGTCGAGATCACGAGAAAACGAGTTGTTATGTCGAGATCACGAGATAATTAAGTCGTGATGACGACATAACAAGAGAGAAAAAATATTTTAATGCATGGCCTCTTAGGACTTCCGTACCAGATGGTTTAATAATAAACTTTAACGTATATTTTAAAGAAAATCTAGTTGCTACTTTACTCTTACACACGTTGACTCGCTGGGGGTGTCTAACCTACAATATGCTGTACAAAATGTGGTCAAATGTAACTTTCATAAATAATGGTACAAAAGATAAAGTTGGTTTTATATTCGGATATTCAGACATTCTCCCTAATAATATAATTTCAGAAAAGTGTTATTTGCAAATTCTAAAAAGCTAAATCATATAAGCAGCCAATGATTATCAAAGGACAGCATTGTTTACAGTCGATTAGATAGTGTTAATGTTGTGTTGAGGTCATACTTGCATACTAATTCCGATTGAATATTCAAAGTAACATGGTAAACAATGTAGAGACTTCTAAATGAACGAATGTGCAAATATAAAACCAACTTTACCTCTATGTACAAAAGCTGTCAACAAGGTGGCCCTTCTTCTAATGGCAGCTAAAGGGTCCATATTGGTGCCTTAAAGGTCGATACAGTATATGAAGTGTTCATATTAGTAGGTAAAAAGTACAAAAGTGTAAACTACCTGTAAAAAACATACCAGAAGCATTCGTTTAAAGTAAGAGACACCCTCAATGTGTTCAAATGTAACTACTTTCAGCAAAATAAAGGTACAAATGCGGTCAATGAGGCGACACCTTTTCTAATGGTATAGCTAAAAGGTCCCAATTGGTATGGAGGTAAAGTTGGTATTATATTCACACAGACTTTCAGACTTTTTCCTTAATAATATAATTGCACAAAAATGTTCTTTGCAAATTCTATTGTTAAATAGAGAAATCACAAAACAGGCAAATGGGAATAAAATTAAATAAATAAATAAATAATTTGTATTCAAACTCTGATTTACACACATTTGTTGACTTGTGTTTTATTCCCTCTTATATTTATTTTAGTTTATTTCGCCTTTATTTAATTTAATTTAATGTTATTTTATTTAATTTTAATTTAATTTATTCATTCATTCATTTTCTTTTCGGCTTAGTCCCTTTACTAATCTGTGGTCACCACAGCGGAATGAACCGCCAACTTATCCAGCATTTGTTTTACACAGCGGATGCCCTTCCAGCCGCAACCTATCTCTGGGAAACATCCATGCACACTCATTCACACTCATACACTACGGACAATTTAGCTTACCCAATTTACTTGTACCACATGTCTTTGGACTGGGGGGAAACCGGAACACCCGGAGGAAACCCACGCGAACGCAGGGAGTTAATTTAATTTTATTTAATTTAATTTAATTTTATTTTACTCCCCTTATTTTACTGACTATTTTTGTGTAGCATCTGACACGTCTGAATGTCAGTGTTGGGATGGAAAAATATAATTAATTTGTATTCAAACTTTGTGATTTACACACATTTGTTGACTTGTATTTTATTCCCTCTTATTTTATATTTATATTATTTTATTTCCCCTTTATTTAATTTAGTTTAATTAAATTTTTAATTTAATTTAATTTTATTTCATGTTACTCCCCCTTGACTATTTTTGTGTAGCATCTGACAAATCTGAATGTCAGTGTTGGGATGGAAGGATGGAAATTTGATTTATACACATTTGTTGACTTGTATTTTATTCCCTCTTATTTTATATTTGTTTTATTTTATTTTCTCTTAATTTAATTTAAAAATTTTTTTTATTATTATTATTTTTTCTTTTTACTCCCCCTTGACTATTTTTGTGTAGCATCTAAATTTAATTTGTACACCAAATGTAAGGCCTATTGTCCCATGACTATATGACAGATTAAAAATATATCTGATCATCATAAAATCAATATAAAACAATGTCTTTTACCTTCTTCTTTTCTTTTTGTGTTTTTTGTATTAAAAATAAACCAAACTCTATCAATATCTTTTATTAAAATCTATCCCAAACATACCAAGATAACTGAACTATACAAGGATGAACACATCCAATCTAAATCCTAATAACAACATCTGTAAATATTCTCATCTCATGACATTTATTATGACTTTACTGCAGTCAAACAACACACCGATTAGATGCTAAATGACTGGCGTCTCTGCGGTCGACATCATTTTAATCCAAATAAGTAGATTACCATCGACTCATTTCCGATATTATCTTCTGCGAATGCAAGATGAGCGAAAAACCCGACTGAGCGATTAGTTGTGTTTCATAACAGCTTCGGTGCACATCAAAATATCAAATGCCGTGTAAAAGAACAGACTGTCCCAATTCTAGCAGTTCCCTCTTCTTAGGCTCTGCTAGGAGAAACGCAGCTCAAATTATGAATGAAATCAGGATGCTGGAGCCAGACTGGAGGGCCCTGAGGATGTTTTTGAATCATGCATGAAGTGTGTGATGTAGATGTATTTATAACAGCTCAGAGTCTGATCCCTTGGTTTGTGCTGGAGGCTGTAAATGAATGAAGGTGAAGTTGAGTGGCACAGAAGCCTGTAAACAGGATTATTCAAACTCAGTCCTGGGATGTCTTTATAGTCTGCCTGCTTGTTAAGTATAGGTGATATTATATGCTATGTGAAATATAGACCATTTTGAGGAATGTAAACAAAAGCAATGGTCCCAACATATTTCCTGTTTTACTTTTGTCATTTCTATAGCTTCATATTTATAAATAATGTTATGATAGCTGTTTTGACATGAAGTTATGATTGAATTACCTCAATACAGTTATGAAATAGTTTGATAACAGGCAGGGAATGTTTATGGGCCAATGATATGACCACATTGAAATGGTCTATACTGTATATCATTTGTATTTCATTTATGGCCTGGATGATTTTAGATGTGATGCCACATTGCTGGAAAAAGACATTTTTATAGCAATGATTTACCTTATTTATACTTATAAATAATTTAAACATTTTAACTTAATATTATTTTAATAAAAATATAATATTGGAGAAAATCAATTATATTTGTTAGCATTTTATTCACACTTATTTTTAGACGTTGTCTTTTTTTATTGTTTTATTTTTATTATATATTAAATTCATTCATTCTTTTTATTTTCAGCCTAGTCCCTTTATTATTCCAGGGTCCCCATAGCGGAATGAACCACCATCTTATCCAGCACGTTTTTACGCAGCAGATGCCCTTCCAGCCGCAACCCATGTCTGGGTAACATCCACACACACTCATTCACACTCATACACTACGGACTACAATTTAGCCTACCCAATTCACCTGTACCGCATGTCTTTGGACAGTCAAGGAAACCGGAGCACCCGGAGGAAACCCACGCGAACGCAGGGAGAACATGCAAACTCCACACAGAAATGCCAACTGACCCAGCCAAGGCTCGAACCAGTGACCTTTTTGCTGTGAGGCGACAGCACTACCTACTGCGGCAATGCGTCGCCTTATATATTAAATTAATAATATAAAAATATAATTGAAAAATCATTATATTTGATTAGCATTTTATTTTCACCTATTTTGGACATTATATTTCATTATTATTTTATTTTAATTTACTTATATTTTTATCTATTTTAGTTTGTGGCAAACCAAAATTTAATTGTTTAATCATTTACACTTATTTTTAGACGCACGCACGCACACACTAAAATAACTGCTTTTATTCTAGGCGAAATAAAACAAATAAGACTTTCTCCATAAAAAAATATATTATAGGAAATACTGTGAAAATTTCCTTGCTCTGTTAAACATAATTTGGGAAATATTTAAAAAAGAATAAAAAAAATCAAAGGGGGGCTAATAATTCTGACTTCAACTGTACATTCATTCATTCATTCATTTTCTTTTCGGCTTAGTCCCTTTATTAATCTGGGGTCGCCACAGCGGAATGAACCGCCAACTTATCCAGCATATGTTTTACGCAGCGGATGCCTATCCAGCGGCAACCTATCACTGGGAAACATCCATACAAACTCATTCACACACATACACTACGGATAATTTTTTATCTTATACCCAATTCACCTGTATCGCATGTCTTTAGACTAGTGGGGGAAATCGGAGCACCCAGAGGAAACCCACGCAAACACAGGGAGAACATGCAAACTCCACATAGAAACGCCAAGTGTCCCAGCTGAGACTTGAACCAGCGACCTTCTTGCTGTGAGGCAATTACTTTACTTATATTTTTATCTATTTTAGTTTTATCTATTAGATGGTAAACAAAAATGTAATTATTTAGTTATTTACACTTATATATATGAGTTTAAATGCTGTTATACCAGCATCTCCATTTTTGGATGAAAATATACAGTTTTGTTTCATTCATTCATCCTTTCTAGACATCCTCAGTATTATATTATGTTTTAATTTGAATTTATAATCTTATTTACACTAATCAAAATGCATTTTATTTATTTATTTAAATAAAATGTGTTTTATTTAAATGTATTTTATTTTAAGATTATATAACGAGTAATATAATAATAATAATAAATATAATATTATATTCTCATTTAAGTTAGATTACATAAAAAATATAGATTTTAATACAATTAAACGAGAATTGAATTGTATTTAATAGAATTATATTTTATTTTACTATTTATTTTAATCCCAAAAGTGCTGTTATAACCACATATTCATGCTTATTATTTTTCTATGAATAAGTATGCTCATAGAAATATGCACCCAGAATATCTCATGTAACGCATTCCTTCATTTTAACATATTGTCAGCATTAAAGCATCTTATGAAGGCCCGAATCAATCTCAATTTAAAGCATTATTAAGATCCTATAGCATAAGTAACTAACAGACACTCTGTCTTGTCCATCATCACACTCTGAAAGCAGATTTAAACCTGCACTCATCAATCTCATAGCGCTAAGCAGATGGCAAAAGCCAAACAGCATTTGATGGTGGCCTTGTAAAATCTGTCCAGAGACGCGTTACATAAGGCTCATGTGCGAGTAGCCACGTTTACAAACTTGCCCAGATTTATCCTGGATCCACACTCCATTCGGTCCCATCTGGATATACAGTAATTCCTTGACCCAAAACACTGGTCAACCGGAGACACGTGTCCAAACACAGCCTTTATATGGTGTGTCTTCAGCTTTAAGCGACGGTAAGACAAACGCAATCCACGATATTTGTTTGTTCATTAATAAATGCTAATTAGAGTAAAGGGCAGTTAAGGTGTAATAGAAATATGCTGTTAGATATTTTATGAATTTATAGACACAATATGGACAATGTAGTTGTTTCTGTGTTGACGTTTCTTGTGTGTGAGAATTTCTCGAAGGTACATCGTTGGAAATTGTGTGGCTGTACTGTTGATATTTGTAATATTTCTCTTCAGTATACAATAGCGAGTAGGCTTTTTTTTTTCATTTTGGGTCTCTGCAGACCTCTGGTGGTCAATGAAGGTGTTGAAGATTGTCCAGTTATATCTACGAGAATACATGCAAAAGAATATAAGTTAGCAATTTATATAGAATAAAATCAGTGTGTGTGTGTGTGTGTGTGTGTGTGTGTGTGTGTGTGTGTGTGTGTGTGTGTGTGTGTGTGTGTGGGAAGTCAGAATGCATCGGAGCACATACTATAAGTGGCAACATCTATGAATTATTATGATTATTATTAAGGTTTTATATTAGGGCAAATTGTCACGTGTGTTTGCTATTTCGTGGAACTGATTTTATTCTTTATTTTTGAAGAATGTTTTAGGCTAAAACTTTGCTACACTGTAAAACCCACTCTGTTAAGGTAACTCAAACCATTTAAGGAAACTGATTGCAACAAACCATGTAAGTTCAAAAACGAATTCTAATGAGTACTGGGACTTAATTCATTTGAGTAAATTAAGCAATTTGAGCCCAGTAAAACCAATGACTGTATAAAATATGGACGACGCGACAGCGCCATTTTCCATTGAACGCTGTGAGGGAAAAATCGCCTTGTGACGGGCACAAACTGTCGCAAAAGACTGCTGAAATTGGAGCCTGGACATGCGCAGAAGGACTTCCTCGTGGAGCCAGAGGAGGAGCTGCGGAATCGAACTTCCAACCAAACGCTTGTACATCAAATCAACCATGCCTCCCGAACTTCTCACTTGACCGCCGGTGTCTGCACCATAACAAAGGCTTGCTAATGCTAATACACTTTGCGTTTACATAGTAGCCTGCGTTTGCTGTTTTATCAACACAAATGGTTGTAATAACGTTAACAAAGTTGAGGTTTATAAAATGAAGATTCAATCGCGCCAGCTCCGGGCCGCAGCGCACATTACTCGTGGGCCGATCCGGCTCGGATGCGGCAGCGTCGGCTCGCTAACGGCCGCCGCATCTGACCGGATGATTATGGACTG
This sequence comes from Danio kyathit, assembly GCA_903798195.1. NCBI lineage: Eukaryota > Metazoa > Chordata > Actinopteri > Cypriniformes > Danionidae > Danio > Danio kyathit. The sequence continues at coordinate 9,677,234 of LR812530.1, read as the reverse complement.
ACTGGCCGAGTCAATCGGGCCAGATGCGGCGGCCGTTAGCGAGCCGACGCTGCCGCATCCGAGCCAGATCGGCCCGCGAGTAATGTGCGCGAGTAGGTACAGCAGACGGAGTCGGGCCGAGGGGTAAGTCTCCGGCAGGCGAGAGTCTAGCCGGAACTGGCCCGAGTGTATTTTGCTATCTGGGTGGTTAGGAGTGTATCAACAAACCGATAAAGCCCTGACCTACCGAATAAACACTGTTCCACCAGATCCTGTATGTCAGAAACTATAGTTTACTGCTGAACAACTTATTTTATCATGATAAAATAACACAGAAATGGAGTAATAACACTTCAGTCTCCTGCCGAAGCTCCGACGTCTGCTTTGAGAAACTGTCAATCACAGCTGTCAATCACGATGACACGCCCAGCATTAAATTACCGCTCAAAACATACTGTTTACAAAAATGAAGATCTGCAGCTATATCAGCACGATAACCAGTGCCTTAACCGACCAGAACCAGCTTTCGGGACATTTTATTGCAAGTGTAATTAATTTTCTTATTTGGTCTCATGTCTCCTTCATTAACACGGAGGAGGCGGGCTTTATGACTTGTACTGCAGCCAGCCCCCAGGGGGCGATCTAACGGCCGAGACCTTCACTCAAGAGCAAGCGTGCGGCACACTTGAGTAAAACCCAATAAAGGAAGAGAACTCAAACCAACTGAGTACTGTAAAACCCAATAAGTTAAGGCAACTCAAAACCGTTTGAGGAAACTGATAGCTACAAATAATTTGAGTTAAAAAACTCATCTATATGAGTACAGTGAACTTACTGAAGTTGAAGTAATGAGGTATTAAATTAACTCAATACCTTCAACACTGAGTTCAAAACTCTTTTCAAATGAGTAGAATTAACTTTCAGTCAATTTTGAGTTAACTACACTCATTTCATTTGATAAAGTTGACTGTTGGCTTTTACAGTGTATATACATTTTGCCACTATTATTTACATTTCTTTCTTACTCATCTGTTAGCACTCTTTTTTTAATCATTCAAAATATAATCAAATGTATTATCTCCTTTTCTTTTCAATATACAATTATTTAATTCATTTAAATATGGGATATAATTTATTATAATTAATAGTTTAATTTTAATAGATTTTTTTGTTTATTTTAATTTATGTTATTTCGTATAAAAAGTTTTATTGCTGTTATACTGGCACCTTCATTTTAAAATTAAAAAAATAAAGTATTCATTCATTCATGGACATTCTCACAATTACATTTTATTTCATAATTAAATTTGAATTATCATGTAAGTTTTACTTTCCCAGTGCTGGGTTGCAGCTGGAAGGGCATCCGCTGTGTAAAACATATCCTGGATAAGTTGGCGGTTCATTCCATTGTGGCGACCCCTGATAAATAAAGGGACTAACTCGAAGGAAATTGAATGATGAGTGAATGTAAGATTTACATGATGCATGTTATATATATATATATATATGCATGTATATATATATATGGGTTGTGCAGTGGGTAGTGCTGTTGCCTCATTGCAAGAAGGTTGCTGGTTCGAGCCTCGGCTGGGTCATTTGGCATTTCATTTAGAGTTTGCATGTTCTCCCCGTGTTTGCGTGGGTTTCCTCCAGGTGCTCCAGTTTCCCCCACAGTCCAAAGATATGCGCTATAGGTGAATTGGGTAAGCTAAATTGTCTGTAGTGTATGTGTGTAAATGAGTGTGTTTGGATGTTTCCCAGTGATTTGTTGCGGCTGGAAGGGCATCCGCTGCGTAAAACATATGCTGGATAAGTTGGCGGTTCATTCCGCTTTGGCGACCCCTGATTAATTTTAAATTCATATTTTTAAATATGAAAAATTTGAAAAATTATGAAACATTACGAATAATTTTTAAATACACAAATTAGATTAGTCAGTACTGAAGCCAAATATGGAGCTAATCTAACAAAATGGCTTATGATAATGGTCCAAAAACTAATACACCCACATTTTTATGTTATAGAAAAATATTAAATACAAATTTAAAAAAGAGGAAAAATCAAGAGAAGCAAAAAAAAGTTAAATAAAAAAATATATATTATTTTTTAAAATGAGAATATATATAAAATATATATATATTATATTTATTTAAAAACATCTTGTTTTTTATTTAATTTTCATGAAGGTAGATGGTATAAAATGCTTTTTTTTTTAAAAAAAAACATCAATAAACTAATGTAAAAATAAAAAAGAATATACATCCAGTCTGCAGGACACTGAAACAGGGTTCCCACGCTTCTTGAAAGTACTTGAATTTCAGACGTATAAACTCAAGGCCTGAAAGAGTCTTGAATGTGCTTGGATTGAAAGTTTATGTTCTTGTTTCAACAATTGTGCTGTGCTGCTTTAAAAAACTGAACGAGAAATTACATTTAAATCTTGCACAACAACTCTGTCAAATAATGCACGCTTTTTCAATATTTCAGGAATCACATTAGAATATTACCAGTATTGAATTCAAAGAAATGATTAAAGTTCTTTAAGTATGACTGTTTAAAACACTCTACATTTTTGAAAATGACACATTCAAAACATCATCATTACTATATGACATTTTAAATGTAAATATTAAGTGTAAGTGAAACATTAAGTACAAGAAGCAATTTCCTGCAGTGTAAAAAATATCTGTTAATTAACGTGTTTTGTGATTCATTTATTTATGGTTGTGAATTGCATTTTGAGACCTTGAATGATTGATGTTAAAAATTCATCTCTACAGTTTAACAAAGTGTCTTTTATAGACATCTTAGTCATTTTAAATTATATAATGTATTAGGAAAAATAAGTGTGTAAAATGACAGAAAATGTACTGGCAGCTTATTACAAGGTTTTTGTACCATATATACAACACCAACCCAGACAATATATCACTTTAAACTATTAAAAATGTTAATAAAAGTCACTTTTTCAAACTTTTCAAGGTTAAAAGTTGTTGGAAGAAAGATCAAGATCCCATAATGCAACTAAATAAATGGAGAAAAATAAAAACATGAATCACAAAATACAGAAAACTGCTACTTTACAGATATTTTATATGGTGTGATGGGAAATAAAAAAGATGCTTCATTTAAAATTATTAGTGATTTAAAAAGTCCTTGAATCTGAAAGAGTGGGAAACCTTTTGAAAGTAAAGGTAACATAAATAGATAATATGCCTGATTAAAGTCTGATATTAATATTAAGTAAAACTTCATCAATCAAAACCATTATTCAGGGTAGCTGAGAATGTCCGCCATTTTTCTGAGAGTCAGGGCGATGATTGCCATTTCTGTGATGGTCATGGTGGACGTTTATTCTGCACACATGGGGAATTTTCCTCTGAAATGTAACACTTGTAAGAGCTGCCGTGAATGTCTTACGCTGCTGAAACACGCTCCTGGTATTTTAAAGACAAATGGCCTGCAGAACAAACATCATTACAGCAGTCACTCAGAGCTCTGTGTGTTTACTCTGCACTGACCAAACATTTTTACTTCTATTTACTGAAAGGTTAAGTTGTGTTAGCATGTTGACTGTTGCCTTACAAAAACACATTAACACTGTATGACTAATGGTGGGCGGCACGGGAGCACGATCGCCTCACAGCAAGAAGGTCACTGCTTCGAGTCAGTGTCAGTTGGCATTTCTGTGTGGAGTTTGCATGTTCTCCCCGTATTGGTGTGGGTTTCCTCCGGGTGCTCCGGTTTCCCCCACAGTGCAAAGACATGTGCTATGTGAATTGAATAAACTAAATTGGTCGTAGTGTACAGTATGTGTGTGAATGAGAGTGTATGAATGTTTCCCAGTATTGGGTTGCAGTTGGAAGGGCATCCACTGTGTAAAACATATGCTGGATAAGTTGGTGGTTCATTCCGCTGTGGCGACCCCTAATGAATAAAGAGACTAAGTCGAAGGAAAATGAATGAATGAATGACTAATGAGATATTTGTGACAGTTTTTACTCCACTGGTTATTTATCGTTGGATGTTTCTCTATTACAAATTGAGCTTTTTCAATTTTATCATGAAAGAGAAAAAGAAAAATGAAGAGAACACTTGAAAATTTTCAGTTTCTCTGGATTTTCTTAAATAATTTGTTAAGCCTTAAGTGTTTTAAGAGTAAAATGTTTATATTGTTTGTTTATATTTTGTTATAATATTTGTTATAATATAATTAAGTTAGAATAGTTCTTAAATATATGTTTTATTCTGTAAAGGTCTGGTAACAATTCCTCTACATTTTAAATAAAATATTGTCGTTTGGAGTATTTTTTTTTTTTGGAAAATCAGTGGTCAGAATAACTAATGTTTAATTTGTTATTACTGGAATTCAGGGTTATTATTATTAATATTATTAATTTAAATCTTTCTAAAATAATGGTATCATGTTGTCTAAAAATGTATATCTTTGAAAGTTTGGTACCTTTTTGTTGTTATATGTGAAGTAAAAAAATGCTATACATGGCAACCCTTTTATTTTAAATTTTAAAGAAATGGCATTAGTAGTTTACAAAATAAAACTATTAATAATGAAATAATATTAATTAAAAGCATTAGTTCTGTTTCCCTGAGAAACATACATATTAATCGTAATTCTTTAAATAAAATATGGTCATTTGAAGTTTTTTTTTTTTTTTTTGAAAATCAGTGGTCAGAAAAGCTAATGTTTAATTTGTTATTACTGGAATTCAGGGTTATTATTATTATTATTATTATTATTATTATTATTATTATTATTGATTTAAATCCTTCTAAAATAATGGTATCGTGTTGTCTAAAAATGTATATCTTTGAAAGTTTGGTACCTTTTTGTTGTTATGTGTGAAGTAAAAAATGCTATACATGGCAACCCTTTTATTTTAAATTTTAAAGAAATGGCATTAGTAGTTTACAAAATAAAACTATTAATAATGAAATAATATTAATTAAAAGCATTAGTTCTGTTTCCCTGAGAAACATACATATTAATCGTATTTTTAAAAAAATATTAGTAATATTTTGGTGTTCATATTAAATTAAATTTACGGGAGTAATTTTATTTACATAGAAAGCATATTGAATGCGAGTACAAATTCCAATGTTTCATTTATCTTTTTATTTAAAAAATAAAATGTCAAAATATGGGTGAAAAAAAATCAATAATCACTCACTGTAACAGATATATTTTTAACACAATTAAACAACATACTCATGCTGGCATGTACTTACCAAGAAAATATAAAAAGTGATCATGTTAAAGTTTATTTTATTACAAATTGTTCTGAGAAATGGGTAAAAACATAAAGAAGAGTGGCAAACTGTGTATAAGAAAGGTTTTAATTTAAAAATGTGTAAAAAGTAATAATAATAATAGTAATAAAAATAAAAATAATAATAATAAAAGTCTAAAACCTGGGTACAGTATAATATAAAATAATAATCATTATTATTCATAGTAGTTACCATCAGGGTGTGAATTACGGGGGGGATTTGGGGTCGATTGACCTTCCCTATCTAACGCTTGAACCTGTTGAAGGGCGTCAAAACCAGATCTATTGGGGGAGGGGGTAGCCCTTTAATAGTGAGAAATAGTTTTATATTAGTTTTATATTAAATAATAATCTTAATGATTAAATTAACAGAAAATATAAATACATTTATACAAATACAATGTATACATTTAACTACCCCTATAATGGTTAATACCACTGAGAATCCAAAATCGCGCCAATCGGTCTATGCAAGAAAAGAAAAATCATTCAACAGTCTGAAACCAGCAGATCTCGAGCACCGATAGACACCGTAAGTGTTCACAAGACACTTTTAGGAAAATTTGTGTTGGTATCAACATATAGCCTAAAATACAGTAAAATTAGATGCCTAGTTTGTATAGTTTCACCTACTCAGATAAAATAGTTGCGTTAAAAATACCCCAACATATGACCCAACTATAGGTTGCTATAGCACCTTCCCAACTATGGGTTATTTTAATAATTTAATACCTTAACCAAGACTGGATGCGACACCAGGTTGATGTCTTCGCTGGGTCCTAAAGGCGAGATTGACGGCCGAATATCCCAAATATGTGTATCATTTCCTCAAAAAAAAAAAAAAAAAAACTGTAGAGATGAACATGGGAGGTAGAGAAAGAGTTTATTTGTTTAATATGCAGTAGATCAGCTATGAAGCATTTGTATCATCTATAATTAAGAGTGCTGGTTAAATGGTTATGAAAATCATGACAGGGAAGGTAATTTGATGGCAAAAATAACGTTATAGCTTAAATAAACATAACACAAAAACAACATTGCGTCCGCATATTAATACAGCTGTTCTGTGTCAGTTAAATCAGTTGACTGTTGAAATTCAAATTTTTTAGCCCAACTGGTTGAGTTATTAAATAAACAACCTAATAAGGGTTAAAAATAACCCAACAAAGCACCAAATATGTTTAACTCAACCATTGGGTTAAATAAATAAGTCAGTGTTTTTTAGAGTGTACAGTAACCTAATCAAATGATACTGTAGGTCAGACACTAAATATCCATCAAAACACCGAACACTTTAATACATTTTATTAATAAATTAGATGTAATTTAAATAAATATGTTACGCAAGCTAGTAACATAACACTGTAAAACCTAATAAGTTAAGGTAACTCAAACCATTTGAGGAAATCGATTGCAACAAACCATTTAAGTTCAAAAACTAATCCTAATGAGTACTGTGGACTTAATCCATTTGAGTAATTTGAGCCCAATAAAACTCAATAAATGAAGAGAACTCAAACCAACTGAGTACTGTAAAACCCAATAAGTTAAGGCAACTCAAAGCGTTTGAGGAAACCGATTGCAACAAACCATTTGAGCTAAAAAACTAATCCTAAGTACTGTGAACTTACTCCATTTAAGTTGAAGTTATGGGGTATTTAATTAACTCATTATCACTGAGTTTAAAACTCTTTTCAATGAGTAGAATTAACTTCCAGTCAATTTTGAGTTAACTACACTCATTTCATTTGATAAAGTTGACTGTTGGGTTTTACTGTGTACCAAAAAAGTTGACCCCCCCTCCCTGATTGTCAATGTATAATTTGCACACTGCTTACCATTGATGTGCTCCAATGCACACACCCACACACAATAATAATACAGCAGAAGAGCCAATCTAAATGGAAACCCTTTGAAATGTATAACAATGGCGCCATCTTGTGTTGTATATAAAACAACTTCAGCTCAAATCCCAATACTTCAGCTCCTAAAGTTTCCTTTTATTAGCTTTCCTTTTATTTATTTGCTAAAGTTGACCTACAACAAAACAACAATTATGCAAAGTGTTTTTTTGTTGATAATATTAAATGACAGCCCTGACCACTTTTATTAACAAAGCAACATTAACAAAGACAATTTAAAACGCATTACTTCAAAACAGTCTGTGGCCTCAAATCACAACCGTACACAGATGTAAGATTGTGTCCACTTATATTGTGTATGTATTTTTTTTTTCCTGTGAAGTGTTCTTATCACATCTATTTAGGCTACAGTACATTAATAATTTGCTATTCTTCAATGGTGACTCTAACCTAACTTCTCAACACAAAGAAAGATAAAAAAACTACACTTAAACGCAGTTCTGTTTGGTATTCCAACATAATACTTTCTCGAAAGCATTCGCCATGTACCAGGAAACTTCTAGTGAGTTATTGCTTGATGGCATACATATTTTTCAGGAACAGAGCCAATGGCCAGAGCAGGAAGTTGCCGCAGACTGACTGAGGCATATTTGTCAATGTGTACAGTTGCTTTGGGATCTTCAACATGGCCACCGTCGACACAGGTGAAAGCGATTCTGCACAGGTAAGAGGACATTAACACCTGACCTCTACATTTTACTCTCTATTCCTTTTCTCTTATTAACAAAACTTTAATGCAGACATGAGTCCTTCTGTTGCAGTTGCGTGACAGCTGTGAAAGTCACGGTATGGTTGGTATGCAGTGTTTAGTGCTGAGTTTTATTTTTGTTGTTGGGTTAAATGTCTTAAATGTGTGTTTAAATGGTTTTGGCTGGTTTGAATAAACGTGAAGTGTATCTTTAAAAAGGTGAGCGCGTATTTGCATATTTCGCGGGAGTTCTCTGACGAGCGCGTTCTTCTGTGACAGTCTTCGATTTGTTATCGTTTGTTGACGGATTCGTCACGTTGTGAATGATTTCGTGCTTCGGGTGACAGCTTACACATTTGAGCACATACTGTTTGACAAGCAGTTTATGTTTGTGCACTCATAATAATCATACTTACTGTATTTTTGCATTTTCTGTACCACTGCTTGTATTCGAAACTCATTTACAACTCGACTAGTATTAGTTTTCATTTCGTGTTAATGTGTTCAGATCAGCTGATGGAGAATTACAGTACTTTATTAGGCTGTTGTTAAGGTATTCTGAAAGGTTTTGTGTGTTGCTAAGGTGTTTTGGATGGTGGCTTTGCAGACCCGCCCACTCCATGAAAGCATATGATGATCTTTTTGCTCTTTATAATAAATAATACTAATTATAATAAGGCAAAAGGTGTATCTTTTAATGTTATTTAATAGTTCTGACTATCAGTGAGCAGTTGTATTTTTGTAAACTAAAGTTTACAAAGATTTCATACATACATACATACATACATACATACATACATACACACATGTAACAAATGTATTACTGCTCATTGTTGAATTAATTAATGTATGTTAACTAATAGGCCCCTATTATATAATAATAATAATAAATTATGTAAATGATATAAAATACAAATAATAATAATTATAATAATAATAATAAATTATGTAAATGATTTAAAATACAAATACAAATAATAATAATAATAATAAATTATGTAAATGATATAAAATACAAATAATAATAATAATAATTTATGTAAATGATATAAAATACAAATAATAATATAATAATAATAAATTATGTAAATGATATAAAATACAAATAATAATAATAATAATAATAATAAATTATGTAAATGATATAAAATACAAATAATAATATAATAATAATAAATTATGTAAATGATATAAAATACAAATAATAATAATAATAATAATAAATTATGTAAATGATATAAAATACAAATAATAATAATAATAAATTATGTAAATGATATAAAATACAAATAATAATAATAATAAATTATGTAAATGATATAAAATACAAATAATAATAATAATAATAAATTATGTAAATGATATAAAACAAATAATAATAATAATAATAAATTATGTAAATGATATAAAATACACATAATAATAAAACTAATAATAATAATAATAAATTATGTAAATGATATAAAACTAATAATAATAATAATAATAAATTATGTAAATGATATAAAACAAATAATAATAATAATAATAAATTATGTAAATGATATAAAATACACATAATAATAAAACTAATAATAATAATAATAAATTATGTAAATGATATAAAACTAATAATAATAATACGTTTTATTATTATTATTATACACTGTTATCTTTAATACATAAATTAACATTTCTAAAATACATTTTGTATAATTAAATAATAATAATTATTATTATTGTTATTATTATTATTATTATAAGGCACACTACTAGTATAAATGAGCTATCACTTTCCTTATTTGTGCATTATTTATTTTTTATAATCGATTAATGAACAATCAAAGCAGTAGTTAACATCAGAGGCACATTCATATTAAAATAAACGTAAACAGTCTCATGAAATTCCATTTTAATATAATACTATCAACAAAGTAGTTACATAATACTATGTAACAAATGCATAGAAATGTGTTAAAGTAATTAAAATGTAAATGACAGATTAAGCATTTAACGTAAGCACCTTGGAATTATAAGATTGTATTAGACATATTTATCAAAAAGAAATTATTCAAATATTCTTCTGTGAAAACATTTAAATTATGGGATTTCCTATGTACGTTTTGGGACTTTTTATTTAGAACTTTATTATTTTTTGAATATGTAAAGACTTTAAAGCTCAATATCTCAATTATTTTCAGAATATAAATACATAAAAAAAAATTATACTGTGAAATATTATTTTTAGTAAATGCTTTGATTTGAATGTATTTGAATATTTACTCCAGTCTTCAGTGCATGGTCTTTCAGAATTATGCTGGCTGATTTGGTGCTCAAGAAATATTTTGGATTGCTAGTTTTGCTGCTTTGTAATCTTTTAAACGTCTTGATAACCAAAAACAACATTTATTAGAAATGACATTTTTTTTTATTTTACTTCTTAATGCATTTGAATGCAAGTATTACTATTATTATGTTTTAAAAAAAATGCTATTTTAGTTAATGACGTTAAGAATTATTAACCTTGACTGTTTCATGTTGTTCTTAATGCATTTAAAGGCAAGTATTACTATTTTTCTGTTTTTTAATGGTATTTTAGTTAATGTGGTGAAGAATCAATAACTTTTCACTGCTTCTTGTTGTTCTTAATGCATTTGAATGTAAGTGCTACTATTATTATGTTTGTTTTAATGCTATTTTAGTTAATGTGGTGAAGAATTCATAACTTTTGACTGTTTTTTTATTCTTCTTTATGCATTTTAATGCAAATATTACTGTTTTTAATGATATTTTAGTTAATGTGGTGAAGAATTCATAACTTTTGACTGTTTTTTTATTCTTCTTGATACATTCGAATGCAAGTATTACTGTTTTTTAATGCTATTTTAGTTAATATTGTGAAGAATTCATAACTTGTGACTGTTTCTTATTCTTTTTAATGCGTTTGAATGCAAAAATTACTGTTTTTAATGCTATTTTAGTTAATATTGTGAAGAATTCATAACTTGTGACTGTTTCTTATTCTTTTTAATGTGTTTGAATGCAAGAATTACTGTTTTTAATGCTATTTTAGTTAATGTGGTGAAGAATTCATAACTTTTGACTGTTTTTTATTCTTCTTAGTGCATTTGAATGCAAGAATTACTGTTTTTAATGCTATTTTAGTTAATGTGGTGAAGAATTCATACCTTTTGACTGTTTCTTATTCTTCTTAATGCATTTGAATGCAAATATTACTATTTTTATGTTTTCTTAATGCTAATTTAGTTCATATGGTGAACATTTCCAAACTTTTGACTGTTTCTTATTCAAATCTAAATTTGCATGAACATGTGGTTTGTTACTGGCTGCTTCTTGAAACATTTATTTTTTGGATGTTTGCGTAGATAGCATGTCTGATATGTGGAACGCAAGCATTTTCTGTAGCGGCAGTTCAAAGTTAATGGTTTATTATTGCAATGTGAGAAAGCTATTAGGTGGAACAAGGAAATGCAAGCTATTCAGATGTCCAGAACCGGCTGGATAAAGAAATCCTGCCCCTGAAGCTAGAGAGAAATAGAGAGAGAGAGAGCCCAAACAACATGCATTTACTCTTTCCATCCCATGTATGGAGATCAGCTCTATGTAAACTAAAGTGTGTCTGTTTTTTGGTTCCAAGTTTCTGACAAAAGCCTGATTGCCTCCAATGGGCTTAATGTTAAGTTTGTTTTTATTTTTACTCTTTGATTACTCTTATTAATACTAAAATACTAAAATTGTTTTGAATTTTAATTATCTGAATATTGTAATAATTTGAAAATAAATAATAGCCTAATAAGCATTTTAATGTAAAACAAAATGTTTAAATGTTAACTGTTAACTGTTTAGGGTATGAAGAGTTCAGATGCAAAAACCTCTAAAACATTTTTCAAAAGAGTATTTTTTTCTGAGTCTATGTTTATGCTTAGTTATTCTGTTCAAAGTATTTTAAATTAGTGTTTAATTTATTTATTGAAGTCAAAAGCTGTATCTGGTAATAGTGGGTCTAACTAACAAAGATAAATAAATACTGAAATAAATGTATTAATAACTACTTGTTAATGAACTGTTGTTAATTGATAGGCCAATGTTGTAGCTAGTATAATAATAATAATAATAATATTAATAATATTAATAATAATAATAATAATAATAACAGTATTATTATTATTAATAATAACAATAACAATAATCACAATAATCAAAATAATAACAATAATATATTATTATTTATTTAAATATAAATAAATAAAGGAGTGGATATTATTTCATATTATTATTATTATTATTATTATTATTATTATTTCTATAAATAAAAATAATAATAATATATTATTTATTTAAAAAAATAAATAAACAAAGGGGTGGATATTTTCTTTTTCTTCTTTTTCTTTTTCTTATTACTATAAATAAAAATAATAATAATATTCATAGTAATAATAATAATAATTATAATAATAATAATATTTATTATTATTATAATAATAGTATTAATAATAATAGTATTATTATTATTATTATTATTATTATTATTGTTATTATGATTATTATTAATAATCATAATAATACTAATAATAATACATTATTATTTATTTAAGTATAAATAAATAAAGGAATGGATATTATTTCTTCTTTTTATTATTATTATTATTGTTATAACTACTATAAATAATAATAATAATAATAATAAATGATAATAATAACAATATTTATAGTAATAAAAATAATAATAATAGGATATTTATTTAAAAAAGAAATAAATAAAGGTGTGAATATTATTATTATTATTATTATTGTTATTACTACTGCTATAAATTATAATAATACGAATAATAATAATAATAATATTAATAATATTTATAGTAATAATAATAATGATAATTATTATTATTAATAATATTGTTATTGTTATTATTATTATAATTATTATTATAGTTGTAAAACTATTATTATTATTATTATTATTATTATTATTATTAACAATAATAACAGCAACAATAATATATAATTTATTTAAAAATAAAGGGGTGGATATTATTATTATTAATATAAATATCATTAATAATAATAATAATAATAATAATAATAATAATAATAATAATAATAATAGAAATAATAATAATAATAATAATAATAATATTTATAGTAATCATAATAATAGTAATAATATTTATAGTAATAACAATAATGATAATAATAATAACAATAACAATATCCACCCCTTTATTTATTTATTTATTTATTTATTTATTTTCAAGACCCCATTCATCTATTACATTTGGCTGTATTTAATTTTATTTAGATTTTTAAAACAACAATAAAAATAATAATTATTATTAATATTTTACACTTTTGACTTTAATACATAAAATAATTTTAAAAATACATTTTACAAATATATTTAGTCATTTCTTCCATTGCCATCCGCAGCAGCAAAAGCCCGTGTGATGCACTCATTACATGCCCAACGTGAAGATCTGAATGCATCACATTCAAGCTGTCTTTTCTCAAGGCTTCTTCTGTAGATAAACAAACGAGTCAGTGATGCGTAGATGATGCAGACGTAACAAACGCTGGCCCCTGACTCACTGTACTGCTGGTTCATTTTCACTGACGCAGCTGGCGATGATACACAGATCATGAATGAGACCCTCTTTTAGCGACTGTGGTGAAAAGAGAGACTAGCCCTGCATGCCATGATCCGTCTTCGGTACGGATGACTCCAGCTGACCGGCTGACCGACCTTTACGTCATGCTGTCGGTTGAGAGATCTCGTTCCAGCAGCACAGCGAAAATCAGGACAAAAGGTCATTTAAAATGCCTTACGATGACTAGTTAACCCGTCTGTGTCTAAAGCGATACTTTAAACTAGGGCTGTACAATATATTGTTTCAGCATTGATGTCAGAATGTGCGTATTTGCAATAGTCACATCACAGGGTGTGCAATTTTGAGTCCAGGAGCCACAGAACACATGTAATTTGTAAAGTCTAACCATAATAGAGTAAAATTATCATTACACCGTGTTTTTCAGGCCTGTGAGCATTTTGTGAGATTAAAACATTTGAGCACAGGAAATGATGAGGTTTGGACGTGTAATAGGGCTGGACAATATATCGTTTTAGCATCGATATCACAATGTGTGCATTCGCCATAATCACATTGCAGGATCTGCGATGTTGAATTGGGATTACAGTTGACCGGGAGCAGCAGTTCAGAACATGAGATTTGAGGAGTCATTGAAGATTTTTACCATAAATAATGAAGCAAAAGTTGATCCCTTGCATGTGTTTGACGTCCTGTGACTGTATGAGCATATCAAGAAAGTTTAAGGCATTCAGGCACAATAAATTGTACCATTTGTAGGTTTCATTCTATTTCATTTAATTTTCTTCAGCTTAGTCCCTTGATTATTCAGGGATCGCCACAGCGGATTGAACCGCCAACTTATCCAGTATATGTTTTAATAATAATAATAATAATAATAATAATACATTTTACAGGTTATTGTATAATGATGATTTGTTCTGTAGACTATCGAAATAAAATACAGTTTAAAGGGGCTAATAATTTTGACCTTAAAATAGTTTTTAAAAAATTAAAAACTGCTTTTATTTTAGCCGAAATAAAACAAATAAGACTTTCTCCAGAAGAAAAAATATTATCAGACATACTGTGAAAATTTCCTTGCTTTGTTAAACATCATTTGGGAAATACTTAAAAAAAGAAAAAAAATTCAAAAGGGGGCTAATAATTCTGACTTTAACTGTATTTATATATATATATAATTTATATATACACACATACAGCAACAGTGCAGATACAATTAAGTATTAAAAGCCATCTTAAATAAGTGGGTTTTAAGTCTTGATTTGAATAATGTAAGGGAGCCAATGTTTCTGATGGCAGGTGGTAGTGAGTTCTAAAGACGGGGTGCAGAGCGGCTGAATGCTCTTTTGCCCATGGACGATAGACGAGCAGCGGGAACATTCAAGTCGAGGGAGGAAGAAGATCGCATGGTGCGAGAGGGAACGGCAATGTGGATGAGGGAAAACAAATATGGAGGGGCGAGATTGTGGATGGCTTTGAATGTTAACATTAAAATTTTAAAATAAATTCGAAAATGAACTGGTAACCAGAGAAGCTTTGCAGGACAAGGGTAGGCATGGGACGATAACCGTCTTCAAGGTATACCGCGGTTCGGAAAAGTCAAGGTTTTAAAACCGCCAAAATTTTCTGTAATACTGTTCCTAAAGGTATGTGTAAGTTTTTTATTTACTTTTTTTTTTTAGTTTTTTTAGGACAACAGTATCTCCAGCAGAAAAAATATCCAAAGATGCCGTTTTAAATTAAGAAATCTGTGTTTTTGAAACAAATGAAGACAGCAGAAGTCAATGATTCATATGAATTATATAGCCTGACATGTTTACTGCTCTAAAATATCATAAATCTTTTAAGAAATAGAGTATATTGTTTTCAAAGGGGAAAAAAAGTTGTTTTATTACCCAGACATTTAAAAATAATATATTTTAGAGCAGTAATCAATCACAATACCGTGATACCGTGAAACCGTGATATTTTTATCTAAGGTTATATCGTCAGGATCTTATACCGGTCCATGCCTAGACAGGGGTGATGGGATGAGAAGAAGGGGTTCTGGTGATGATATAGGCAGCTGAGTTCTGGACCAACTGAAGCTTACGGAGGGATTTATGAGTGAGACCAAAGAAAAGGGGGTTGCAGTAATCTAAACGAGATGTGACAGCTATGAACAAGAACAGCAGTGGGATGGGGGGTAAGAGAATGGCGGAGACCTTTAATGTTGCGTAGGTGGAAGTAAGCAGACCAGGTGATGTTATTGATGTGAGAATCAAAAGATAGGGTGCTATCAAGGATGACACCCAGACTCTTAACCTGTTTAGAGGGATAAATGGAACAGTCATATATAGAAAGAGTAAAGCTGTCAGTTTTGGAGAGTGTTGATTTGGTACCAACAAGCAAACCTCAGTTTTTGCACTATTTAATTTGAGAAAGTTAAGAAAGAGCCAAGATTTGATTTCTGCTAAGCAGACTGTAAGGGATAAAGGTGGAAAATAAGAAGAGGGTTTGCCAGAGAGATAGGGGAAGGGGAAGGAGATAGATGATAAAAAGCAGGGGCCCCAGGACTGAGCCCTGGGGTACACTCGAAAAGACTATAAAATGCTGAAAAGTGAATGATTTGAGTTGAATGAACTGAACGCAGTGGATGCCCTTCCAGCCACAACCCATACACTCTTGCATTTACACACATACACTAGGGCCAATTAATTTATTCAATTACCGCATGTCTTTGGACTGTGGGGGAAACTGAAGCACCGAGAGGAAACCGAGGGGAGAACATGCACATTTGTAAGTTTAATAAAACATATTTTTATTGAATTATTTATACAATGAAGAGTATGCAGTACTATTTTACATTTATTAATTCATTTCAGATCAAAAAACAAACAGATTATTCATTTTCTGTACCTAAATTTGTACCAATTAGCTATTTACTGGTGAAATTGTATTCGGTAACACTTTATTTTGATGGTCCATTTGAGTATTAGTAGACTGTCTACTTAATATCTGTTGACACTGACATTTAACAGTCCTTCAACAGACATTTAACTGACTATAAGAAACTTTGCAATTACATGTCAACTTACACTAACCCTAACCCCAACCCCAACCCTAACCCCAACCTAACAGTCTACTTATAATCTAATGATAATTAGTTGCAATGTAACTTAAATCAACAAACGGACCGTCAAAATAAAGTGTGACCTTGTATTCATATCACAATATATATATTGCAGAAAAGCAAAACATTGCAATGTCAGATCTTTCCAATATCGTGCGGCCCTGATGTGTAACAAAAATTAATTTGATTTCATTATGTTTACCATGAAGACTAACTAAACAGTGTTATTTTACATTTGTACTGCAAAAAATAGCTTTTCTTACTTAGAATTTGTCTAGTCTAAATATCTAAATTTCAAACTGAAGACAATATTATTTCACATATCACATTGACATTCAGTAAAGGAGAAAAAAGAGAAAAATGCTTAAT
The DNA here is from genome assembly GCA_903798195.1 of Danio kyathit. NCBI lineage: Eukaryota > Metazoa > Chordata > Actinopteri > Cypriniformes > Danionidae > Danio > Danio kyathit. Next base: position 9,660,270 of record LR812530.1, on the reverse strand, counting down.
TTTGATTATTTCTGAAAACAAAAATATATTTTTACTTGTCTAGAACATGTTTCTTGATTTAAGACTTTTGATATTTGGAAAAGCATTTTTTTGCATTGTGATTATTTAATTTCTGAACTTGAATACTGTACTGACTCCCCAGAAAATCAACATAGGCTCATTCTGAAAACTTGTAGCCCTATATACATTTCTGGAGATCGCGAATTATGTAGACAGAAGTAGGTATGGCTGCATTTCGTCCTTAAAACGAACACTACGGGGCGGTATAATGCCATTCCTCTTCACGCTTACCAGCTGACCGTTTACCAACGTATGGACAGCTCTCCCGCTGTAACCAGTTTGTCCAGTAGCTCGCCATGTACATTGGCGGACTTGAGACGCAGAGAACCAAAAAAAGACAAAAACAGAAGCCAAAAAATAAAATAAACACGTAAATAAAAGGGTGAGAATGTGGTCAAATCTGAAAACGTGGTAAAAATCAAGCGAGTGCTTTTTAAAACTGTTGGTTGGGTTTAGAGAAGTAGGTGGGCGGATCAATCAGTGCTTTTGAAAACACTATATATTGGGTTTAGGGAAGGAGGAGGGTGGGTCAGTCAATCGGTCAGTCAGTCAGTCAGTCAGTCAGTCAGTCAGTCGACAGCGGCCTCTGGTAGATTTACGTGAGAAGAGCAGGAGCAAATGGCACTCGCGAGAGAAATTTAAGATCTCAAAAAGCGTACACAGCAGCCTCTGGTGGATTCGCAAAAACAAAAACAAAAAAAGTACCTCCTGGGATGTATTTGGCGCTCCCCAGAAATGCACATAGGGGTATGTTTTCAGAATGAGCCTGGTTTGCCAAAAAATGTTAAATAAAGCAATTCAAACCATCTGGTGAAATTGTGCTCATATAGCAATCAATCAATATATATATATATATATATATATATATATATATATATATATATATATATATATATATATATATATATATATATATATATATATATATATATATATATATATATATATATATATCAGAAAAATTAAATATTCATAATATAATCATGGGGCTCTATTTTAAACCTTGTTTTTTTGCACTAAGGCCTCGTTTACAGTTGGTATTAAGATTAACATTAAATTGAAGTCTAAATGGGGTTTACTTTTGACCAAAGCGCTTTTGATATGCTACATTTAAAGGGGCCCTATTATGCAAAAATGATTTCATGAGCAGTTTTAAACACAGTTGTGTGGCATCAGTCTGTGACTATAACCAGCTTCAAATGGTAAAAATGTATAAACACTTTGATTGACATTCTCCCTTTGTACGTGTCATCAAAGGGGGAAAGCCCTGCCCATTAGTAAAGTTCGCTCCTTCATTAGCAAAGGACAATTAGTTATGTTTTTGAATCTGCCACTATGCTGACACACAGGCATTTGTAGCTTCGCCCTCTTTTGAAAAGAGCACAACCTCATTTAAGTTTTAAGGTTTTCTATGATTAGGGCGCAAAGTATGGTCTAAATGGACCAATGAAATGATCACCTCTAATAGTACAGCAATTGCACCCTTCAACTTGGCCTTAATTGGCAAGAAGGAGACACAAATTGATATTACTTGCGATGTTCGGCCTATATTCAGAATGGATCTCTTGTAGCACAATCACATACAGCATGACTAATAAAAAACATAATAATTACATTTGCATACACTCTTACCATCTGTTAATTACTCACATAACCTTGTGTCAAAACTGATCACTCAACATTTTAATACGTAATCAATGACTACATTCTCAAAGTTTATACCAATGTTTACATGAATTGTACCGAAAAGATGCAAACTTTATTTTAGTTTTCATTATATATTGCAAAATGTTTCAACGACCATATTCATTCTGCCTTTTGTAGTGCATCCACAACTTATAATGGAAGCTTGTGATTTTTATGGCATTTGAATGTATACTGAGACTGAAAGGCATATATATATATATACTGCACAAGTCCACCGGACCCAGAGGATTGTTCTTAGCATTGTTTCACATCAAAGGTTTACCTTTGGACTTTAGTAATCTATTATGTCTGCTAACGTCTTGGTAGCTCCAGTAACTGTGGTTGTATCCATAAAACTTTATGGAGCTGAGTTAAAGGCTTTTCAATGCAGTCAGAAAATCTTTTATTGGAATATAGTGAAAATTGACATTTGTTGCAAGACATGTTAGTATAGATGGTGAATATTTACGTTTTTATGTGAATTATGTTTATAATATATTGTATATACTGAATAAGTCACATAAAAAGTACAGATTTAAATCTTAAGGACCAGATATACTTACAGCAGTGGTCCTCAATTCTGGTCCTCGGGCCATTTTGTATGTCTTCCTTACTTAACACACCTGATTCAGATCATCAACTCATTAACAGAGACATCCATGAACTGATCTTTAGCTGTGTCCCAAATGGCACACTATACGCTTATGCACTATGTACTTATGCACTTACACACTCAACAGCAGAGTATATGTATGTAGTGTCGTCCTAAATGAAACACTAATGTTTATTTTACTAAGCGGAAATTCAAACCGTTTCCCTGGGTTTGTCAAATTAGTGAAATAAATGACCAAAGTACCAAATAATACCTGCCACAAGTATAACCGCAATCACCATTGTGGAGGTGGTATAATCACTCTCGTAGGAGAATACTGCTTTCAAAATCCAAAATAAATAAAGTAATCCAACATGAGCACCCCATAGCTCCGTCCCTTCCACTATGAGCAAAGCAGCAGCCGTTGAGTGCGGAAGTGTCCAACATTTGTGGAATAAGTGCATCATCCGGGTAGTTGCAGTGCAGTTATTATTTTTAGGGTTTTCAGTGTGAACCAAGCGGCAACCTCCCGCTCTCTCTCAGGAAGCCAATACGGAAGTAACTGAAACTGCAATTCATCGAAATTCCGCTAGTCCTGGCTCCATAATAGAGCAAATTTCTATTGAGCCCACTGTTAGAATGGCCAACTTTACAGCAGAAAAAAAGGTGTTTACAGCCTGGTACAAAGAATGATTTTGGTTCATATAGCTAATATTACCCTTCGTGACAATTGTGAGGGGGGTGAATTTTTTTATAACTCATCCGTTTCCTTTATATTAGGTTATATTAAGTTTGCATAATTAAGGGCGTGGCCACTTGAGTGACAGCTAGGTCTCGCTGGTCGCCGTCAATTCACCTCAGCTAATTACGGCTGATTAGCCGCTGATCTCGGCATATTCATCGTATTTTTGGGTTGTTATATGTGGCTTTACACAGTCAGTTGCCTTTTGGAATTATTTCCTACAATTATCAGATGATATGGCATGCTGTGTGCACTTAATTGTGCTCACAAACCATTCACGTGGCCCCCATTTCCCAGGTGAGTGAAATATATAATTATATACCATCTCAATGAATGTATTTGTTTTATATAAGATCGTTTATCATTTATAATGTTCTTTAGACCTGTAATGCACTCCAGAATCTGACAGATTATTAGCTGTAGGCTCTAGAACAGTCATCTGAAGCGTTGTCATACAGTGTTCTGCCTGGACTTCATAATTAGCCTTGCATTTACTAACACAGACTATATCTGAAGTTTTTGGAAGTAATTCGCACTTTCCTCCTGTTGAAAAACGTCATAAGCGCAATGCTTAGTGGCTCAATGTGTAATGCATTGAGCCACTAAGCATTGCGCTTATGACGTTGCTTATGAAACAGTGTTTTTAAAAGTCTAAACACTTTATTGATAAAGTGTACAACCAAGCACATGTGGTCAGAACACAAACGAGTCGCAGGTGATGAAGTATTAAGCGTTTCTCCCTTAGGAAAGCCTGTCTAAGCAGAATGCCAGCATGCGTCTGTAGCTCCGCTCACGCTCCGCCTCTTTGCCCTTGTATGGTATGCCCGGGGTTGGTGCGATGACGCGCGAACAAAATGGCGACGGTCGGCCACACCTTCTGGTAGCTTCTTTTGGGTTCTTCATAAACCTATGGGTGACGTCACGGATACTACGTCCATATCTTTTACAGTCTATGGTGTGAACGCACTAACACTATTTATACTACAAAATGGCATAGAATAGTGCATGAGTATGCGATTTGGGACGCACCTCTTGTGTGTAAAATAAAAGAGACATACAAACTGTGCATGGGGTGGGAGCGGACTTAGACTTAGGACTTAGACTTAGCTCAAGGACTGGAATTGAGAACCACGGACTTACAGCTTGTGCCAGTGTAAACTGACTTTTTGGCTTTAAAACAGGTATTAAAACAGCACGTGTTTATTACTAAACACATGCGCTGAAAAGGTTTGGAGACAGATATTTTTACACCTGACCTTACTGAATATGCATTTGTGGGGGTTTCCCAGTTAAACATTCATTTTATGGGAGGGTATTATTTAAATTAATCATGCAACTCATAATTCATATAATTATTCATCTGCTTAAAAAGCACCTTTTATCAGGTAGTAGCACATTTTATAAGGTAGAAATTTTTTTCCACATGCATTTCGAATTGTCCGAACATAATGTTTGCCAAATATGTTAATGCTAAATAAACAAAGGAATTGTTACTGCTTACAGAATTAAGTGCAGTAATAAATAGAATAAATGTGCAGTGGCTTTTGGAGGCGTGAGAATGCTCTGTGAGGTAATAATACTAAACCCATTTGATGATAGACTTTGGCTAAGGCTTTTTAGAACGACCAAATCAACATTTTAGATGTTTTACAATTCGGTCAGTTTAGGTCTGTCACAATAATAAATATATGGACTTATCACACAACACGTGGACATGACCTCAATCATTTTTGGTGATGCGATATATATCGCCCATACATAAAAACCAATTCTAGCGACATTTTAGCTGATTGTGCAACATCTCTATATCTATTGGAGGTGTCAGTGTCAGTATGGTTAAAAAAACACTATAGTATTTACTATAAATTACTATTTCATGTGGGTGTCTGACAACTGAAAATAGATCTGGTAGCAGATATCGCAGCCTCTGTTACTTTAAACCTTGCACTTTTTTGTTAACATTTATTATTACTTATTTGTTTAGGATACACGTTTTCACATTCTGATTCCAATACCTAGTTATTAAATTGTTAAAAATGACTAATTAAATGAAATATTCTTAAGAATAAAATATGATATGTTGTTTGGAAGAGTGTACTTGCATCGCGATGCTATTATATTGTCATTCTGGTCTTAAAATGACAATAATATCGTTTATCGCAATATATTTTGGTGCAATATATCGTACAACAAAAATACAGGGAGTGCAGAATTATTAGGCAAGTTGTATTTTTGAGGATTCATTTTATTATTGAACAACAAGCATGTTCTCAATGAACCCAAAAAACTCATTAATATCAAAGCTGAATATTTTGGAAGTAGTTTTTAGTTAGTTTTTAGTTTGAGCTATTTTAGGAGCATATCTGTGTGTGCAGGTGACTATTACTGTGCATAATTATTAGGCAACTTAACAAAAAACAAATATATACCCATTTCAATGATTTATTTTCACCAGTGAAACCAATATAACATCTCAACCTTCACAAATATACATTGCTGACATTCAAAAACAAAACAAAAACAAATCAGTGACCAATATAGCCACCTTTCTTTGCAAGGACACTCAAAAGCCTGCCATCCATGGATTCTGTCAGTGTTTTGATTTGTTCACCATCAACATTGCCTGCAGCAGCAACCACAGCCTCCCAGACACTGTTCAGAGAGGTGTACTGTTTTCCCTCCTTGTAAATCTCACATTTGATGATGGACCACAAATTCTCTATGGGGTTCCGATCAGGTGAACAAGGACGCCATGTCGTTAGTTTTTCTTCTTTTAGACCCTTTCTTGCCAGCCACGCTGTGGAGGACTTCAGCCTTTCTTACCTTGCCCATGTCTCTGAGTATTGCACACCTTGTGCTTTTGGGCACTCCAGTGATGTTGCATCTCTGAAATATGGCAAAACTGGTGGAAAGTGGCATCTTGGCAGCTGCACGCTTGACTTTTCTCAGTTCATGGGCAGTTATTTTGCTGAGTGCTGCATCCCTCTGCAAGATATCTCACTATTTTTGACTTTTCGGAGCCTGTCAAGTCCTTCTTTTGACCCATTTTGCCAAAGGAAAGGAAGTTGCCTAATAATTATGCACACCTGATATAGGGTGATGATGTCGTTAGACCACACCCCTTCTCATTACAGAGATGCACATCACCTAATATGCTTAATCGGTAGTAGGCTTTCGAGCCTATACAGCTTGGAGTAAGACAACATGCATAAAGAGGATGATGTGGTCAAAATACTCATTTGCCTAATAATTCTGCACTGCCTGTAGATACCGTTACAGGCCTAGGTCAGTCCATTGCTTTGTCTAATAATGCCATCCCATTGCGTTCATTTTTGGTATCTCATGATCTGTTAAAACAAAAGCACATGACTGTTTGGATGCGTATGCTGAAATTTATTTGGTAAATGTGTTTCCATCATAGTTTATGAGCATTTTTTCTAATTGGTTAAAAATCCTACTCTTATTCACTTTTTCAAAATGTATGCACCTCTTGACTTTTCCATTAAGCATTTTCCAATATTCCAAAATGTGCATTTTGGATGGAAACATCCTGTTGTTAGTTCATGTTAATGAATGTAGTCATTCATTCATTCATTTTCCTTTGGCTTAGTCCCTTTATTCGTCAGAGGTCGCCACAGCAAAATGAACCACCAAATTATCCAGCATATGGTTTATGCAGTGGATGCCCTTCCAGCTGCAACCCAGTAGGGAATGTAGTTGACTAATATTAGCAAATAAAAACTTCTTGTAAAATGTGTCATCTGTAGAGCTTTACAGTGAGATCTTCACATGAGATTTAGAGCTAGTGAAGTATAATAATCACTCTCAGTAACGACTGTCAGTGATTAGCAGTATTTGTGTGTTTATTTAAAGAAGCTGTTTGTGGTGAACATGGAATGTGGTCCCAGTGATGTGTGACTGACTATTAACCACACAAGCTTTCATCCTAACAGAAATATACGCGTGAAATAACACAACTTTATTAAAGGATATGTGGATCCAAAACTCTATATTCCATGCTGTATTTTCTCAGTCAGTGTTTCCTGAAGTTGCTCCAGGTGTTACGCACCATTTAGTGTGTTACAAACAAATTACACAACATCTATGGAATTTTCCCAAGGGGAAAGTATGATATCGGGTGGTAAACTATATATCTGGTGGACCATAATGGCTCAATGCTCTTCCGACTTTTGCTATGCAACCATTTGAGGGCCTAAAAAATCTCTTTTGTGCCAACCATGAGGAAACTGGCAGAGAGCAGACAGAGACTATAAATCCTAGAAGAGAAGAAGCAGCCTTTCTGAATAATGTTTAAGTCTGCAGTTCTTTAGCCGCTGATGTGCCACCTTTGTCTTTCTATCTTTCTGAGTTGTGGTTGTTATTTATGTGAGAGGGCTGTGTGTTAAGCTGTATGTCTTTTATACTGTATCCTGTTAGTTGTCTTTGGGTGTGTGTGTTTTCATGGTCAGCGGCTCTGGATATTTGCTCAGTAACTCTGATAGTTTTTGGGTGGGACAGCTGGGATGGTGTATTAAAAAAAAGGCATATTAATGTGAAAATGGAAAAGAGGAAATGGTCAGCTAACTTAGAAAACAGTCTAAATAAATAGTTTTAAATGTGTGTAATATATAAGTTGAAGTCAGAATTATTAGTCCCCTGTTTATTTTTATCCCCAATTTCTGTTTAACGGAGAGGAGATTTCTTTACCACATTTCTAAACATAATAGTTTTAATAACTCATCTCTAATAACTGATTTATTTTATCTTTGCCATGATGACAGTAAATAACATTTTCAATATTTTTCAAGACACTTCTGTACAGCTTAAAGTGACATTAAAGGCTTAACTGGGTTAATTAGGTTAAAGGTGCTGTATGTAAGTTTGTGACTCTTCTAAAGCATAAAAATACCATAATATGTTTGCAGGTATTTAAGAAACATCCCAAGTGAACATACTTGTTTAACTGAAAAACAATGCTGAAGTCAGATATTCTGCTTTGAAAATGGTTTTTCCGTGCCGGAACGCTGTCTTTGTTTAGCCTGCAGAATGCCAGTTTAGCCAATTATATTTCAGCACTCCGGGTTGCCTTGTTGGAAAACAGCGTATTTCATTCATTCATTCAGAAAGGCTCTGAAAGCATGCGCCCGTCACCGAAATGGACAGTATCAGACATCGAAATGAGACAGATTCAGTTCCACATGAGGTTATTACTAGCAAATGATATAAACATTGCGAACGTAAACATTAGGTGAGCAGGTTACATTGTAATCTCGCAAAACAACACGCAAACAGCAGTTTAGCTGTTTGCACCAGACGAAACACGACAAAAATGTAAATACAGCCTTTCAGAAGCACAGAATAAGCACTCACTCACGAAACGGTAAGGTTTA